>JACATO010002215.1:0-317500 GCA_018389105.1 Nautilus pompilius | reverse complement strand
AATATGGATTTTACAATCATTTTTTATTGGTGCTCATTAAAAAAGTTACCTTCTCAATGGTCATTTATTGTTTGGGAATTCTTTTTCTTCTTTATGATGTTCATAAAAAAGAGGGAGAAATCAATCACTGTCCTTTGATTTATTAGCTGTGTGTCTCTATTTTGAGCTCTTCCTGTAATGCTTAAACAATATTTTAAAATAATCAACTTGCCCACTATGCTTGCTTGTCCCCCTTTTTTTTGCAGATTTTAGTCAAAGGGAACTAATTATTATCATTGAAAACATCTAACCTGCAATGGTCAATTGTTATTTTTTTATAATATGAATCAAACTTAATATTTTTCTACTGAGCATATGTGATGAATATAAAGAGAAAAAAAGTCTCCTTTGTTGAAAACATTTAAATATTTTATAGTTTGGGTTTAGATTACTTTGATGCATTTCAATCTTTCTTTTCTTTTTAGAAAAATGTACACAGAAAGCTTTTCAAACTTCTAGAACTCAAATTTTAAGCTTAGTTCTACCTATTGTAGACTGGTTTCTGGCAGTTATTTTAATCAGTTTAGCTAACACAAAGCTAATCTTAACCCTGTTACAATGCAATAGCAGAGAGTTTGAGGATTGATTACTTTATCTGCAACTGACATGCTAAGCAGTTGCTGCTGGGGATCAATAAGGTGAGTATTGGCCAGGACTAGGGTTAACATTTTAGGCTTTATTTTTCATATAGTTACAGTTAAATTGCTTGCTAATGTTTGTACTAGTTCTTGGATTGTTAGCCTTGTCATCAAACCTGTTTGAGAAAGTTTCTTCTATGTATAAGTAGAGTTCTTTTCAAATAAGATGCACATTTATTTTAATGTAGTGTTGGTTCTGAAGACCTACTACTCCTAGGAGGGAGAATAACAGTGGAAGTACCTGCATTTCCAGGTGCATAGCGTTGGGATGGTTAATAAATGTTATGAAATTTTAATTTAAACCTGAGAAAAATAAAAACGAGTGAGTCACAACTAGTAGGTTGTGTATAAAGATGAGCAATGATCAAAGGAGATATTTTGTAATGAATGTATTGGAAAATCAAAAACAAAAACAGCATCATTTCAATAAATAATTTTATGTGGTGAAATTGATGCTATAGATAACAATATGGATAGAAACAACAGCAGAACTTGGTGTCCTTTAGCACAAGGCTCTAAGCCTTCTATAGACTGATATCACATGCATGCAGTTAATCTAATCTTGATGTTGATGACAAAGATTCTGAAAATTTTTTTTAATGTGATTTTAAAAAGTCAATAATGATCCTTTTTAAACTGACCTTTTTATGAGTAAAAGCAATAACTCCAGCCTTTCTGATTTCAATAATGTTTTTTTTTTTTTAATATATGTTCACTGGAAACTATCCAGAAAGTGGAAGTTAATTAAAATGTTCTGTTGGCTTTTCAACATGAAATCAGGAACAAAAGAAAGATTTAGTAGCAGGAAGTGTGAGGCCAAACATAATGAACTACTTCCAATGGCTGAATGTGACGTTCCATCTGTAAGTGAACACAACAGTGATTTTTCCAGAAGCTGTGCAGATAACTGAATGGCTGGATTGCTAAAGGAAGTGGATACCTTGCATGTAGTCCTCATTAGAGTTGAAAAATGCTCAATTTAAGTATTCTCTGATTAGGAATGAAGCAGGAAGCTTTGCAAACCATAGTAGGTAGTAGAGTTTCTTTTGTGGTATCATTTTCTCTGCGCACACTTTCCAGTTGAATCTGTGTTCTTTTATCCATCTGTTCTAGTATTAAGCAATGGTTATTATCTGATGCTTTGAAACATTTCTTATATTAATGGTGAATGCAGCATACCAACCTAGCATAGGGACTAGTGCAAGTTAATGCATCTGTTAATATCATTAGTCATTCAGTCAATTTCTGCTTACCTATGCTAGCTTTAGTCATTGAGTTATTTAAATGCTTAGTGCTTTACAGCATGTTGTAGGAGTTTACTACAATTCAAATCTAATATATACAGTCCCCTACCATGATTGGCTACCTATTGATACAGTATATTAATTTGTTGCAAAAAAAATGGCAAATCAAAAAGCAAAATGTTTGGCTATTACTTGGAGTCACCTTTTGCAGCACAAAAAAAGCCTTAAAACCTTAGCTTTGAATCAAGAATTTGGATTATGGTCTGGTTCAGTTTCTTTCATACTTATGTGACAGCTTCCTTTAATTTCATTATATTGGTGGATCATGGATGGGTTGTTCAACTGATTATTCAGATCTCCCACAGTTTGCTTAGTTGGATTCATCTCTGGGTAGCCAGGGAAGAAGTTGAATTTCTTGATTATTCTTCCAGGTTGTGGACACAAAATAAGTGTGGCATGTAGTGCTATCCTGAAGAATTTGTGTATCAAAATAGCATGCATTGTTGGCACAATGGTAGATGTCTTTGCAATGTGTTTGGTAGGATTGAAATGTTCTTTGAAAAATGTCAATTGTCTTTCCACCATGCCAAATTTCAATCCATTCTACAACACTCCAATCCCCATACTTAGATATGGCTAAAGACATTGAGGTTGTCTCCAAATCCAAGTGACATCTAGATGTGAACTGCTAAAACTTAGACTCAATTGAGTAGATAACACACTGCCAATACTTAAAGGTCTTTGACCATATCTGATGCATTTTATTTCTATTATACAGAATAGGGTTCTTACACGCCACATACATTCTGTAACCAGGTTGGTAATGGCGATTTTAATGATCATATTTGGCTCATTTCTGTTGCATGTTGATGATTAATGTGGACTTGGAGAGTAATGGCATATTCTTGTCATGATGTAACTGTCACATCTGTTATCATTATTGGGGATGAAGAGTGCATTTGCTAACCAATTTTATGCCCAACTATATATTTACTTTTAATAATTATTTAATAATGACTAAGAAATAGGTATTTATTTATGTGATAAATATAAACAGTATTCATGGTTTTAAATGCCAAATTATTGTGTATTTTTATAAAAACTTTGTATATTCAGAATAAACAGGAAAGATCCAATTCTCTGCATCATTTTTAGATCTAAAGGTTTGTATCAGCTCAGTAAGGTTCAGTACATCAACTTCTTTGTAAACATTTAGTAAAAGTAAATAATTAACTTTGGTTTGAGTCGTGGTGGATCATAGGTAGTTTTTCAATACAGTGTAGATGTGGGAAACCTCTCTTTTTTGCTGTTGAGGCTGGATTCATAAGGTACAGTGAACACAACCTCTGGAACTATCTTTTTCAGCAGTTCCAATTTTTGTCAAAACTGACCTCAGGTTTACATTTTCATCACAATCAGCATCCATTATGTTACTACTATTTGCAGTTGTACATTCAGATTGTGAGAGTTATTGTCCTCACCTTAATGTTTTATTATATTGGTGACGTCAGCTTCTGGATCACATTGTAAATCTAGTGAAGCACAGAAGCCTTATGACCATCAGTGCAGTTAACTCCAATGCAACCTTTTTTCACGATAGCCCAGCACTTAGAATTGTCTCAAAATGTTTTTCAACTCAATGACAGAAATTAAGAGGTCTCAAGTTACCAGAATCTGGGAAACTTGTCTTTAATCGTGAGGTTGACTGAGGTTCTCTGACAGTATTTCCAAAGCCCAAGGCTCCATGCCTTGAATTAACTTTGCCACCCCACTCAACTGTCCACTTACAGCTGCTTTGCTATCATAACGTTGCCCATTAATTTATGCAATATCATAATGAGCAGGTCATAAGTTCCAGGATTTCATTTTGAATTTCTGGTGAATTCCACGTTGTCTTTCTTCTTTCCAGTTCATTAAATCCATCATTATCATGAGTATGGAGATTGGGTAATTGTTTGAAATTTTAACTGGCATTATCTCTGCCTAAAATGGACATTTCCATGAAATTGTGGAGATGTAAATATTTCAATGAGGCACTTTGCAACTTTTCTTTCAGACTCATGTCACAAGCTTAATTGATCCTGAATATCCACACTTGACACCAGAGGCTAGAATTTATATACTGCAACAACATGGGCACAGCATCTTTCATTATCAAGCTTAACCTTTTGAGTCGGTTAAAACCTTGGTAAATGCATTATCTGATTTTGACCGAAGCCAGACATTGTGCTTTCATTATGCTTTGATATTTTCTAGCCTGGATGACAGAAAGCAGAATTTTTTAACAATATCAAATTCTAACCATGGAAAACATTTTATATCATGTTCTTGAAAACATTTTTTTTTTTTATTTTGGGAAAGGACTCTTTGGTTTGGTTAGGGTTAAACCTGAGATTTGAGACTTTCTAACATTTGGCTACTCGGAATTTCACATGCAGCTGCTGAGTAAAAGTTGAAGACGAAGCCCTTCTGGACTATTTGAGGTTTTGAAAACCTTTGGTGGATCACTTTTGAAAAAGTCAGTAGTTTGAATGCTTCATTCTATAAATTTCTAAAAGAACGAAACCAAGCTTTTTCATATATGGTGTCATGGTTGATTTTTGCTAAATCGAAACAACACAGTTTGCATAAACCAGCAGTGTTATCCTGGGCAAGTTAGCCCTCTATAATCAGTAGTTGAGCACTCAGCAGATGTCCTTGAAGCTGCTATTTTCTATAAGATTTCCACACTGAATGGCAACACGAAGACAGTTTTGGATGCACATGAGTCATCAAAGAAGAGAGCAGATTGATTTGGTCTGTCTCTCCAACAGGGTGGGAGGGTGTGTTTGGATTTGCTAAAAGCCTGACGGCCCTTAGTTTGGTATTCATCTCTCAGACACTGCATTCAGTCACCATGGAGCAGAGCTGGAACTGGTGCCATTCTTCAGCGGTCTGTCTCTCTCCAACAGGGGGTGTGTTTGGATTTGCTAAAAGCCTGACGGCCCTTAGTTTGGTATTCATCTCTCAGACACTGCATTCAGTCACCATGGAGCGGAGCTGGAACTGGTGCCATTCTTCAGCACATCTGCTGGCTCTCCGTATAAGTGGCTTCTCACTGGGGCTTTTCTAATTCACTCTTTATACCTGTGTTACACGATGGTTTGTTTCACACCTGCATATGGCCCAAGGCTATTTGGAAATGGCCACCCCTACCTCCATCTTTCTTTCCTGACCAACTCTTTCACTGTTGCACAATTGCCTCCCTGGTTACTACAACCTTGGAAAGTGGCAACTAGACCATTTCATTGGTAGGAAAGGAGATACTGTTTGTATGTTACTAAATAAAAAAACACTTAGTGCACAAAATTGTACTAGCAGTGAGAAGAAAAGTCCAGTACTTAAAATTTTTAAGAGAATAAAAATATCTTTCAAAAGATAGATTTTGCACCTCTAAAAATATATATATTGGGAGTGCAAATGCACTTACCACAATACCAGGATGGAAGCCATTAGTTACTGTTGAAGACTTTCCAAGTCACTTTGCAGCAGTACTGATATTTGACTTGTTGAACTTCGCAATACTGGCCACAGATTCACAAGAAATTTAAAGGTTTTTGGAAATCTGGAACCTACTCTGGTTACACTCTGAGAGACTTCCGACACAGCTTTGTGTAAACAGAATTCTTGCTGTATCCACCTGTTTTAAACATAGTGATAGTACACTAGTTTATCTGTCCACCTAGATATTCAATATATGTACAAAGATCATACCTGAAACATTCATACTTTGTAACAGCTGTTAACATTTTAAATAAGAATTAATATTGATCTCAGCTTGTTCTGCTCATGTTCTTAAATAGTTTAGCTTGCATGCAATGTCTTTTTAATGATTAGAATTTCTTTTTCTAGCTGTAGGTTGTTCTTGAATGACAATATGCTTTGAGGAAAGTACAATTTATTAGCTAAGAAATTTTGGAAAAATAGCATTTGCTTTTTTAAAAAATTACTTTAAAAGACACTGAAATTCTTTATAGTTGTCATTGATTGAAGAAAAATCTTACAGAATTGGTTGATGGAGCTAGTGTTGTGTGAATGTAATTTACTTTAGAAACATTTTTGAAGTTTGATTTACTTCCTTATTTCAGGATGCCTTGCTGTTAGACATCATGAATGATATTGAATCCATTGCAACGACATTTCACCAGATCTGCCAGATGAAGGAGAATTTAAATGAAATATACAAGCTTTATGATAACAGCCGGTGCATGCAATGATATGAAGTGTTTTCAGCTGCTGCATTTTGATATGGTAAAACACAATTTTTTTTTTTAGCATTGATTTGTAAATGTTTTTAAACTGGTGATGTGAAAATCCTGATGTATTTTTTTTTGTTGTTGTTCTCTCTCTCTCTCTCTCTCTCTCTCTCTAATCTGCTGATTTTTGCTGATGGGAAGAACTAAATGCAGCTTTGCCAACATCTGATGTTCTGAGTCACTGCTGGCGTTGTCTGACATCAGTTCGCTTTCTATTCAATATAAAGTAAAAAGAAAAATTACAAGTAAATCATATGATGTAATCTTTTTCTGTCTGGCTTGATATTTTCTTCTTAGAAACTCGGTGTTTATGCTTAAGGCTAATGAATTACTCTCTTTAATCTGGTAACATTTCTTGCTGCAAACCTACCAAATTCACAGAAAGAAATGGAAGAGTCTGTGTAGTTACAGCCTGTGAATGAATGAGGTGACTGCCTTGCCTTTTTACCTTATTTTTTGTTTACTGACGAAAGTTGTTTCTTTAGCTAAAGGGTCTATTTAAAAGGAATCTTATGACTTATATGTACTGTATTTTCCAGAACAAACTCTGCTGATTTTGTAACTTTTTCATTGATTTTTTTTAATTAATTTGTGGCAAGAAGTCAGTAGGTGGTATACACGCATACAATACATTTGGCGTTCTATGGAGGCTTTTTTGTCAGATAGTCAGAAGGCTACATCGCTTTAGCTTCCTGTTCTTAGTGAAGCATTTTGTCACCTTTTGTTTTAATGGACGCTGGTGAGAAAGAGAGAGAGAGAGAGAGAGACAATAAACAAACAAATATAAGACTATGACACGTTCTCTATACTATTACCGAAATGTTTTAAACTGTGTTCTCTGGTTCTTTTTTTTTTTGTATTATACTAACCCCTAACCCTTTGAAGAATGTGTGTGTTTATTTACGAGGTATTGGTATTGCTTAGAAAAATATCTATGGAGTTACTGTCAGGGTCAGTACTTCTCAAAGGGTTAAACCTTTAAATATTTAGGAATGTTTCTTTGCAAATAATTTCTGGAAATTGCTTTTGGGCAATTCCATTTTCTTTGTCTGAGTTATATCCAAAATCATTTCCATTTCATAGTGGGCTTTATTGCAATTACTCAAGAACATCTCCAGATGACAGAAGAACTCATATCAAAATTGATACATCTGACAGTTTTATTTATTTCCTCAGATATTTTACGACAGGCTGATATACAGTTCTTTTTTGTGGTTGCACATGATGACTTTTTATTTAAGAATCGTGGTCTTGTTTCATCTGATGAATTAGGTGGAGCTGAAATATTGTTACTGGTCGCATTTGTTACTGTGGTTAGTTAACTTTTTTTTCTGTAAACCACCTCCAAGTCCCTTCCAACCAGGTGGTTGGTTACAGTAGATTAAGAAAAATTTTTTTTTTTTGGTACCTGCCTTTGTCTGCCTGTACCACTACAACTGTCACACACACACACCCCCTGCATTTCAAGGGTTAAGTTTAGCATTGGTTATCAGAATTATTGAAAATTCACTTAATAGTGATTATTATTTTATTAACAAATTTTGAAATAAAGTTTCTTTTAATTTTTTTAAAATTATATTTGAATGTATGTGTGTGTGTGTATATACATATACATACATACATACATGATTTTCTTTTCATTTTTAGTCTTTAATCTGCCTAAAATATAAAATCCACTGCCTGATTTTCAGAACCCATACCTAGATAAGCTATGGGTGTGTAGAGCAAAAGAAATTAATGGCTGATGTATTAATAATTATAATACTGTACCACTCAATCTATAGTTTCATTATTAGAACAAGCTTCACTTTTTGTTGTGGAGTCAGCTGCTAGGGAAATGATATTCATGAGACAACACAATAAACAGAAGATAGCATTAATAGCTCCAGGCAACTCAATGCAGCATTTGTTTATGCACTCAGTAATAATGTGTGGATATGAAATAAATCATCATCTTTTGGGGGGGGTTTAGATGACATCAAAAAGTACGAACTATTGCTAAGAATGCAACTAAAATTAAATCATTTTGGAGATAAGCATTCTGTTTATGGAAATACGTTCACCTATTTGGGATTAAATAAGGAATATCTTTCTTGGGATTTTGTATTATTACTAATATATTTTCATATATAAAATGAGAGCTTCAAAAAGTAACAGGCATTTTCGTTTGTATGTCTCATGCAGTGATGAAGTCACATTTCCTCTATCATTTTTCTGTTTTGTATTTTGCCGGATTTATTATAATTTTTAATTTCTGGGTATGTCACAATGTTACCAACATGGTAATTTCAGCATTTCTGAAAGGATAGATTGTGAGTACAGACAAAGGAAAGTATTTTGTAGGTCAGTAAGATAGAATGAATGACTGGCAAAAGTTTTCACCTGATGACAACAACAAAATAAACTCTTGCATGTTCTAAAAGAAGATATAAATCCAGTCTGTTGATATTTAAAACAAATTTATCAACAGAAAGGGACATTTAATTTCTCAGCATTTACCTAAAATTGTACATGTCTACAATTTTTGGAAATATAATAAGTAAGTCGTCATAAAACCATACAGGAGACTAACTGAATTTTCTACAGGTTAATCCTCTCTCTTTTTGTTTAGAAACAAGTAAAATTTATGTGCTGTCTGATATTTATTTTTAATTCCAAAAAAGGAACAAATATAAATTATTAAAATTTAGACTGACGATTTGTTTGCATTTTCAAACTGATGTTCCTGTGAAATATTAAGTAAAGTAGCATTTTAGTGATGAATAATGTCATTCCTGATTGCCTTTTTTTAATTATTATTTTTAAGATATGGCTTTAGTAGGCATAGATTTGTTTGGACAAGTTTACTAGGTGCAGGAAGGTAGGAAACTGTGAAGACTAATGCAAAGGAACTCCAGTGAAATGTAATATTGTTCTAAAATTGATTAAAACTTTCCACTCATTGATAATTCTATTACTAAAAAAGGTATGCCATTTATGACATCTTAATATTCTGGATTCAAAGTTATTTGTTGTTATGATCTTTAGTATTAGTAACTGGAGATAGACAACAACAAAAAAATAAGTGTCTCCGCAAATTCAAAAGCCATTGTTGTTTTGAAAATCTCCAGTGGGACTCCTCTTCCAAAAGTCAAACTTCGCATATGTAATATTTCTAACTGTGTGGCACATTCCAGCTGTTTGAGAACCTGGAGACATTCTAGTAGGTAAATCTATTCAGCCAGGTTCCATTTTAATGTCCATTGCATGTCTCTGAAAATCTAGGAAAAAGATTTCTTCTAAAATTAATTGCATTATTTGAGTACCACAACTGAATAGCATACAAATGTACAACAGTAGTGGGTGGTTCGTTTTGCTGGATTTATTTTAGAATAACAACCTTTTGTAAAAAAGTAAGTAAGTAAATAAATAAAGCAACCAAAGTAGATTGATTATTTTACTATAATTTTCGAGAAAGATTTGCTTTTAATTTAAAGTCTATTTTATTAACTTATTTATCGGCTGATGTTGTATTATCTGCGCAGTTAAGCGATTTAGTATTTATTTGAAAAATATTGAGTTGATCCATTTATTGCCTAGATGCTGATTTACCAATAATTGAAGTTGTGTGTGCCCTAGGGAAAGTCAAAGGTTTAAGGAGCCTCAGATGGAGAGGGAGATAATGAGAATTTGTGCAGTAAATCACTTCATTGTGTAGAGTTTCGGTGCCAGCATGTGGTAATATAGTCAGCTGAGGTTTGTCTCTAGCCTCAAGAAGCACTTTTTTTTTATAGATTTGAAATATGAAATTATTCTTATTGTATACGATCTCTGCTGTAGCCCTGATAAAAAGATGAAAACATCTGAATTTTCTTTCTTGTGAGACCCGAGAGAGAGAGAAGATTTAAAGGTACTAGTTTGTGACACACATTTAAAAATGAGAACTTTGTACCATTGCTTTTAGTTTTATTCCTATCCCTAAAATTTAGAATTCCCATACATTGAAAATATGGTAGGATTTTCTGCCATTGTTTTTTTATTTTAGTACAGTTTTTTTTTTTTTTTAATGAAGCGCAGTAGCTCATCGGTTGCTGAGGTTTGAGGACAGGTTAAATCCTGGTCAAACAAGCTCATGTTTGGCACACACAGAGTATGGCTTGTTTTTCCTTCGCTGCTCAATGACATGGGTTCTCCCCAGGCCTTCAAGACGTTTCTCATATCTGCAAATGAAGAGAGCTAATAGGGACTTTCGGGTTGTGGCATCTCTCCCATGCTGAAAGGTAGCCACCCAACCAGCTCAGTGTGTCGGTACACAGTCTCATAATTGTGGAAGCACATCACTTGTTATATGTTGCATTGTAGTACCTCAACCGCTAGCTTCAGATTTCTCTTGCACAGAAATTGTTATACGTACGCATTCAAAAAAATATTATATCCGGTTTTAATGATCCAAAAATACTTGACAAATCGGCATTTATTATTTTTTTTTTTAAAAAAAAAGTTTCAGTTACAGACAGGAAGGGAGGGAGTTCAAGATGAAATGGAGACTTCAAGAAAATACTGTTAACAGTATCGTTGGACTTTTCCTAACCAGGTGGTAAATAAGATTCCTGAACAATAGACTCAACTCGGCATTATTTGTGTTGGAAACCCAGTGTTGCTGAAAATGCTAATAATGGCCTGGCTGGGCAGAAAAATTATCAAAATGTTGTGCCAGATCTACCAGACAGAGTTGGGTGAGTAGTCATCTCCCATCAGAAGCACTGAAAACCTACAAGATGCACAAATAAAAGAAACTGTTTAAGATAAAAGAAGAGGAAACAGATAATCATGCAATTTTTCTTTAAAGAATGTATTATAAGGGGCGGATCCAATATTTTGGTAGAGGAGGAGCCCAATGTCAGAGAGGGCAAGAGATTACAGTATTATCAGATAAATTAATTAATTTTATACTTGAACATTAAAAAAAAAATAATGTGCTAGCTCAGAAAAGGGGTGTGGCACTGATTATTATTTGCAACAAGTAGTGCCAATAAGCAGACCACTGACATTATTGTTTTGCATCATAGATGCTTAAGAATGCACCTGCTGATGGGCTTGTTACCTGCCTGTAAGCAGCCTTAATGCAATTTATCACTGCTTTCAGGTGAGAAAGTTTTCAAATGGACGTGCATATGTTGTGCAAACAAAGTTGAGTTGACTTTAAGACAAGCATCTAGCACAAATTAACCTACGTTCTTTTAAGCCCCCCCCCCACAGAATCCTATCATGTGATTGTGAGCATTGCATATTCTAGAAAACCCAGAAACTCTGTGACTGGCAGTTATACTGCTGTGTAAATTTGAAAAGCTTTAACCCTCTGTATACCGCCTGGAGTGCTTTTCCACATCTTACGAGGTCTGTTCAATGATGTACAGTTAAGCCAGTTCAGCACGAATGCTAACTACCATTTCTAGGCTGGGATGGTGGAAACTGATGTAGTATATACAAAAGGTTAAAGAATTTTAAAGAAAAACAAACAAAACAGCGTAGGGCTTACTCTATAGCGAACGTTTTGCTATGGCTCCCAAGATTGCTGATTGGATGGGGTGGGGTATTGTTATCGGTGAAGATATCTGGTGTAGATCATTAGATTTTGGCGTGAACTGGAGGAATTATCATCTTTTCGCAATTACAAGCCCAATAACACCGCAATGCACACCGGAGGACCGCCAGAAGCTACATCACGACTAATTATCGGGTGGACACATTCAAACAGGCTGCATATCCAACCTGCCAACAACTCTAACGAATTATTTTTTCTTGTGTCAGGAGGCGACGTTGGAAACTGCTTAGGCGCTCGTCCTGCTTTATTAACAGATAACTCAAAGGAGACGATAAAACCCGCTTCCTTGAATAGATTTAGGTTATGGTGGAGGGGGGCAGTTCAGTCTTTGCGTCGTCCAGTTTTTCGAGGGAACCGACAGATTCGAAATGGAAACATTTCGGTGCAGAAGGATAATCGAATGTTGACAGTTTATCGGATTAGGTTTCGCGTTTGAGGCAGCGTCGAAAGATCCGATTACCACCTGACAGCTTGGTTTCGTGGGGTGCCAATCCACCCATCTGGCGGCACCTCTGAGATCTCTCGCGGTAATCACTTCGTGACGACGGTGCGTCTCTCTCTCTCTCTGCGGCTGACAGATTGACCTTTGGCCGACAGACGGCGCCACCGAATGGTATTCAGTCCGACCTCCATTGCCGGGTCGGGCCACCACGAGTTATTCTAACGAACACTGGCCGCGATTTAAATTAACGGAGCGGGTCGGATCTGTTCGAGGGAAATGGATTTTCTTGGAAAGTGAGTTGTGTGTGTGTGGAGGGGGGGGGGACTTTTCTCTCTCCCGATGACTTCTGCTGACGCGGTCTTCGGAGACTGGATATTGTCAAGTCGGGCCTGTCAACTTGGCGTTTAGTTGATGCTCTTAAACATCATTTATGACGGATTACAAACAGAATGTCCCTCCCTTATACGATTTTGACATTCGATGGGCCGTAACTAATCTATAATCGATGCTAAATTATATAGGAAAGTGTAATCTAGCGTAGAGTTTAGTTCCTGTCTGGAAGCTTTTAGTTCCTCTCTCAACGCAGGATGGTTGGCACTACTTCTTGTCTCGCAGTGTATGCGCATGCGCGTAGGAACAGTGTTGGGGGGATCTTTTGAAAATGTATATGAAACGAATTTCACACAAAAAAAAAAAAAATGTCAGTTGACCATGTTACTGGTGTCTTTTGATCGCTATCGATCGATCAGCGATCGGGATCGAAGTCTCCTTGCTTGGATACTCCGTCTTTCCCACCGAATTGTGGAGTACCTACGCACTGTGAAACACTGACTTATCTCCCTTGTCCTGGGCGGGCAGCGCCATTGTTGTTGTTATGTAATTGCTTGGACTTTTAACAGTACCGACTCAACAGTTGGGAGGTTGACAGAGAGAACCGTATCGGTTGAGGGGGGGGGGATATTCGCTGCTCCAACTTCCAGGCTGAATTCTGATGCGTCGCCAAAGCGCCTTTTAAAAATCTCGAAGATATAAAGCTCCCTAGAAGCAGCAGCAGAAACTAAATGCCCACACGAGTGTTAATTTCTATAGATTTTAAATAGACGCAATGCTTCACGGTCGGTCGTAAATACGGCATCGCCGCCACGGGAATGTGCGCCGAGAGCCTGTCCGTCGTATCCCGGTGTGTGTCGGCTCGGCGTTATCGATTACTGCGACAGCCGGAAGTTATCGAGGGCGGTCACTGCGGCTGTGGTGGCCCCCCTACAAGCTAAAGGGGATTGTCGGGCAGTAATTACATTTTAACCGGACATGTTTGTTTCTTGGTTTCTCCAACAGACAACGCCTGCCGGCAGCGAAAGACCTATAGCCATAGGGCGAATGGATTAGGAGGGCCAGTCACGCGACCACTGGTAAATAGGGGAATGAATGCCTGCTGTGCATAGAGGGCGCTGATTTGCTTTTTACCTAGTTAAGGGATGTACAGAACTACAAGGCATGTGGCAGATATGGATATATGTAAATGTTATTTTTTATACGTTATTCGATTTGTTTTCTACAAGGACGAAATTCCCTTTGTTGCAAGTTTCCCCAACTAACCAGTCCTATACGAGATATCAGAATACAGGGTGCTGATAGCGGATAAATCCGTTGTCTCGCACTACCTACGACTCTTTTCTGTCTACCTGTCTCTGCCATTTCCTCCGAGTTTACAAAATCATTTGTAATGTGGTAATGCTAGATACCAAGTTCTTATATGTAGATGTACACTGCCTGCCCGAGTATGCTAGCTTTCGCAAGAAAGAAAAAAAAAATTAATCACTTTAAAAACTTAAAATATAAACATTTTAACTGTTAAAATGTTATTTCTCTCTCTCCCTTCTCCCTCTCTCTCCCCCTCCCCCTTCTCTCTCTCTCTGTTGGGAACTAGACTATGAGGCGAGCAAATACTAAAAGATATAGCATTTTACTGTAAAATTAGTTATGTGCCTTTTTGACGATAAGTGTCCAGGCGAATTTTCTGACTACTTTTATAATTTTCGGTTTTATTGTTTCTTTTGGATGCCACATAAAAACAGTTTGAAAAAAAAAAACACACACACACACACAGACAGACAGAAGGCTGCTATCTTTAATTTAGAACCGTGTGCACTGCTTTTGGAGAGAGCACCACAGTCTTCCGACAAAAAGCGAACGAACACGAAGTACTGCCAATCTTAACGGTAGGACTCTGGGGCTGAGCCGGCAGAACACGGAATTACCGACGTTAGTATCAGACAGAGAGATAGATACCTTAAAAGAGAGGGGGCAAGATGTAAAACGTACTTGACTATCACCACAGGGTAGTAGTATTGGATCGCTCTGGCAGAAAGCAATATCGAACACGTTATATTGGCTGTTTTCTGCGCCATCGTCGGACAACTTAACTGCAGTTAACACTATCCATCATTTTTTCCTAAGATTTCGTCTCATAGCGGACAGATTTATAGCGAAAATGATTATCCAATTTAGTCATAAGCATTTAAATAATTTGATGGTAATTTAGTTTTTACTATTATTTCTGTCGGCTGAAAATTAAAAAAAAAAGATTTGGCCGCGCCTAGCTTCTTTTTAGTTTTAGTAGACAGCAGATAATTATTCATTCTCAGTCACGCCCCCCTCCTAATTATGAAAATCTTTTATTCATAAACATAGTACGGGGGGCATGATTGTAAATCGGCTAAAACCGTCTACAAGACTTTGGAACAGCGTTAACCCTTCGCATACCACGTCAGTGTTCAGATCTCTTACGCGCCTTGGAGGTTGTCATTACAAAGAGCTATTCGACGTGTCGCAGCCCCCACCCTACGGCTCGACTTATGCTGATTTTTTTAAGAGTAGTAGAGTTGCGTGAAGAGGGTTAAATGTTACTTTACATACAGAATTACAAACAGTTGGCGGCTGGCTTCCTGTCTTGTTCATCACAGTGGAGCTAAAACGTCGTCTTTGTTGTTGTTAGCCACCATATAAAGGTATTTTGTTTCTCGGTATCGACACGTTTCGTTCGGAAGCCCACAGATGGCGGTACCGTGCAACAGAGCAGCGTACATAACCCTGACGTCAGGTGTTTTCCGACATGGACGAGCTGTTTGGATGGGCGCTTTACTTGGAGGGGGGGTAAAGCCCGTCACCCTCTACAGATCTCTCACCAGCTACCTACTATCCTCGAACCCCGACAGCTATTCCCGTGGGAGCACGTGCCGGTCTGTTGTCAGGAGCTGCAATGCCGGCGAGGAAACCGATGGTGGACATTTTGAACACCTGTTGTAGTGTGTCCTGTTTTAGGTTTCTGATATTATAAAGCAATAATTGTATCTATCAGTGCGTCTTTGTTTATTAGGCTATAGAAAAAGTGTATGCATTCTTTCACCCATGCTGACTAATTCTTGTGGATCGGTGCCACCAGCGCTGGTTTTCCCAAATTGTCTTTGTAGTAGACCATAGATGGCTAAGTTGTCTTGGAAATGTTACATATTCTTTCATAAATCACTCAGCCCGCAGAGCGATCGTGTTGATTATCACAGGCATAAATAATGAATAACCCATATTGGATTAGCTACAGCGGTACTTGCTTTTAAAGGGAGGCATCATTACTGGATGAAAAAAAGAAACAGGCCGTAACAAAACAAAAAAAACAAACAACAGCAATACTTTAATGATGACTTTTTGTGTGTTATCGTTAGAGATGTGCAACACTTTCTACGGAAACGACTTCTGGGTAACCTACAAGTAGACTCCCTTTTCTGCATGTGGTGCATTGCGTTTTTTTTCGTCGAATTTCATGCCACATTACGGAAGTTTACGCGAATTGCACCCTAATAGTCTTGACGTGTTCCCCTTTTGTCGCGAGATAGAAAGATCACCGACAGAGATAATTGGTTTGTTCACGAATGCGTCCGTTTAAAAGGCGACGAGTGCAAGTTGTTTTCCGCGCGCTCCGGGAAGGCCCACAGCCTCGAATCATCCTAGAAGTAAGAAGACCCCAGAGATCTACCTTCGGATCCTGCTCATGTAGCTTAACGCCATAACCCATGACTACGCCCAGATATCTGCCTTTTGAAGACTTCTAACCGAATCGACGCCACCTGCCGTCATGGCTTTCTTTTTGGCGGTCAGTTCCGGAGTCACGTGTTTGCGTGCCAGATTTCAGACTGTCGCACCACCGTCTAATCGTGACGCTTAACTTCTATTCCGTTTCCGGTCGTCTGTTAAAACCGTCCGCCGTTATTTACTGTGGTTAGCGTATTTATTCCGAACGGAAATTCTGCGCAGCAGATTAGTAATTAAACAAAAAAAAACAAAAGCTGATGTAATTCCATTTTAAAATGTGCTGACTCCAGCGGAACTCGCGTAATGCCAAACTTGAAATTCTTCGGCTCGTCGCAGTGTCTGGCGGGAGACGTTCCCGGAGCTCTCGTAAGAATTCTTCGGAGCACGGCGAAGCGACGGGTCGCGATAACAAACGACGTGGGTTTCGTATCGCAGGAAAGTGCCAAGGAATAACTCGGCTCGCACATCCGGTAGACGGAATAGCGTAAATGAACTTGACTCCCCGACTCTCTCTCTCTCTCTCTCTGCGTGAACAATTTTTTTTTTTTTAACGGATTTGTTCTTTAAATGGCACTTTTACAGAGCTGTGTGAATGCGAAAATAGGTCGGGTTAGTGAAAGGAAAGAAAAAGGACGGCGAATTGATTCTCAAGGGAAATTGTTTCTAATGCAAGAACTGCGACTTGGCTTCGTTGCTTCGTGGATTGGCCAGTACGCAAGGCTTGATGGATGTTTGTTATTACGGCTGTGCAAACATTTATAAATGATACAGATCTCTCTCTCTTGTTGTTGTTGTTGTTTTGTTATACCACCAGCTTCGGTATTTTTCGTAACGAGACATTCGTAGAATATCGATCTGATCTAATTTTTAAAATTATTGCTTTGCCTTTACAAACGGAATGCCGTGTTATTTTTGGCAGATTCTTGCGCGCGAGTAAGTTGTTATAAGATGGTTGGGAATTCCTCCCCCACCCCTTTCTTTTTAAGGGCTTCGTAACGGAGTCTGTAAAGAGGCTCGTTTTCGCGATGCGGGCGGCATGGTAGTTTTGTGGCTAACCTGCTGGATTGCTAAGGTCGAGAGGCCGAGTTTGAACGACTCGGTTTGACGTAGCATTAAGCCCGCCCTCACCTGGCACAGTTTCTTCTCTTTCCTTCACCAGCCGGCTGCTTGGAGGATTTCTTCCGATCCCCTACCAGTTCTGAAAATGAAAATGTTCTGGTAGTAGGAGGGATTATGGGAGCCAAATATGTCAAATATATATTCTGGATCAGAGTTGGTGATCCCGGGATTGCCGACTCCTTTTCAGGGATGACTACATAGGTGATGTTACTGTGCTTCACTTAAAGACAGAAGACAAAAAGGGAAACAGATCATTAAAACGTTCGATGGAAACTGCGCGGGTCTTTTCTGCCCTGACAAACATTTCTCTCTAAAAACGAAACTAAGAATCGAGTATATGGGACGAATCGCGCTAACTTATCGTTTTGCCCCACGTGGAAAGAAATTACCCACCTTGCTGGCTGTTGTTGTTGTTTTTTTTTAAGCCAAAAGCCCGGATTTCGTGTCGAGCTCTTCCACATCTAACTCTACTGTTTCGTTTTACCTGCTGAACCGTGAATTTCCTCCCTCTCAATCATCGCCAACATTTCACCTCTCTGACACCGTTTAGCGCCTTGTCCGACTCATGTGTTTCGGAAGAATCGGCCTGTCTCGTCTCTGCGATATTTACCGCCAGGCCCAATGTTCTGCGCGTCGAATTGAATTATTCCGACTATAGCTTTTTGGATATTGCATCGACACGCCACGCCCCCCTCCTTTCTGCTTGCAATCCTAAGATATAATACAATGTCGTCGACAGAGACAGCGCACTTCTAGTGGATTTATGACTAGATCAAACTGTATCTGGACGTCGTTCATCTCAGCTCACAGACAAAATCATCCAGATAAACCTGCAGACGCGGCGGCTAAAAAAAAAAGAAAAAGGTCCGAGACGCGAATTCGAAGAGAGAGAGAGAAATAAACGAGAGCTGCGAGTCTTGCAGCTACATCGTCGGGTCACCGATGAAAGTTAATTATTCTTCCTGTCGAGACACCAGGAGTCACATTTTACTCTGTAATCGTTAATGGCATTGCAGAGATAAATGCAGGGGAAAATTATTCTTTCCAGCTCTTTATATTTATTTGGAATAAACGTAATTAGAGTCGCCTCAGCTCTAGCACGCTTTGTTCTCGTGTGGTTAAGATATGCTGATTTACAGATCCTGGTAAAATCGCGTCTTCGGGGAAGAATTTGGAAAGAAAATAAGTGCCGCAGAACGACGAGGCATTTGTCTTGCTTGTTTGTCTTCTTTAAAAAAATGGCAGCCATCCGTCTTGCCGGATGATAAATAATAAATGGCTTCTGCCTACTAGCGAATAAATCCGTTCATTATGTACCTGATGTTGTGTAGTAGAAGTAGCTGAAATAGATTGAATTATGTACATAACAAGAGAACCATCTTTTTTCCTTTCTTCTTTTAGAACTACTCGTATTGTTATCGGGAGTTAATACATTTTCATAAACCCGTTACTGTTAGTATGACAGCACCGTGGCGGGTATCTTTTTTTATATGATGAATAGATTATTAGTATTTTCTGTGTGGTTCGCTTTAGAAAGGCTGCATGGCACAAGCGAGAAGAGATTATCATATCGGGGATCGGTGTTACAATGTCGTGCTACCTCGTTTTCCTCTATTTGATCGATCGTCACAGTGGTGCCACCACCAAAGCAGCCATTGTCTCTGAGTGCGAAAAGATGCGACTTCCTGACGTCGTCGTCGTACCGAGCCGTCTCGAATCGCCGTTTGTCCGCTCGGTAAATCTACCTGGCGATTCGGCAAGTTTGTTTGTTTTAAGGATCTGGGGGAACTATTAAAAAAATATATATATATTTTTTTCTTTTCTATCTATAAATGTAAAAAAAAAAAAAAAAAAGTTCAGTAAGGCTTTCATCACTCGAGGCCTTTTGCCTCAACAAGTTAGGCTGGTCTCCATTGATACTACAAAATATACGTAAATCCTTTTCCGATTCGGATTAGGTCACCGTGAAAGGGGTCCTCACTTAATCCCCTTTCTGATTTTACACTGGAAACGGAAGTTTACCTCTCGCATAGGAGGTCGTGCGCATCAAGGAAACGGCTGTGGGGTAATCTTGGCTGCTAACATCGATGGCTAAACTTCGAATCCCAGTCTCGGTTTGGCGTACCTCCCTACCATGGTGTATTCTTGCTCAGCCAGGTGTGTGGGTTTTCTCAAAGCACTTCAGCTCCCTCTCACATCTAAAAAAAACCAAGAGATCTGGCAGGGATTTCCCCTTCCGAGGCAGACACGCCTCTTCCAGTCTGGATTAGGTCACCGTGGCAAAGAATCTAACCTGTAACCTTTGAGACTGTCGCATTAGAAAAGGCTAGCTCCCTGTATGAGAGATCGATCTCTGTATTCGAACACTATTTATACAGTGTTTAATCTTCCACCTCACCTGATTAAGCTGGCATCTAATTATGATACAAAAATGTTGCCTATTGAAAGAAGCGTTTACCCCGGAAATCCTGGTTAGATAAATAATAGGGATGACGGTTCCTTTACTTCGGGTTTGCCTCGGTTGTTAAGAGCGCTTACAAACAGTTCTAGTAAACCACTACAGAAGACCAAGATGACACTGCATCTGCAGATGATCTGATGACCGGTGCCCTTCTTTTCTGTTTAGCCCACGATAAATTCGGTGATTTGAAGCATCTCTGTAGCCGGTGCGAAAACCCAACTATCTTCAGATACGATGGACGGTGGACTCGCCTGCTTTGTGTAGGTTTATCTGACGGTCCGATTAATGTATATTCTTCTTTCATGCTGTACAGGTGTAGGACGAAACTGGTTGTGATCCTCATACCCCCCCTTCTTAGGTGCGATACCACTCGATTCGAGAAGAACGTTTGGCTCAAGACCAGGCCCCAAGCTAGATTCTTGTAAGCACCTTCTATCGCCGCGGCCCCGTTGTTGGGCGCGCGCAGATGTTTATTTCAAAGCCTTTTAAATAGCGCGACGTCTAATAAAAAAGAAAAGCAAACATAAATGTACTGAGTAGAAATTTTATTATCTCAAAACGTCACGAAAGAAAACAGCTACAATATTTGAACACTGCCAGTATATTATGCTAAGTCACGAGTTCCTTGTTTGGACGCCAATCAAACTTGGCTTACTGAAAGATCACAAAGAAGAAAAATATAGTTATAATAATAAAAGGATAATATACAAGATTAAACACAAGATAAAACAGTAATAGGAAAACAAATCTTCAGCTCTCCCAAAACGTGTATGGAACGGTAAAGGTAACGTCCGGTAAGACTATATTTCGTTTTGTTACGATTGTGTACAATGAGTCTGGAAAGGCCACCTAATTCCGACAGCAAGGAAGGGAAAGGGTTGCTAAAGTGGGCGTGACTGGAGCGGCAGTATAAGGATACTCTGTCTCATATGTGGTTAAGTATTTAAATTAAGAACAGTATCCCAATGACAGAAAATTTAGCAACCATTAAGCTTTTCCGTAACCTTGGACAAACTAAGCTGTTGAGAGAGCTTTTACCGTGGAGAACGAAAAAGAGCTACTGATGTGACGTTAAATACAAAAGACGGTAAATAGCGGTCATTAAAGAACAGGTGAGAACGGATCTTCGTCCAGTGTCAGGGCAGTGCGCTTGCCCCGGGGAGTCGGGTTCCGTCTCGTTTCAGTTGCCATTAGAGTCAGGCTTAGATCATGTATTAAAAAGTAGCAGTCTCGCTCCGGGTATTTACTTGCGAGCAGTGTTTTTTTTTTTTTGCGTAAATATAGAAGCCAGTAGCTAACAGGCTTGACCGTTCACGTCGTAATCAAAGATAACCGGATGTTTACATATTACTCGCGAACACCTGCGTGCGGAACTGTTTGCAGAGTAGGATGCTGCCTGCACACCGCTATGTAGCAAGTCATTGATTCCCCTGCCTTCTACCGATAGTCTTGCCAAACAACTGCACAGCTTCGAAAGCAAAACTGTATGAAGACTGTTACCCTTCACTTACGTCTAAAGCGCATTCCACTTCCACTAGAGAATTTTGGGTAATGTCACCTGGGGTACTTGGGTCGATTTAAGCATGGAGGGTTCATAGAATTATACCATATATTATTACCTTTACCACAGCTTACACATGTACGGTCACAGATGGTCTCAAAAGCATAGACTGCTTACGTGACCAAATTAATGTAGACAAATAGCAAAAATGCCCACTAAACACTGACAAAAGAAAACAGTCCTCACAGTATTAACGTACAATGGAAATAGTGGTCAAGAGAAACTTACTTTGAGACAATATGGAACTAAGGAAAGCTGACATGCGCACTGTGGAATAAATGTAATTTATTCTTTAACGTTTCGTGGTTGAATGATAACAAAGTTAATTATGCATACCCTTCTGAGCAGGATGAGAGTACATCGTTTCACTGTATCCGGATTTTTTTCTTAGAGCGCGCATGTCAGTTTCTTAATCATTTTCCAGTTATTGGTTTGGCAGCAAAATAAGTTATGATCACGTGTGAAGTCGCCATAGCGAAGTTATCTGCCTTGTTGGAAGAAACAGTGGCGTGAAAGATCAGAGTTGGCAGAAAATCGAGAAGTGGCGGTCTGTCAGATTATAAAATTAAAATCGTTTTTCTTGCTACTTAAAATTGGAAACTTTTCGCTAAGTATTTCTTGGCGGGTGGGAATATTAATGTTCATTTAGTAAAACGAAAGCAAAATATGTTCTTAAATTACGACATGTTCTTTATTAAAGGAAGACTGTGTGTTGATGCATTCAAGTGGTGAAAGAAATACGGTTGATGAGAATTGTCTTTTGTATCGCTCACCAGACGAGAGAGGTTTAAAATTGATAGATTCAATTCCGTTTGGCACACCGAATGTAACAGCCATTACTAGAGACATTCACGTGAAACCTGGCTGGATCTATTTCAGCCCGGGTTTGTTTGTTTTTTAACGTCCTTAATACAAAAAAAACAGAAAGTCCACTTCCAGTCTTCATCGGTTACATTATAACGTGACGTGAAGACGAGGAAACAACCGTCGCGATACAGGCAACGGTGGGGAGATTTCGTCGATGTTCAGAAAATGCTGCTACAAATAACGGGATAGTTGATCTGAGGTATCATCATCTTCAACTTCTCTACTCGTTTAAGTGCGCATGCATTTGTTTGGGAAGACAACATGGAATATACTTTAAAATTGGGCAGCTTGCGGTTACATACAGTGTTCTTTTTATCACTGGGGGGGGAAGGATTTCGTTTGTATATTTAAATATATAAGCTCAAAAATGTCACCTGTAGCAAGAACTTGCTAGGCAGTATTAACCGAAAAGGATGGATTGATATTGTTGTAGGATTAACGAACTTACTTCTTCATCACTCAAGACTGGATTTAAATAGGAAGAAAATAAGGCAACAAACAAACAAAGGTATTAAAACATTGTTTTAAAATGTATATAAAACATATTAGATTAGTGATAGTGCTGCTGGGGGGAGGCCTTGAAGAAAGCAACAACAGATGTGTTTTTTCTTTAATATTATTATTTTGAAAACCTGAATACCTCTTGAAAAACTTCGGGCGTTTAGAAAATAGTGCTCGGGCAAGGCTTTGTAGTGTTGGCTGCTTTAAAACAACAGTAATAACAGGGAATAGTGAAATAAGTCTCGAGAGAGAGAGAGAGACATAACGTCAGTACAGAGAAACCATTGTGACTACAGCGCCATCTTTAACGTTGATGCCGTTCTCGACTGATCTGCCCACGGTGTACAAATGATCCGCAGAGTTTCTTCTGGATGGTCCCTCTATTCGAACAATCCAGATTCGTTGTGAATAGAATTTTTTTTTTTTTTAAAGTGTCGTAAGTATTCAAGAAAAGAAATTAATTTTGAATATTCACGACACGTCAGACAGTCCGCTATTTTCATGCATTGCCTATTTTTCTCTAATAATTGTTGGGATTAACCCGATTACTAGTGTTAGACTCCTGCGGTAAAAGGGTTAACGCGGAGTCGGCGGTGCTGCTTCCGAAGCCGGGATATGTTTCGATAATCACCGGTTTATCAGAAAATCTAGAATAACTTCAAAGCTAGGAGGAAATAACTATTTTGGAGGGGGGGAGGGTTTAAATGACGGAAAAGCAGACTCTCTCTCTCTCGATAGTTTTATATGAAATGATTTATTTCAAATTGTAGACTTACAGCTATATATTTTTTTAAAAAAAAAGAATCAGGAACGTTTCTTTTTAGTCTGAGTTTTGTATTGCAGGTGCTTTCAAAACCTAACATTTATTCTGATGTAAGCCTAATAGTTGTAAAAATCAAAATCATTCAATCAGAAAATAAAATTACATTTATAGTCCACGAAGTTTGCGAGAAATTACAATATTTCTCCATTTTTAAACTGCCCACAGGATTGTTCTAGAGATTTTAAATGCGACTGTGCGTATCGCCTGAATTGGCTAAAGACCTCTCAGCTTAACAGTTATTACCTCCCCTTGGAAAAATGCCAGGAAGTGCCATTGTTGTGGAACTGACTTCCATGGCAATAAAGGTTTTAATAAGAAAAGCGAGGGGTAAACAGAAGTACTACTTAGTTAAGAATAAACAGAAAAAAAAATATTATATATATATATATATATATTCCCTGATATTTATCTAAGTACGAGAACTCAAACGGTTTTATTCAAATATTCGTCACGTTTAATAATGTCGCAGGTTTACTTCTGTAAAATGAAAACATGAATTTTGCTTAACCATTGGAACATCCGTCACTACCTCGTATGGATAAAGGGAGACAGACTTCTGGAAGTCATTTAGCGCTCGCTCATTGATAACTATACCTTTACGTGCCAGAGGTTAACAAATTATATCAAACCTGTCCAGGAAACATCCGAACGAAATAAACCTGGTGTCAGGTAAGTTACAAGGAGGGCAGGGTGGATGCTTATGGTTTCGCGTATCCGACCAGTAACGCGAAAACAAACAAACAAAAAAAAAATACGCCATCAATACGATTCTATCAATTAATACTATTAACCACGTTTGTTACATCTGGTTCTTGTAACGAAGGATCTAGCTGGGGACTCTAAAGTGAAAGTAGACCGGACGCTTGTTTTTTTTTTTGTTGTTGTTGTTTTTTTAAAAAAAGGGTAACCATTTCTACGTCTGGAAAAATTCTAAGCTTTGAGCTGACCGCCATACTTTAGGCTGGCGTGACGCTATACTTAACCATTGCCCCACCACCATCCTGCTGGTCGTAATTATATTTTTACACCTTATTCCCCCTTTTTTGGTTTTCTCACTAACCTTAAATTTTTTTTTTTTTTTCTTTTTAAATGTAAACGGTAGGTGGCGTGGTGGGGCAGACATGACATGCTCGGGCAAGCCGGTCGTACATAAAACCGTTCGTCGCCGGACCAACCTTTCCGATCTTATTTTTTACTACAGCCGCCAGTCTTAAAGATCCCAGAAATACTTTCTGCTTTACTCCCAAACCAGGTTTAAAGCTGACGTCAAACGGCCTGGAATCCGATTGTTTTCGTACGCGCAAAGAACAGCAGTTATAATTATTCATCACGAGCAGCAGTATGGGTCGGAGTGACCCGGCTAACGTGCGACGTTTACAGCGATGAGGTTACGAATCCCTTTAGATCCTGAGAGGGGGGTGGGTGGGGGGAATCGAAACGTCGGGTCCGTAAAACTATCCGCTTGTATTCCCATGATCGCTAGGTCATCAGAAAACACGTTTCGAAAAGCGTAATTAATGTTCTGATAAGAAAACCGTCTTTCGTTTACCAAAAAAAAAAAAAAAAATCGAAACAACATTGTTATTATAATTATCCTGTATTTTTGAATGATCAATAATGAGGCGCATTGTACGGTCAGGCACGGAACTAAATGGACGTCAGATATATACGGATATATCTATGAAGATACATCTAATATATGTGATTTCCCTCACCAGCACAAACATTGTTACGAGGATGATATAGAGTTCTGATGAAAATCAAATTTCTTTTTTTTTTTTTTATCCAAAACGATTGTATCCATTTGTTAAATCTTACGGTTCCTTGAGCATTCCGGTGAGTGAGTGAGTGTGGGTTGTTCCCCCGTGTCTTTGTTCGTCAACAGAAACGTCTTGTGACCCACCCACCCCCGGGGGGAGAACGAAACGAGGGAGTCGTCACTAAAGCACGCTCTCTATCTCCATGTTGTCCACTTCGACGTAGTAGTTCCCGTTGTGGTACCGTGTCTTCCCGGTTTGCTTCGGGTCGTCGGACACCGCCATGGCGGTGGTGTAACTCGGAGACCGGCGGAAAGCTTGCTTGTCCACTGGCGGGTTCTTCCTCCATTCCGGCGCCGAAGATGGCGGCGTCACTTCAGCTTTGTCGCGACCTTCGGGTTCTGGGTTTTCCTTCTCCGGGGTCGACGGCTCCGTTTTGCATTTTATCATTTTCGGCGGTTCCCTGACGAGGGGCTGGTACACGGACTGCAGTTTCCAGACGGCGCCCGGTTCCGGGGTGAGGCCGATGGTGCTAGCAAAAGAAAACAAAAGCGTGACGCATGACGGGGTGTGGGGAAAGAGCCCCAATATTTATTACCGGATAGTCCGACATCTAGGGGTCCACTGATCTCTATGAGTTAAACGTAAACAAACCTCCGTTTTTTTTTTTGTTTTTTTTTTTAAAAAAAAAGGGTTTCAGTTTTATACCTTACATTGAAGTCAGGGGCACTTCGTCCAAGGGAAATTAAGGCATCTGTTAACCGCCACTAAGTTGTCCCCTACTTTTTTTCCAAACATCAGTAACGCTGGACCTTTATTTCACCTCTAAGGACTAGAATAAAAAGCCGATAAGCCACGCCCAGAGAAGGTGGAATAAAGGGTCGACTTTTACGTTGTTACAAAAGTTTTGTCGTTTGTTTTTTTTTTTTTTTTTACCGCAGCAACGAGACTTCATATCGCTGCCGAACGTGAAGTTTATTAATCAGAGTAAGTTCCGTCACAACCGGTGCACTTCTGCCAACGAGTTACAAGCGCATTTATACCATTTTGAAAACAAAAATGGATTTCTGGAGTCGATAGACTGTTGAAAGGCAGTTTCAATGGCTGCTTGGTTGGAGAAGGATTTAATAGGGAGTAAACTGTCGAGGTGTTTGAATAGGTGGTAGGTAGTCTGTGGAAGAAGGGTCTGGTGAATAGACATGAGTGAGGGAGAACTTGGTACCCCAACCTGTTCAGTTTCTGGAGAGTCGCTTTTGAAACAAGAGGGCGAGCACTGTCGTGGAGCAGGATTGGGCCTCTTTGATTCACCAATGCCGGCTGTCGTTGGGGGAGTTTCTGATGAACGTTTAATTCACGACAGGACCTTTCAGCTGTGATGGTTTCGCCAGATTGCAAGATGTTATAGTGGATGACACCAGTTGCAGTCCACCACACAGTGACCATGACTTTCTTTGGGTGGAGGCTGGGTTTTGGAATGTGGGTAGGCACCTTCTCTCTCTAAAGCCATTGTGCTGATCATTTGCAAATGTTGTAAAGGATCCAGTTTTCATCACGCAATGATTCGGTCAAGAAATGGGTCGTTTTTGTTTCTTATGACAAGCGAAGAGCAGATCTCCATTGTTGTTCATTCAACTCGTGAGGCACCTACCTGTCAGGTCTTCTCACCTGGTCGATTGCATCAAGATGCCGGGAAACAATTACAGTGCTTACGTCAAGCTCTCCAGCAATTTCCCGCATTGTTTTTTTTGGACCGGCTTCAACTGAGAAAGGACGTCCGCTACGTTCCTTATCTTCGAGGCCCACATCTCTTGATCGAAACTTTGTAAACCATCGTGGTACCGTGCGCTCATTTGCTGTGTCCTCGCCCAATGTTTGGTTAATGTTACGAGTTGCCTCGCTCGCTTTGTGGCCTGGTTTGAACTCGTGAAGCAAAATGGCACGAAAAACCTTTCTATCCGTGCTTCACTCAGAACCCTGAAACAAATATCCGTTTTATGATTTTTAAAAAAGGTAGGTTTTGTATGCCAAAGCACAGGCTACAAAACGATATATAACTTATTTATATACACCTTCACAAGGATGCAGAAAATGAACCCCAAATTAACATAATATGAAAACCGACAAAACTTTTGTAATGACCTAATACTTACCACTTTGATGGGGCATTTACATCACATTTATTATTTATTTAATATTCAGGGTTGTCTACCGATCATGTGTAGATTGGTCTTTGGGTCCCTGATGTCAGTAACTACAAAAATACAGTTTTAATTAATCGAATGTGCATGCGCTATAACGGTGATAACGTTGTGTGGGCATCCACTCGACAGAAGAGCTGGTTTACTGGTTTAAGGAGAAAAGGGACCGTTTGGTTTTTATATAAAATAATTTCCGTTAAAGTAGGATTTTTGGAGCCGTTATATCTGTCATTTAAAAAAAAAAAATTTTTTTTAATATATTCAACGTTAATTGGTTTCCTGGGCAGATCGACTCCCCTTATAACGAACGACAGGAAAGCAATACAATTAATGACGGTTTCTCGCTGCTAACTTTTCCCCCGTAATTAACACGAGATCTGAGTAGATTTGTTTTAGTATTGTTGCGGGTAGAACAGCCGGAGCGAGGAACAAGAATAATGATTTCCGAGTAGCATAAGAACTAAGAAAGAAAAGAGGATAAAAGTTTCTTTTTTTTGTGTAGAAGAGTAGCAGTAAACGGCCGTTAGATTCCATGTCAAAGACGGTGTGTTGGCTCTCTACGGTAATCGGCGAGGAACACACAAACGGGAGTGCGCGACATCACAGTATTTAACTGTCGGATGATTACGAAGACTGGTTTTTTAAGATCCCTTGACTGGAAACCTTGCGTTGGCCAACTCGCACGATACCGCAGGTTGTAGACCCACAGCCCGAACATCAAAGATTCACGTATGACAAGGCCGTTCCTATGTTCAGAAAATAACAACGCGATTGCCTTTCGAGGGGATACTTTAGCCGTGACGGGTGCCGACTCTCACCGATTACTATAAAGAGACAGTGGTTGGTGTGTTAAGGTGATGTAGAAACAAACTAAAAGTGGACAGATCTTTATATGATACGCAAAACGTACATTTGAGATATATTATCTTTCGCAAGAGCTGCAGCTATATATAATCACATAGAAATAATATAAAGATAATTCTTTATAATTGCAGTTCAAAACAAACAGGAGGGGACTAGCACACACACGCGCGCGCCCTCTCAGTAGCGTTCAGAATTAAGCTGACATCGCGAAAACAGTTATCTGCCCCTTTCAACGCTTTACTGTTAATGAAAATGTATTATTCCAACAAAAGCAAACATACAAGAAAAAAAAATTATCAGAACGTATCAATCATTAATTGTAAGGTAGTTATCACTTCGAGTTTTCAGCGACATTTCACGTGAATAACTTCTGCACGTATACTGAACAACCTGTTCAGTAACCTTTCAAAACATTGCCTTGTAAGTAGCCTCCGTTCCACTTTAGTAGTTCCATAGCTCATTGACGATGACCGGACACTTTTCTCTTGATTATTCAATCTACTTCATCCCATGCAAGCTTAATAGGGTTTCGGTTTTTGCAGAATGAAGAGGCTAAACTAAAAAGAAATCATTCTTTTCCAGCTAGGCATTGCTTATTGATCTGTGTGACTTTGCACAGTATAGACCAAACAATTCTATGGTGGAATTGCATGGCGCTGTAGAATATTAAAACATCTCCATTTTGTGAGAATCCAATGAATTTTTATCAAGTCAAAAGCGAAATAACCAGAGCAACGCCAGACTTTTACAGTTGCCACCACTACCAAGCTTAATTGTAGGGCAAACGCGGCCCTCCTCACACTTTTCTCTGGCCTTTCTAGCATAATTCCTTCGTTGAAACCAAATATCTTCTCATCCAAGCGCAGTACATTACACCATTATTTCGAGGTGTAGTTCTGATGCTGTTTAGCCCACTCAATTCGCTATTTCTTCTTACAATCTCTACGCAAGGGCTTTCTGACTCGAGCGTCAATTCAACTTCTCGACTATCTCTTAGTGGTACAGGTTAAGATGCTGACTGTTGCAGAGCAATTGTGGCCATCAGTTAATTGGCTACCTGTCAAGAAACTTTGGACTTTCCAATCAGAAACGGATCTCTCCCCCCCCCGTTGTCAATTTTCTTCTCCCTTGGCCCTTTAAGTTCACGAATGAGTCATTTGACCTCATTCTATTAATAGCTGCTCGCACCACTCGCTGAAAGTCCAACTTTCTCCGCAGTTTTCCTTTGTGAATAACTAGCTTGATGAAGGACAATAATGGATAGCTGTAGAATTTCGTTTTAAGAGCCATGTTCATCTGCCATACAAAGCGATCGCGGTCATCAGTAATGAGATCCTTTAGCATTTATAGAAAAGCAAAGTATATGCTTTGGGAAACGATACCGGACGAACACACTAACGCCACGATTTCGGTATGAACTAAATCTACTATTTATGGAAATAGCTCTGCCGGGTCTGTAATTATGCAGAAAGCTTGAAGTGAGAACAACGTCAAAATTAATAGTTTACATGTCCCGATACCAAAATCCAATGCACCAAGTATCGGGACACGTAAACTATTAATTTTGACGAGAAAGCGTTTTCGTTGAAAATAGAGAGCGCTTAAAAAGGCCGATAACCGTGAATTCACTTAGTTGGCTAATAACTCTGTCTGTTCCCGGCATATGTCGCCTTCTCATCAACGCTAATCCTACTTTCTTGTCAGAATAATTTGATTCCTCCACTCGGTACGATAATTCTTCTGAGTAGAGTCCCTGGAAATATCTCCGGGAAAAACGATGTTTAAACAATTGGTTCCATTAACTGGCTTATCCTAATTACTGATATTTTAATAAAATTTGCTAAATACATTTTAAAAATAATATTTATGCACTTTTTTTTTTAAAAAAAATGTGGCCGTAATCAATTACGTGTAATAACAAGATATTGCTGAAAGAAGTTCCCGCTCGTTTCTCTCCTTAAATACCCATTGTTTGTAGATTAGGCTGCCTTCTGTGCAAGGTGAGTGTAGGGGGGTGGTTAGAAGATTTATCCCTTTTTTAACGTTTACTTATAACTTTTTTCCTGATGTTCTTTATTGTTATAGTTTGAAACACCACGTCGAGAGGTTCAGGTAATTTAACATAAAATAGCACTGCAATTCCCTAAGAAAGACTTCATAGAAGGTTCGAAAAAAAAGTTAAAGTGATAGGCTTGTAGTTCATAGAAATTTTCAGAAGCTGTTCTTGGATGCACCTCTCACTCTCCCATAGCATGCAGGTTTTACCTTACTCATACTCCTTAGATTCTCGGGTGCATTGGCTAGTAGATGCGCACCCTCAGCTCATTCGTAAATTAAGTGTTGGATCGATACGGATTTTCGGTGATCAAGAGTTATACTAACGAGAATGGGACTACGTCTCACACACCCCCTATGGCTCAACCCGTGTTGTGTAATACGGATTTGAAGGGTAGTCTTGGGGGGGGCGAGTACAAATGCGCCTCATGGTACGCGAAGGGTTAAACGGACTCTGCTATATGTTATAAAATATAATGAAATAATACGCACTGAGAACGAATTTATAAGAAATATGTAATATCAAAATTTAAAACAGAAAACAACAACAATAGAATAGAAAGATTTTAAATATCTACCTGGAACATCGTACATTCGCTATGCTTATTGTGAAAAGGTATTGCGTAAACGGATCATATCAGCTGCGTAATATCCCTTTAACAGTTCACCCTCTTTTTTTCCAGTGATGGCTTACGACGTTACTCCAGCACCAATCGACGCCTTCAGTTCGGATGCAACTCGAAAGCGTGAAGTCCGTATTTAAAAGAAGACATTGACTCACAAGGAGTTAGCCATAGTCTCACCAAACATTTTCCAGGTTTTCTGTGTTTGGAATATACGGCGGCGGGGGGGGTGGGTGGTGGTGGTGTGGTGTGTGTGTGTGTGTGTGTGTTTAAATCTCAGATCCAGCTAGTTTAGAGAAGTGATCAAGGTTTTCAGAATGAATACGGCCTCTGAACCGTGAGCTGGGGACGGATTCTTTTGCCATGTTAACAATTAAAATCTATTGGGAATGGCGCTAGAAAACAAAAGCGAGAAATAACTAGAGTCACTTACCGGCCGTCATAGATGCGAGTGGAAAACTATTTAACAATTAATTTTAATTCCTATGGGTCTTTTGATAAGCTGTCATGGCTTCCTGTTTGTAGCAAAGGACTATCCAGCAGAAACGGGGGTACTCACGTGATTTGGTCTTGGAGTTTGTCGATCTTCAGCAGGGCGAGGTCGAGTTCATGTCGAGCTTTCCACAACTGAGTCTCACAGATGGGGTCTTTACACCGATGGCGTTTCCTCTGCTCGATCGCCTCTCGCACCGACTGCTCAAAGGTGAGCGACTTGCCCATGCTCTATAAGAACGAGTTGATTAAGCTTTTATACGATCATCATCAGGTTATTTGACTCTAAGGCTAAAATACGTGGTTTAAGATAGATTTTGGCACGTGTACAAATTGCTGGTGGTGGTCCTGTTTAGACGGACCGTTTTTTTGTTTTTTTATGTTCAAAACTAAACAATAAAAACGAATTAGAAAGCAAAAGCAACGCAAAGACCCTCCAGTCAGCAAAGGAGGGATACGAGACACGACACCCGTGTGCAAACACGTGCGTGCAACAGACACGGGAATTTCCAATGTAATCCGCGATCTAGATTTCATTAATTCATTTTATGCAGATGGCGGCGTCAGACGTACTAGGTTTCGCTGCACTTGAAGCTTTCTGTGCAGCGCTAACTTACGTCGTTAAACCGAACTTAACCGAGCGTCGTGGATTCAGCCATTTTTTTTTCCCAGCATTCCACCACTGACGCTTTAACATCCTATCCTCGCTCCTGGTAGTTTTGGCAGAACTAAAAAAAAAAAAAAAAACACTCTAATCCCAGCCAATGCGAGTTGGTAAGCTGTGCGAATGTGACTCTCGGACAGAGCTAAACTACATTTGACGCCGACTTGTTAAAGACTAAAACCCCCAAGAAAGATGACAGGAATCACGCTGTCCTGGCCTCAGAAGCCACCGGGGAGACGGAAATGTTAAAACAGGTGCCCGGTGGTGAATCAGCTTTATCCTTGGTGATCCTTTTCAGAATAAAGCGGAAGCAAGTGACACCTGTAGGCCGGGTGTTGCGAGTACCGAAAGAGGTACTCACTAAACTAACGAGGCCGCAACAGCCGCACTTGTCCCACTTCTGCAAGCTCTTCCGTCCGAACTTGAAGTAGAGGTGCTCCAGCGCCAGCAGCAGGCTTCCAAGCACCATCCCTCCGGCCAGCAGGATGAAGGCGCTGGTGAAGTTGAGGATGCCCAGCGAGTGGCTCGACTCGCCTGTCTGGTCTTGCTTTTTGCACGCACCTGCCAGCCAGAACTTTTGCAGGCGTTCCATCTCACCTGGGGAAAAAAAAAATTAGTGTCAGGAAAACATTTCGAAACAAAAGCAACTACCAGATTCTCCTTATCTGACCCCCCCACCTCACTCGCGTTAATTCACGAATGTCATTAATTCCCTGAAAAGTTATTTGGAGTACGCCGAGTACCTACCGTTGTGCTGGAGTTCGAGAAGTATTTGGTTAACCTGGTTGATCCACTTGGAACCGCGCGGGAAAGCTACTCCGTAGCCTGTCATCGCGTACCACTTGCCCACTGTTCTCAGTTTGCACATGTCATCCTGCCCTGCTCTGTATTCCAGAACCGTGGCATCGTAAATAAAAGCGTCAATCGAGCTGTTCGACAAAGAAACAAACAACAACCTTACATCACAAGAATGATCCCGAACCATCAACAATTCAGTAATTACAGGATTTATTTCTAAACATTTTTCAACGGTAGCTTTCTTCATCATCGGACGATCATTACAAGAGTTTCTCCTCCACCAAGGACGCTCCAGCATCTATGGTAATAAGTACTTTACGTCGCATTTCAATTCCATCTTCAGGTAATTTTTATTGAAGACTCGCTAATTATGAATTAGCGTGCTGAATTTCTCGTGGAACCTCAATCCTGACTCCAAATTGCGTATGTAAGTAATATCTACTGATTCTGGACTGTGCCCAGTTTTCTCAGATTCCGTACAGTTTTGCTATAAATAAACAAGTTTACCATAAGACAGAATGGGGGGAAAATACATGTATTGGAACGATTTCTAAAATACAAGAAAAGCGGTATATTCTAAAATATGCAGAGTACTGGGCCTTACTCATACATGGATTGAAGAAAGAAAAGCTGTCAGTAAAATCCTACGGATTATTGCCCTTTTTTTTTAAAATTGAATTATTACAATTGTCATTATCTGAATTTATAAATATATGAATGTCAGCATTTTTTTTTTTTCTTGACAAGGAAAGATTTAACTGTATAAACTCATTTAGGTTTATCGACCCATTTTCTCTAGTTTGCTGCTAAGTATACTAGATAATAAAATAAATATAATATCAACATGAGCTGGTGTAGAAAGGAGAAAGCAGCAACCGTTTAATGAGACATGCCATCGAATGTGTTATAAAATAGCACCGTTTAGTTGCTAATGATATGGATCGATGAGCTATTTTATCCACCATAAGTTATTGTGTGTAGCAATTAATGGAGTAAAATACAGAAATCAATGATTATTTGCTTTCAAACGAACATCAGAATCTTCGATATCGAATAGGATCTTCGCTGGACTAATATTCGAATCATTTTCTGCTTTACGATAGAAGAATTAGTGATGTCAGCTATATAAGAATTTCTCATGTTCATCTCCGCACATTATCATCCTTCTGATCACTTGCAAAACAATATATCAAATTTCCATAATCGGACTGAGCTTATTATTCTATAGAATTTAACTGTCTGTTCCATTCATATCTTATTATAAACGTATTTTATATAATATATTTAGTATAAAGGTAATTTTCGGTATACCTTGGGTTATATAAAACACAAGAGGCTCTTGCCATGTAATTTCTCCTATGCCAGGCAATGTGGCGAGTGTGTTGGCTTCAGGACCTAAGGGTCCTGGGTTCGATTCCCGCTGCTGTGACTCTTGAGCAAGGTGCTTTACTGGCATTGCTCCAGTTGCTGCTGGGGAGCGGCCTGTGTAGGCACTCAGACAGAGGATGCTCTATAGCCATGACAGAGGCAAGTCTCCTATGACAAGGAAAAGTCAAGAATAAACCACTGCTGAAGACGGATGAACTGGGCCAGAGTGGGCATAACGACGGTGCAACGGCATCGCACTCTTATGAAATGAGTGATCGAAGACGGAGAAGAATTTCTCCTATTGCCCAAGATATTTTATAAAGGTGTATACATGATTATGTTCTATTAACGTGGTCACTTGCGTTACGTGAATGCTATTTCATTTCTCAAGTGACTATTTCAGATATCTTGCAGAGATATTTTTTCTTTCTTTTTTTAATCTTTGCAGTGTCGCGGTAACTTAATGGGAATTAAATTATAGTAATTTCGAAGGCTACCGCTTAAAGACAAGGTTCCCAACAGGGAGGTAGGTGGAACAGCTGCACACGAGCAGGCAACTTGTTTAGAGAATTACTAACCAAAGTTTCTTGAAGCGGTCCCTCGACTAGTTTTCAAAAGAACCCTTCCTCTCCACAAAGATCCCCATGGCTAGACTTGCTAATATAACTTTCCCCAAAATTATCATATGCTCGAAACCACTCCTCCGACGGATACAGCAAGTTAAACGATACCGAAGGCGCAGCCGATGGAGATCGCGTGTATCTCTAACAGAGCGAATGCCAGGTATCGTTTTGTAAATTGCATTTACGCCATCATGCAAAGAATCGTAAGACAACCCGCAGCCATTGCCGTTTTTATCTTTGAATCTTTGTGGCGTCTGCAAACCGAGTCATGCCGTAATATCAGATGACTAGGAGTGATACGGTTCAGACAGAGAATGTTCTCCTGACAGCGCCGCCTTCACGAAATGGTTCCAGAGCCAGTACCTTCTATTGAACGGTTCGTTTCGAGCGGTGGACGTCCCTAACACAGTATACTTACTGACTATCTCCTCGATGGCGGTAAGATTCACCTGGTCACAAAGCCTATAGTATTTTTCATAACGATAAATATTCAGAAAGACATTCGAGAGAAAAAGAAACTAAAATTAAAATACTCGATTCTATTATTAGATTTCTGCAACTTAAAGATTGCTGCTGGTTTTTTGGCTAAAACACGAAACTGTTTCTTTAAATATAAATGCAAATAAGTTTAAAAGTTATTTTCCATGCTTCTTTTAAAAGGTTAGATATTTTTTTTTTAAATAGTTTTTGTAAAATTTCGATTGCTTTTGTGAAATATTTTCTAAACTTATACATTCCTGCTTGCCAGACTCTATGGATCTCATCAGATATTCCATTCCATTCCAACTTCACATTTCTATTGAAAATGCTGCCACTTTGTTTGTTTACGGGCTTCTCATATGGAATTTCTGTCAAAATATATTTGCTCTGAGCGGGTTCAGAAGACCGTCATCCCACCCAGGTTTATTTGTGGGAGGGGCTCAAAGAGCGACCGCATCAGCTGGAACTGTCGAAGGAGGGCGCTGCATAACTCTCGGCTTGAAGCATAAAAATTCAACACACGTCAAATGAAGCTTTCAAAGGTTCTACAGAGACATTCCGGAATTTATAATATGTCACGGAAATTAAGTCTGGGAAATGCAGCTCACTCTGATCACGGTCACAAAGAGTAACCACTTCGCCCCATTAGTGTGGCATGCCATATGCTTGATTTGTGCATAAAAGATATGCATTATTGTTTATTGTAGATGCATGGAACACATCTTCCTTCTCTTATAGACCAAGAAGGCGCGAGGTAGCTTGTAAAATGTTAATTTCCCCATCTCGCTCTAGACGAATAGCCAACTCCTCTCTCCATCTCCATCTCTCTCCCCCCCCTCTCTCTGTACTGACGTCATCTCTCTCTCTCTCTCTCTCTCTCTCTCTCTCTCTCTCTCTCTCTCTCTCTCTCTCTCTCTCTCTCTCTCTCTCTCTCTCTCTCTGTACTGACGTCAAATCTCTCTCTCTCTCTCACGGAAGGAAGTGTAAACAGACCAGGCCCTATTAGTTACTGGCTTTGACCAGCTGACGTTTTCCAACCCAGCGTGCTTAGAATATCTACCAAACTCGACGCACGTCCAGCTGCTTCCGATATTTCGATGCGCAACCACTACAAACTGAAGCAACGCTTAGTAATTAAGAAGCGGGGGGATTCCTTTGCCCCCCCCCCACGACCAGAATCCTTTTTTGAATTGCGCCTTCAACTAAGCTGCTGGAACCCGGTGGCGCGAAGCTTTGGCCGGGTCGAACCAATGAAGCTCGGACGGTGTTGGCGTTAAAGAGGATTGACCACACTCTCCAGAGTTAGCAAAGTTGTACAACTGACTGCCCGTTGAAGCTTCCAGTTGGGGGAAAAAAAACCTTTCAGCCAACGTATAATCTTAGGCTATTAAGCTAAGCTGCCAACAAGAGTGGGATTACCGCAAACAAACGTTCAGGGGAGAGCCATTACCTTTATAAAGACGAGTTTTAGCACGTATTCCACGTACCAAAGATGGAAGTAGACAGGTGACTTAAATCGGGATCTTTTTACGGTTGATCTGACAAAAGAGGGGGCTAAACAAGCAGCAGACGTTACCTCCCACCTGGCTGGTTCTCGTTTGAAATCTAGTCTACAATGTAATCAAATGATTATTCTTTATCAGATTATATTCAGATTTAACGGTGAAAGGAAAGAGCTATTTAAGCCGAAAGCAAAGGATAAGATGAGGATCGACTTCAGGAATTACTTCAGGTATCATTTTAAAGTCTTTTTTTTTCTTGGGAGGCCTGTATCTCGTCAAATCTTTTAGGGCTGAAGCATGAAATTTGCCTGTAGAGATCTTCATGAATGGCGAACTTTCTTTTCACGCTCTCTGAGACTGCATCAAGAACGACTTCGGCGTGAGACTTCAAAACTCCCTTTAGAATCGCCGATCGCCCCGGGTCTTGGGCGTCTCGTTGCCCTGGTGTCAGGGAGGTTTTGTTGGTCTTGATTTCTCATCTAGGCGATCAATGCATGCAGTTGCTGTTTTTGAAGATGCCGGTGAAATCTCTAGAGATTTTATAATCTTTGTTTACTGCATCTCTGATAGTTATTCGCCACATCGAGGTCAGTTACCTGTAAATAATCTCATACAAGAGTTGATATATCAGATACTCAAAACGAAGGTGAAGGCTGCTAAAATGGAAAGACTTTCATTCAGTTTCTGCTCTTTAAACCGCGCCGACCTTCAAAAGTCAGATGATTCGCTGAATTGTCTGAGAATAGATGGGAGATCTGCACGGAATTCCTCTGACTGGTCTCCGTAACTTCCAAACAAGGTTCGAAGCGCTCCAGCTCTACTCGACCATCTGGTTTGAGTAATGTGCTCTAGGTTGTGAAGCTTCGCATTTCCCCGCCTTAACTTTCATCTGGCCTTTCCAGAATTTTCATCCTTTTATATGATTCATCGAAGGCAGAAAACTCACTGAGAAGGCCGAAGAGACTTACTATGTCGGGACACGCGCGCGCGCACTTTGCACCACCAATTACTAAAATGAGAACATAGCAACAATTGTATATCTGGCTAGGGCGGGCTTCTTTCATCAGTGCTTGTAAGCCAGAGTAGATACCACCCATATTGGCCGCTCCATCGAAAGAATCCCCAATGCGCTGCTCTATTTTCAACCCCACATGTGGCAGTAACTACCTCAGCAGGCCATGCCAGCTTCTGCAGCTGGAATCCTCAACGTTGCAAAACGCATTGATCTCATCAGCTTTGTCATCAATGACATATCTGACAAAAATCGCACAATGATCGTGAGCAGAGACATCTTGAGTTGAGTCCATATGTAGTGAAAACAGACCACCAGCATTCCCGACTTCCTGGACGACGTCTTTTTGATCACGTCTCCAATATTATTGTAATATCTTTATTACAGTTCTTACTTAGTAAAGTTACAAATCCCCCCCCCCGTCTTTCAACGTATCACGGTTCTTTCCCTTTTGGATGACCTTCCTCAAATGCTCTTTCAGATCTAGATTGTAATTAGCAAGAATTTTCACACCTTCCAAGAAATTTCTGCTGTTTTCCATATATTTCTCCTCACAGACAGTTTCCACAGCCTCTGTATGCTTGCTTCAGCATGGCAGTGCTTGAAATGGAACATGAAACCCAATATCTGTTGCACGACGGTGGAGAAGAAAGGCTCTTTCTGCGAAGTGATTTTGTACGCCTGACCCCGTCTCCTCTCTTCGAATCCTAGTTGGTGTTTCATCTACACCGAGTATTTGTTTGGCTTCCGCTGTTTCCAAACCAATTTCTGATTTTGCTGCAGGGGATACAACTTCTGCCGCTGTCTCACCATCTTCGATCTGAACTATTTGCTCCAACAGTGGAGATTTCTTACTAAATAATGTCTCAATTTTATTATGTAGATTCTTCTGTTTTATGCCATTTTTTTTAAATCCCTTCATCTTTCGTGCCCCACTTTTGCAGATACATTTTCCCGTGGTTGTAGACACTTAACTCTAAGGAACTTTTCTGTGCTGTTCCAAAGCAGTATAACGACAACAGAGGTAAAAGTAGGTGAATAAACTTCCAGCCTTAATCATTATCGCATCGTAATTGTTTTATAACTAATCAGACGACGGGATCCACAAAATAATTACTGATAAATAGAAATCTATTTACGATTACTTGACTTTTTTTTGTTTTTGAACACGTGCCCAATTAAACCGCACAGATAACCAATAGTGCGACTTTGATCTGTGCCGCAAAGCAACATAACATATTTCTTATTTCTTAAATGGTAAAGCATATCCTTATATGGTATTGAGCTTCAAATGTAGACCAATTTTCGCTTAGTTGGGGATCACGTGATAGGTTATTTTTCACGCAAGTGTGCAATCAATTCAAAATGATTGCCATCAGCGATGTAACTGGATGGTGCCCCTGATAGCGCCACCAATAATAATCTCAATCCAGTTAGTTGGCTTTTTTGGAAGTGGAAGCCTCAGTCTAACTACAGTAGTATAGTAGAATTCTACGAGACAAGGTATCATATGTTTTATTTACAGATTTGATCAGGCGACCATAAAGTCCTGTCAGTTTAATTTATGGTACATATGTGGACAAGAAATCAAACGTCACGCCGCGTTGCGTCATTACCAGCCCCTGAATAATCTTATTTATTTCAAGCCAAGACTTTACAAATGTTGAACGTGAATTTACTTCAGTTGTGATAAGCTTTGTGCATTATTTTACTGTCGCTCTTATATTCGAACCGAGTTTTGCTGATTCAGATTTTTCCATATATATACGTAGATCGAGGTTTGTTCTGACTCGGATAATGAGAGTTGTGTAGCGCCTACTTTTAAGAAACGTAATCAAAAAGCTTTTTTTTTTAGGGGCTGTATAACCTCAGAAAGATTTGGTCAACCGGGAATGGTAGGAAGAATCATAGATAAATATGTACACACACTGTACATTAAAGTTTCGCCATCAGCAAGAAGACTACTGGAACGAAATTATATCTTTTCAGCGGGTCAGTGATCCTATAAACACCTTAAACCTTGGGGAAGGGGTTTTTACAAAGAGAGAGAGAGATACAGAGAGAGAGGGGGCGGAATGACTTCCAAAGTCTTTGGACACGAAATTATCTGCTGGGAGTGGAGCTACTTAACCACTTTCCCTGTTCTATTCATTATACATGAAAAAATCACGCGACACAGACATTATAGCGAGGTACTAATTCCAACAACATGCCTTAAGAAAAGGCTAATTACAATGAGGCGATAAGCACTTCTTAAATACACTGTACATGGCACAGCATCAGGCGGCCGATGATATCTCGACAGACAGCACTGATTAGTCGCGGACGATAAGATGCAGGAACGGCTTTTGATGCTTTCTGACCATCTTTGGAGGTTGATAAAAGTGCTCATCCCGGTTTTTTTTTCCTGTTGGATTCACTTAATCTGGTTCACTTGCTGTTAATTGTATAAATTATTGGCCCTATGATTTATGCTTAAAAAGCATAACGCCTTTTTTAAGGAAATGAAACGTGTCTTACTAGGAATACCTGCCGCACTAATATTTCGAGGAATTTGGTAATATTCTCATCAACAAGCACTTTACTACGTGACTTAATATCAAGCCAATTTAAAGAATGATGGTTCCCCTATAGTTTAAAAAAGTGCACACACCGTATCTACAACGTATAATTATAACAATTTATGCCCTCTTTATCCTTGAACTTGCTGCAGATAAATGCTTCCGTCAAAGACGACAGAACAAATTGACGTAGAAAAGAAACAATTTACTAAATTGCAATGCTTACTTTTTCTTTAGAGACTCGACTCCTTCCTTGACATTTCGTTTGTTGAACTGCTGCATGTATTGGTACATTTTCGGGTAGTTCTTGTTCAGGTTTGTTTCCGTGCTTCCGTTTGGAACGGTGGCAAATCGGAAAGGAGGCTTCAATGCATAGGGATTCATCAACTGGTTTACATAAAGTACAGAACGGTGGTTAGAACGAACCGGGCTTAGACAGATCATACAAATCTAAAAGAAATAATTGTTGTTTACCGCTGACGATGCCTTTTCCTCGAGAGAACGACAGCTTTGGAAAGCAGACACTTGCTTGTTTAGAGGAGAGCGATAATTAGTCTGTCTTAATGTGTGCGCCGATGTCTTAAATACATATCCATGGCATCGGTTATCTTTTACCAGAAAATCACGTGCTCTTGTAAAGATTAAAAGACACGATTTGTCGGTCTTGTTGTCTCCCTCCCCCCTCTCCCCCAGTAATATTATGTTAAATGCCATCTTTAATTTAATCATACTTGGCAGACAGAAGAACTCCGCCGCCCCTTTACTGTCAGCTCCATGGACGAAATTGCAGAGCACGTATTTTAAAAACCCAAATCCACTGATCATTAGTGCGGTATTATCATGCAGACAAAATCCGCTCGATCGGAGAAATAACCTCCCCTCCCTGAAATAATGCAAGAAATACCCGCCAGTCCTGTATGCCGGAGAGATCGTAGAACTCCTCCTTCGTGATCATGAACGCCGCCAGGTTGGCTGTGTAGCTGGCCAGGAAGACGAGCGCAAACAGGGCCCAGACGTTGGCGAGGAAACGGCTCGACACTCCCCGAGGATTGTCGGTGTTCACCGAGGCCCCGAACAGCATCGCCCATATAAGCCAGAAAGAACGAAAAAGGGAAAATTTGTGTTCTGTCAAAAGAGTTAGACGTAAAATCATTCTGGTATTCGGAAGAGGAAAAGAACGGTATCAGTTTTAAATATAGCGCAGTTAATAGACTTCCGGTGTGCATTTTACGAACATACGATTATTAAAATCGTTTACGGTGGAAAAAAAAAGAAGATAAAAGCGGGAGGGAGCAGGTTAATTAAGATCGTTGATTTAGAGAGAGAGGTGTCACACTGTTATGCATGAGTAATTTTCTATTTTTCAAAAATTATTTAGCTAATTTCATGTCGTCGAGGGAGTGCTACCTGTTCTCCTATTTTCTGTTCAGTGCTTCACTGTAGGCCAAAGGTGTATTCTCTAACATTCAAATTATTCCCACGTATTTCTGCCTCATTTAATAAAACAAATCTATATATATTTTAAATAAAAAGACTTTAACCCGGCAATGAAACAAAAAAGGGTTTGGCTTTGTTTGTTTTGTGATTTTTTACCTCTTTGGCTGGTTATGGGTAGGTATACCTTGTACCATTCAATTATTTCAATGGTTGGTCCATTGCTTTGTTTTCTGACTTGCACCACTGAGAAGCGTTGGCGTACCTTCGCTAAAGAAGCGTAGCTCGCGAGCTGATATGTCTTTTTTGTTTGGTGTGGAACTACAGCTCAGTGCAACGTGTGTGAGACGGTTATAAAGGAAATCTAGGTTCTGAACAGGGGGGGGGGGGAGAGGACACGTTTTTGATAATAAAGAGTAACAACATTTGCGTCTACGCTAGCAGAAGTATCAGGTCTCCGGTGGGTGGGACGGGGAGAGAGAGAGAGAGAGGGGGCGCTGCTCGTGTGAAGGGGAAAGAACCCGCTCGTTTGGTTCACCCGCGTCTACCCATATACAGCTGGCTTTAAATATTTTCTGACTAGGACTTTCCGTTTAGCGTTTTAGGGCAGACTAAAGCTTTCTCCTTGCCCGCCTGAAAGATAAAAGAGAACAATGCTACAAGTGGAATAAAACGGTGCGCAATGATGTTTGGGATTGCGCAAGAAAAGATGAAGGAAAAAATACGAAAGGGAAAACTTCATCCAAAACTACGCTGAAGGCCGATTAAGCTCTCTGCATATTGGATCGTAATGTTATCATTAAAGAAAAGTATTTACGCTTCCTTAAAAAGGATGGGGGGGTTACCAAAGCAATTGAATAAGTTGTTTAATTTGGGCGGCCATCAGCCTAGCTTCGAGAAGCTTTTTTTTTATGATGGTGATGAGCTGATTCATTGCAGAGAACATTCACTGTGCGAAGCGTGGATGTCTGATCAGTATCAGATTCTAACACCGAGAGGAGGAGAGATTCAGCTCACCCGACAACAGGCTAAGTGATTAGAAACGTTGTAGATAAAAAAAGATAATTAACATAAAAGAAGCATGCAGAGAGATATCTTAGATATAGTGTGCGTTTATTTAGCATTCTTGATTGCCATGCCAAGATTTAAAATAGCAAGCAAGCAAAAAATAGAAAGACTAAACGATGACAAATTACATAATGCTACCCAGCATGGCTACAATACATTATAGTGATGAGCCGAATAAAATAGTGTCAGACAAATGTTGCTGTGACTGCAAATTAGAAATGTCCAACCTACTAATGATTTCAAGCTGAAAAAATTGCCATCACTCAGTTTTTGTAACTTCCAGGCTTCAAACATGCACCAACTGAACAGTAAAATAATATGTATATAAAATAAAGTTGATGATTAGCTAAGTGAACGAACTAAGGGCTTAAAGGCGACTGGCTTGAATAGCTTGCTTATCTTCACGTTCAACAACACGTAAGTGAAATATGATGTCCCGTTTCCAAATTTTGATATAGTTGTCAGTAGTCAGCCTAACACCAAATGGTTCTGATGTGCAAATACCAAACACTGAGGTACAATAAAATCATAGTGCGCCAATTGTTTAATAAACAGCTCATTTCAATTCCATCCTACGTCAGTTGAATTAGGAAAAAAAGCAAAATGATTGTATTTCTAGCACAAACTTCTCTTATGTGGGAGAAATCATTAGAAGTGATCTTTATGTATAAATGCAAAATGTGGGTATAATTTAATTCATTTATCTTTTTTTTTTTTGGTTCTTTTATGTCATGTGTCAGCAAAAACAAAAAAAAAATTTTTTTTTTTAAAAATAGAAGTCCAAAAATAAACAGTGAAAGATTTATTATTGAAGCAGTAGTTTCTCCGGTAGGATGAAGTAATAAATAAATTATTTCTATCTAACGTGTTACGGGGATGCTTTATTGCTTGTTTTAAAATCAAGTTACAAAAGATGGACATTAAAGGGTTAACCCCGAATTATAATTGTCGTTGCCAACAGTAGGACGAACTTTGTGGACGTGAAAGAGTTTGGCTAAAGGTCTTCGAAAACAATAGTCGGGCAGAAGTCGACGTCACTTCAGATATCCTCAAGCGCGGAAGCTCTCTTTCCTTCACCGAGGCAGGAACTAAGATGGATGGATTCTCGACTTCTGATCGATTCGCCTCGGACATCGATCGGGTATTTTACTTTATTTATTTTTCTTTTTTAAATTTTTTTGCCCGCAGCGCGCTGTGAATCACCATTAATGGTCACGTGGAGCGAGCGGTGACCGTCACGGGTCTGAAACACGCTTGGCACCGATCTCTTGGTTTTTCGACGGAAGCTTGGCAATGAACGACATCACATCTTAAGCATAACCACTGACGGCTAATACTTCCTACTCAATTTACGTCTCCCCTAATAAAAATAGCAAAGTTATCACTACAATTATTTTTTTGATTTTGATAACTTGTTGTCGCTTTAATTCGCGCTGATAGCTACATCGATCAGTGTTTCAATCATCAAAAAAAAAAGGTGAGAACCGATTCAAACTTCAGAAAATAAAATATTTCGCAAATGACGTTTTCTTTCTTTCTAAGCTAAACGAAAAACGGATATTGTTCACTTGCTATAAATCACGTTTTCACACAACTGCCCCGATTCTGATTTAGTTCGTATTTATCAAAGTTTAAGATTAATTCCAGAAAAAGTCGTTATTCAGAATAATTCTGACAATTAAAGACTTTAACTCTATACTTGATTAATGTGAATTGGAAAATGGTAATGCTATGCATGTTTTCCATTTTTGAATATTCTTCTGTCGTCTTTTTTAAGTCCTGGATCTTTTTGCTTCTCACACGTTTTGTACATTTAAGGCGGGGGAAACGTGAAAGTTGTCATTCATCGAAAACGAAGCGTCAAGATTTAACCCTAACCAGCTAACACTTTACCTGAATCGCACCGCCACTTTCCATCGCTCTATAGCGAAATCGACAAGAAATGTACATTTGCGGGTATTCTATTCTTTCTGCTTCCGTCAAAGGACTGCTTTACACAACGGTAGCTTTTAATTCACAGCGGGCATCTCAACCTGTTGACGGAGTGGGATCTTTCGCAAAAAGATACCACATACTGCATTGCCGAGGCAACAGCTTAACCCTTACCACCCTATTTTGGAATCGCCCTTTACCTTTCCCCCGCAAGCTTCTTCTCGCTGACATCCACGGTATTTAATAAAGTTTCTAATTGAGCTAATCCGCATGTGCCCTCACTACCGAACCTATGGTAGAGAAGAAAGCTAACAAACTCATTCGGATTATTAAATACGATCAAATCTGACGGGTGACTGGTATCGAAGACATTCGGTTTCGTATCTTCGGCTTATAATTCTTCTGATAAAAAGTAAATAAACTGTGAAAAGTTATTCCTTAAAAAGAACAGATGTAGTTGTTAGTACCAAATAACCTTGATCCTTTTTTGTTTTTGAAGTTAGGTTTCTGTCGGCGGAGAGAATTAATTTATAACTATTTTATTTAAATACTGAAAGCATCTGAAATTTACGTATAAAAGGGTGATAATGTTTGTTTTGTTTTTTTTTGGCAAAAGCTATTGGCCAATGGTCGACAAAAAGATATTCTCGAGAACTTTAATTTGGGAAATCTACTGAAGTTCTGGAATAAATTTAAACAACCGATGGTTGTTATAATTATCTTGAAAGTTGAAAGGAAGATGGATGACTGTTGGATATCTCCGTCAAAAGGTCGACAAAGATTACAGGAAATACAGGATGACTTGGAATCAATAACTGCGTACAGTAGTTGACTGGAAATGGGTTCACTACGTGTGGTACCCAAAAGAGGTCGCTCCGTACCAAGTTTAGGTGGCGGAAGCTTAAAACAACAGTTTAGGGCCGCCATCTACCGACTACTTTGCCGCCACGTGAAGGGTCGGAAACATTTCGGAGACCATCTGTAGTTTTCTCCATCTTATCAGTCAATCAAGAATTTTCAAATTCCTTTTTATTTAACTGAATTTTGTTTGTTTTTTTTTTTAAAAATAATAAAATATATTAATATTAATTTAAAACATCAACACATTTCACAAAAACAGCTATTGCGGTTATTTAGTTTCAAACTTATGGATGCTTAGAAACCACAAAACAGGATTCTAAAGACCGCCAGGTTCTTGTAGCTTCCTTCGCTCAATGATTTGGACAAATAAGGAGTTCACTCATCCGATAATGGAAGTGTAGAGTCGTACGCAAGTTAGGGGTCAGTTTGTGTTTTTTTTGTAATTCCTGCTCCGGGACACTTGAAAACTTTGGTAAAAGTAATAACTGCTGCCAGAAACGAAGGCGTGTTTTAGGGACCAAAGCAAGAGAAAAGTCATCACAATTTGTGGTAAACTGTCTTTGACCCGTTTCCCAACAACAACCAAAGGCGGAGAGCATCTTTTAGATTTCACACGTCAGCGCATCGCCCTCGGTGATTGTCCGCCGGGTCCGGTCTCTGTACGGTCGACCTCTTCGTTCCGCCGAGCTCTCGTTACCGCCGCTAGGGTCTAACACTGGTGGCATGAAGCACAGCATCCAAAATATCGACCTTGTCGCAAAACAAACAAACAAACAAACAAGCAAGCGCTGCTGCGGGTTAAAAGGCATCTCTCGTTAACTGTCCAGAAGTCACATGCAACGAAGCCCATTCGATAAACAGTGAATTAGTATCTCGCACTTGTTGGTTACTTGGTTTGCACCCCGCGACTACACACGACGATCGTGGTACTAAATAGGGAGCGCTGGTGATTTTCACACTTCGATCTCTGCCATATTGATTTTAAAGAAAAAAACAACCTTTATTTGAAATTTACATGTCGGGACGCCTCCTTGGAACCAGATCCACTTCAGCTCGGTCGACGCGGGACACACTGCACTGTTATTCCCTAGACTCTCTCTCCTCCCCGCCCCAGAATGGAGATTCAATTAAGCATCAATGAAAGCATCTCGATAAGCAATTATTGGCTGGAAGACCGAGGCCGGACAAATTCTGTGGGTTACTCTTAATAATCTAACAGATTCCATGCCTTGCATTTTCAAACAGTTATTGTGCATACATTACAAAATAAATGTACAAAGAGATGATACGCATTGTCCACATTATTATGACAGCGATTCCGCGTTACCATTAATTGTCCATGTTCTGATTAGATAGTTGTTTTCAGAAGGAAGTCAGAGGACTTGCAATCAACCCGGCACGATTGAAGTGTAAACTTTAATGGCCAGAGTAAATTCCAAGTCTTCTTTGATTTATCTCGTTATGTTTTAAAGATCGGAAAGGAGTGTGTTATTATTCGAAAATTAAAAAAATTTTTATCGCTTCGAACTCAGTCTGTGGTGGATAAATCGGGTGGGTTTTTGGGGGCAAAAAAACAAACAAACCTTGCTTACTGTTCGAGAAGAAGGGGGAACAAAAGAATTCTAACGATACCGAGAGATGTAACTCGCCGTCACTGCGCCGTATTACGGATAGTTTCCTTGAATCATTTGAATTATAAAATAAACAAATATAAACTAGTTCCCGGCTTTGGAGACCTGACAGGTATTATGAATAATAGATTTCTCATAACTGTTGTACGTGGTACCGGCCACAATCAGCTGATTCCCCCAACCCCTGACTGTATTTCTGCGAGAGATACTCATGAAAGATGTGTGACAGTATTAACGTCTGTAATGATCAACAATAGATAATCTCTTCTGTTAATTCGGTACGGATAATCTAAGATTTTTTTTTTTTTCTGGTTTGTGACAGAAAGTGAATAGGCAACAACAACAAAAAAATTTTAAAAGGGGGTGGTGTGGGGTGGGGGAAGTTTACTCACAACGATGTACACGGCTTTTGAGACAACAGATAAAAAATACCTGAGGCGAGTTTGCTTTCTTGATGGATCAGTTTCGTATCTAAATAGAGAAATCCATCCGCAATTTAATATAATTCTAACGCTATTACGTTATTTATTTATTTATTTATTTTAGTTGGCCCCTCGTAAGCGTTGACGTTTGCCACGTTTTTGGGAACTGCTGGCCTTCACGAGTCAATGAGCATCCGCAAAAGATGCGGAGGCAGTTCAACGCCTATAAAAACCGTCCAAAAATAAAAAAGAAAAAGAGTCGTAACGGAAAGAGAGGCTGGCAGGCTTCGCCAGAAGCTCCACCAAGACGGCTCGGTAAATAATCTCTGTCGGCTATGCATTTAACGTGCGGATGAATAAAAAAGCCTGGGATTAACCCTTCGCGCAAGCACGCCGGCTCCGTCAGTGCGATTCCAGAGGCACTCCTTGTGCCATTTCCTAATTGGCGCTGAATAGCTTCACTCAAATGCTTCTCTCTGATTCTTTAGATTTAATGGACTGCATAGACGCCTCCAGCATAACAGCAGACTAATTTCTTACACGTCTCTCGTCATTATTTTTTCTTCTTCTTCTTTCCTGTTAGTTCTCATAAAAGATAATTGTAAAAGCCAGCATTGCGAAGCATTGATTGTTCAAAAAACTTAAGTTGTTTATAAACTAAATTATTATCTAAACAAAAACCTGTCGCTCGCTTCTATAAGAGAAGCTGTTCTGTCGTGTAAAATATAATCAAAGTCTACTACATTTTGGGCATGAAGCATTCCACACCCATTTATATCTTTATGAAGCAGTAACTAAAGTGGATCATTCATATAATAAAAATAATAATAATACAGATATAGATTATTTTTTAAAAAAAAGACAGAATAATGTATAGTATATAACTTCGTGCCTACTTCACTTTTTTGTATAAACATTCTTGTATACTGATAAAATTTTCTCTGATTATCCTTAATACGGAGGATAAGAATGGCACTTAGCGCTTATTGTCTTCTGACTTCCGCAAAGCATTTCTGAGCCGCTGTCTCACAAGCGTATTCTCCTGGAGATCATTTAAAACCCCTAACTCGCCAGAATTAGCATCATAATCATCAAGCGGACTTGCCTAGGTCGCCCTGCAATGATATATTTGCTTTATCGATGTTCAAAATTTACCTCAGTTACCTCTGATAGGGGTTTTTCCTTGATGGAGTCCAAACGGACTCAGCCACTCAAATATGAATATTGAGGCTCCCGTGGCATGAACGCTAAAGACGAGAATTAAGCACCACGCTGGGTAGTCATACGGCTCTGAAAAGGCAGAGAAGAAAGCCTGGAAATAGACAGGGCACGACAGAAAAAGCATTCACTCAACTTCACCTCCGAACGGCAGTGCTGATGGGCGAGAAATCAGACTGGTCTCTGTCCGGTGTTCTGCTAGCTTGAAACGTCACGTGACAACCTAACCCACCGGATCGCTCTGGCGGGAGTCGTTTATTTGTAAAGAAGGAAGTACCTTTAAAAGCTGACTTTAAAGAAAGCAAAATTCCAGAGTGTGTACTGTGACAAACTACTGTGTGTATAAGTATAGTTACCCATATTGACTTTGCTGGAACAATACTAACAACAGGTAACCAGGCACTGTTAGAAGGGGGGGATGTATAATGACAATAATTCCACATATCTTAAGTTACTGATATAATTAGTAAACGGTACCATAAGTCAATTATACTCATCTAAATACAAGTTACTTTCGACATTAACAAAATCTGCAGAATCATCTTTAAAATACTATATTTTAAATATAGGATAATTAGCACTGATAATGTAAAAAAAATATTCATATTTATCTAGTTAGTTCCAGTTTAATTATTTATGCAGATATCAAGAAAAGCCTGGACAGGAAATAACAGAGAAGTTCTAAAATTTTCTTTCGGTAAAGTAAAATTAAAACATATTATTTCGGAGAGGAAGAAGCCTTTGAAAATTAATTTATAACTAGAAACAAATCTTTCAAAAGCGGAATTCATTGTTTTAAACGATTTACCCTCCAATCTAAATTGCGTACCATAAATATGCACCTCATTAGCCTTTTCGCTCCAGACTTTAAGCGGATGATTAAGGAGACTATACCAACCAAAATACTGTCAACACAGGGTATTAATTAGTTACGTTCTCGCGGTTAAATTCTGTAAATGACAACCGTCGTAGAACGAGAGGAAATATGAAAACGAGTTTCTGTACATTTTAAAGTAGGTTTTTAGTCTTAAATCGAATTCACCGGCAATATTCGCCAGGTGGAATTTACCGTTTCTCCTAACTAATAGAAGAAGAGAACATTTTTGTTGTTGCGAATTTAATACAAACATACCGCGCATATATCTATTTATTCAGGTGCAAACGATAATGGGATTCAGCTGCTGGCGTTATAAAATAAAGGTTTGCATACCTGAGGTTTTGTTTTTCCTTAAAAAAAAAAAAAAAATCCTACCAACCGGGGTCTGATAGTTTTCTTACTAATTATTATTAACAGTGCTGGTTATTTGTTGTTGGTATTATGCCGACAAAACTCTACAACAGTTGGTAAGGAATGCTCGCCGCGGCCCACCGATCGATATCGATTTTCCGCTACTGATAACGACGGAGTCGTTCCAAGCCAGCAAAAGGGGAAGGATCGAACAGAGAAACCATTCAAAGCAAAATAGGAAACAGTGCCGACGTTTCATGCACGTGACGGCTAAGAGTTGGAAGTGCGAATCAGTTTCTATGTCTTCTATGCCCTCGTTAAAAAAAAAAAAAATCAGTAATAGAAATTGTTTCAAAGTTTTGACACTAAAGTTGCTTGCAGAATCAGATGATTCTTTTCTTTTATTGATGCAAGCTGATTCTCAGCTTAATATCGACCGTTGGTAGAACCGTGGAGGCCCCCCCTTTCCCTCCCCAACAAACGATCAATATCCTGTCCTTAATCGATTATTTTTTTGCCACATTCCGACTAACTCCCGCATTCATCACTATGCAGTCTTAGGACACACGTGGAGCTAATGTTCGATTACGTACATTTTGCTCTGACAGAATTTTAATCCTGACACTTTTATTAAAAAAAAAAAATTAAGAGAGAGTTCAATTATATGTTTCTGAGTGTTGCCCAAAGATATTCAACCACCGAATGGCGACGGACTCTGGGCTTGTTGATTTAATTACACACGCATCTGTTTTTCGGCTAATGATTCTCATTTAATGAAACCATTAGGAGAACGAGTTGCTGCTCAACATTTCGTATATGTCAAATATTGCTCAAGACTGACAGACAAGAAGTACTAGAATCTAGTTTCGAGGTTTATTGAGGTTTCTACGAGGACATGTGGGTCCTGCACCGAAGAAAACCACTTTGTCTTGTTCGATGCAGTGGTGTGAGCGAGCAACAGCTTCCCGTCCTAAGTGTCGGCGTATAGATCGATCGGTCGATCGCCAGGACACCAGACACTGACATCAGTCCCGAAACTGTCCCGAGTAAACAGGTCCACTTCACATGGGTGTGTTTATCAACTGAGTATATTTCGTTTCGGTTCAGTTTATTTCCGATTTTACTGGCAAAGACGGCAAATTAGCATATAGTTTCGTTACGCGCTTCGGAACAACAATTCGTCACTGGTGCGTGAAGCACGTGTGGGCCTTTAAAACTATGTTTTCAGTCGTTCCGTCACTGGAGCGTGAAGCACGTGTCGGCCTTTAAACCATGTTGTCAGTCGTTCCGTCACTGGAGCGTGAAGCACGTGTCGGCCTTTAGACCATGTTGTCAGTCGTTCCGTCGCTGGAGCGTGAAGCACGTGTCGGCCTTTAAACCATGTTTTCAGTCGTTCCGTCGCTGGAGCGTGAAGCACGTGTCGGCCTTTAAAACCTTGTTTTCAGTCGTTCCGTCACTGGAGCGTGAAGCACGTGCCGCCCTTTAAACCATGTTCTCAGGCGACATTCTCTTGTGGGTTTACAGTTTTTTTGGGGGGAGGGCTTTTGTCACGCTGTTGTAATCTGAGGTAATGTAAAATCATCACGGAGAAAGAGAGGGCACGTGCTGCCTTGACGTTTATTATTGTTAGCGAGAAAGAGTTTGTTTTTTTTTTAAACGCACGGTTCCACCACTACCCATAAAACTACGGCTATGAATTTGTCAGTTTTTCGCTTCTCTCCAAGCTTTTAGATACAGCGACTCCAAAATGGAATGGTGTCATATTGATTCTGCAGGCAGCGTCAGTGTGATGCGTCATTTGAATTACCTCCTTCGTATCTGCCTCTATCCAGCCCTAGCGGACTGTACCATTCAGACATATAGACCAGGAGCGCGACAGCATGTATACACAACAGAAGAATTAATATCCAAGACGTGAGATCAAACGGTTCTGAAAAGCAACCATGTAGACGGGTTTCACTATTTACGTCGATACATAGCGTTTCGTTCTATTCTGTTCAGCTTTTACCGAATGTCTGTTGTCTTTTTTCTCTCCCCCCGCCAACCAACAAAGCGGTAAAAAAAGATCATCTGGCGTATTTTTTCACATTCACACATAAAACTGTAAGAGGAAACAAACGGGGGGTCGTCGCATTCTACACTTCCATTCCGATGAATAAAATATATATATATATACCAAAACGTGTATCTCAATTCTAAAAGAAATCTGTTATATACATACATATCAGAAACAAAAAGATAAACAAACAAAACAATCAGCAAAGCAGAAATATACAAATGTATACAGATGCATCTCAAACAATTAGAATATCGTGGAAGAGTTCATTTTTTCCGTAATTTAATTCAAACAGTGAGACTTTCATATATTCTAGATTCATTACACATAAAAGTGAAATATTTCAAGCCTTTTTTTTGTTTTAATTTTGATGATTACAGCTCATGAAAATCAAAAATCCACTATCTCAAAATGTTAGAATATTTCATAAGATCAATAAAAAAAGGATTTATAATATAGAACTGTCGAACTTCTGAAAAGTATGTTCATCTGTGCACTCAGTACTTGGTCTGGGCTCCTTTTGCTAGAATCACTGCATCAATGCGGCATGGAATGGAGGCGATCAGCCTGTGGCACTGCTGAGGTGTTATGGAAGCCCAGGTTGCTTTGATAGCGACCTTCAGCTCGTCTGTATTGTTAGGTCTGGTGTCTCTCATCTTCCTCTTGACAATACCCCATAGATAATCTATGGGGGTCAGGTCAGGCGAGTTGGCTGGCCAACCAAGCACGGTAATACCATGGTCAGCAAAACAGTTACTAGTAGTTTTGGCACTGTGGGCAGGTGCCAAGTCCTGCTGGAAAAGGAAATCAGCATCTCCATAAAGCTTGTCCGCAGACGGAAGCATGAAGTGCTCTAAAATCTCCTGGTCGACGGCTGCGTTGACTTTGGACTTGATAAAACACAGTGGACCAACACCAGCAGATGACATGGCACCCCAAATCATCACTGACTGTGGAAACTTCACACTGGACTTCAAGCAACTGTCCAAATGAAATGCAAAATTTACTTTCATCTGAAAAGAGGACTTTGGACCACTGAACAACGGTCCAGTTCTTTTTCTCCTTAGCCCAGGTAAGACGCTTCTGAGGTTTCTCTGGTTCAGGAGTGGCTTGACACTAGGAATGCGACACTTGTAGCTCATTTCCTGGACACGTCTGTGTGTGTGGTGGCTCTTGATGCACTGACTCCAGCCTCAGTCATCTCCTTGTGAAGCTCCCCCAAGCCCTTGAATCGGCTTTGCTTGACAATCCTCTCAAGGCTGCGGTCATCCCTCTTGCTTGTGCACCTTTTCCTACCACACTTTTCCCTTCCAGTCAACTTTCCATGAATATGCTTTGATACAGCACTCTGTGAACAGCCAGCCCTTTCAGCAATGACCTTCTGTGGCTTACCCTCCTTGTGGAGGGTGTCAAAGAGTGTCTTGTGGACAACTGTGAAGTCAGCAGTCTTCCCCATGATCGTGGTTGTGTGTGCTGGACCAGACTGTGAGATTCATGCTATTTATACTGCATAAATAGTGATTTACTAAAACTCGAAATGGAATATTCTAATATTTTGAGATACCTTTTTTAGCTGTAGGCCGTAATTATCAAAATTTAAATTAAAAAAATGCTTGAAACATTTTAGTTTACATGTAATGAGTCTAGAATATGTACAATTTTCACTTTCTGAAATAAGTGACAAAAAATATTGAACTCTTCCACGATATTCTAATCTTTTGAGATGCACCTATATATATATATATATATATATTTCAAATGAACGTTTTAGTGAATCCTTCTCGATAACACAAAAGTAAAACAATTCTCGTGAAAGTGAGACTGGTCATAGAGTGAAAATAACGTTAGTACACAGTACAGTATTCCGTACCTACCTCTTGCTGTGGTGAATTCCTGTAGACAATAAAATGGAAAGATTAGACATTTCATACTGATGGAAGACTTCTAAGGCCAAAACACACACACACACACACACACAAAGTAACACGCCCGTGCTCAATGTTATCTATTTTCCAGTAAAATCTGTTAAAAAATAAGTAAATAAATGTTTCTGGAATTCGCTCAAAAAGCGAAATTTCTAGAGAAAGGTTTGTCAGCCAGTATTGTTTCACCGGGCACAGGTAACTATTAAGCCTGGATGAAGAAAGACAACTGATTTCTGTCAAATTTTAATTTACTAATGATTTTCTTTTGAGAAACCTTAACTATATATTAGTATTTTATACAATTTAAGTTTTTAAAATTAATTGTTTCTACCGTCTAAAAGCCATTACAAAGATTTCAAATTAACCAAAACATTTATTTATTTTTAATTTTGTGTACCAAACTATGGTTAATTTGTACAAAAAGCTAATATTCTAATTAATTATTTTAAAAAAAAAAAATGTCTGTAGGTTCGCTCTCTGAATATAAAAACTGAGCTGATTTGATTAATACGTAAAGCCTAGATCTTTAGCATTTGGTTTTATTCCTACAGCTAAATAACCAGGCAGGACTCGCATACATTTCCCTAGATATATATTTAATTAGAGTTGTTTTTCTTATTTCTGCCAATAACACGGGGGCTTAAATTCTGTCTTCGTCAGTTTAAGGCAAGAAACAGCAGGCTGATATCAAGGATGGCAGCACTTGTTAGAACCAGTTACGTTTTACCAACAGCACATCTCTGTTTGCTGGAAAACACACGAGCAAGAACGAAATCTGAAGGTATTTTATATTCTATGCAGAACGATACCGTTCCGAAATGCATACACCTTCGTAAGACAACTGTAGGTGATGTCAGACGGTTGTCGCAAAAACAACTCTGAGATTCTAACTTGTTCTGATGTCTCTACGTTAGGAAAAAGAAAAGATAATTTTAAAATTAAGATAATAGGTAAATAGAAAGGAAGATATAAATTTGTATTTAATTTTAAAATATCTTCGTTTAGTAATTATTAATGCTGAATAACTGTACGATGTCTTTAATTTTTATGAATTTCATGATTTTGGACAGCATGGTTTCCATCCCTCATTTGAACTGTTTTCAAGTGAAGAGAAGTAATATACTATATATATACACACACAAACATTGTTTTTAAACAGCAGTAAATCCCTCAGCAGCAATTTAAAAAATGCAAGTTGAAAAAAATTTAACAGAAGAAAAATCGAATTTCTAGAAAATGAAAGTAATTTAGAAAAAAACAATGGATCCAAGTTGCAAACATCTCTTCTGTTCGATTGTAGAAATCAAGAGGGGAATTACATGGGTACAGCACGGGATAGCAAACTAACGCAGCCTTTCTTTCCACGCAACCAGTCACAAAGATAGCGGTTGATTCCCTTGTTTTTGTGTCGGTGTACTTATTCTGGGACGAGTGGAGACCACACCCATTTTATACCTGATGCGATGGGTTTACCATGAGCTGTTCCAGGCTTTCGTGGTTAAAGGGAAAAAAAAAATGGGGGGCGGCGGAATTGTGGGTAATATCTTTCTTCAGACTGAAATATCATCTTTAAATTCCGAATAAAATAACCAGTTTGGCAATTAAATAAGTAAAGTGCTTTCTGTCCGGTAGGCCAAACAACAACAAAAAACAGTAGATTTAGTTCGAAAATGGTTTTCTAAGAATGGGTTCTCTAAACCCATAGTGAGTATCGCGGGATCCGACTCAGGTATCTGTCGTGGAGGATCGCGGGTTTCTGTAACTTGGGTCACCGTAGCCTTCTTTCTTTACTTACATGGCCCCGCCGTGCCCCGCTTGAAACCGGACTTCCGCTTTCGGGTGGCTGGGGATTTTCTTCCTGTTTCCAAATGCTGCAGTTAGAGAAGCGCCATCGAGAAAACCATTGACCAACTCAACGGTCAGCGCAGCCAGTGAGACAATCGGAACGACAGTTGGACACCTATCGTTTATTATATCCTGAAAACTGCTTACCAAATAGACAATTAGACAACACTGTAACGAGAATGGCTTTAATTCTGCCGCAGTGACAGTTCTTCGCTGAGCCAGGGATGTGTTCTGTATGGTTTGATGTTTGCTTCGTATCTTTTCACAGCCGTTTACCTGGGTCTACATCTGGAAAACTGTAGGCTATGTGAGCACTTTAGCATTTCGTCTCCGTGAAGAACATCCTGCAGTTTGAGATGTGTTTCGAATCGCTGCCTCGCTGTTAAATATAATTTCGTCCCAACAATTTCCTCGGCTGTTCTTGTATACATACCAAACCAGGGTTCTTTCTAGAGCCTTCGCAACAATCTGTTGCCAGACAGCCTCCATTTACCATTTGTTGATTCGGGTTATTTTCATATTCATCACTCTACACAAACTTTATCCAGAAATTACAGAGGTGTTATTAATGCATTTTTTTTTAATCGCAGTTGTTTTGCTCTATATTTCGCCGATGAATCGCCTTTTTTTTTTCTAGTTTCCCAAGTAATCCATTATTTCCAATTTATTTCTTACCGTCTGGAGACTAATAACGGCCTTTTCTCTCTCTCTCTCTCTCTACTGACGTCATCTCTCTCTCTCTTTGTGTACTGACGTCATCTCTCTCTCTCTTTGTGTACTGACGTCATCTCTATGTCTCTCTGTGTGTGTGTGTACTAACGTCATCTCTCTCTCTCTCTGTGTGTGTGTATACTAACGTCATCTCTCTCTCTGTGTACTGACGTCATCTCTATGTCTCTGTGTGAGTGTGTGTGTACTGACGTCATCTCTCTCTGTGTGTGTACTAACGTCATCTCTCTCTCTGTGTGTACTGACGTCATCTCTATGTCTCTCTCTCTGTGTGTGTACTGACGTTATCTCTGTCTCTCAGTGTGTGTACTGACGTTATCTGTGTGTGTGTGTGTGTGTGTGTACTGACGTCATCTCTGTCTCTCAGTGTGTGTACTGACGTTATCTGTGTGTGTGTGTGTGTACTGACGTCATCTCTGTCTCTCAGTGTGTGTACTGACGTTATCTGTGTGTGTGTGTGTACTGACGTCATCTCTCTCTGTGTGTACTGACGTCATCTCTATGTCCTCTCTCTGTGTGTGTGTACTGACGTCATCTCTCTCTGTGTGTGTGTACTGACGTCATCTCTATGTCTGTGTGTGTGTACTAACGTCATCTCTCTCTGTGTGCGTGTACTGACGTCATCTCTGTCTCTCAGTGTGTGTACTGACGTTATCTGTGTGTGTTTGTGTACTGACGTCATCTCTTTCTCTGTATGTGTACTAACGTCATCTCTCTCTCTGTGTGTACTGACGTCATCTCTATATCTCTGTGTGTACTGACGTCATCTCTGTCTCTCTGTGTGTGTACTAACGTCATCTCTCTGTGTGTACTAACGTCATCTCTCTCTGTGTGTGTACTGACATCATCTCTATATCTCTGTGTGTACTGACGTCATCTCTCTCTCTTAAGCAGTTCTCTGGCAAGCTGAATAGCAGTTTTGTCTTCTATCAAGACCGTCCCTTTTCTGTTTTCTTTTCCACTTGTATTTCTTCAACGTTAACCAAACTCTGCGTTACTGTGGGCTGTCTGTCTACTCTGGTGGCATGGCATTTAATTTTCTCTCCAAAAATTCTCTGCGTTTGAAAGCTTTCTACCTGCTAACAGAAAGCAACGCTGAAATTATTTCTTTCTCACTTCTCACGCAAAACAAACTATTTGCGTGCATTTATTTAATAAAAGTGTGTTTCATGGGTATGCGTATTTTTAAAGCTATTTTCAGATTTAAACAAATCCCCAAAATCGGTCGGAATATTTTCTGAAATGATCCTGGTACAAAAAAAAACACAAACAATGTACATTAAATAGCATTTGAAGGTGGGGATACAATAACAGAAAAAGCGTCGTGGTTATTTGTTCGTACAAGGACATCAGCTGGCCTACCCTTTAAAGGAAGGTGGACACATTCTAGAAGCCAGCTTTAATCTAAGGCAGGTTAAATCTTTGCTTGGTCTACAGGAGCCCCTAACCACTTCACTGCGGACTATGTGTGGGATTTTATGTTTTTACTTTCTTTAAAGATCTTGAATGTTTAGCGAAGCGGGGCAGAACAATGGAAGTAGTTATTAGCTGGCAGGTAGTACAGGTAAACAAATTCAAATCTTCTGATGATGTCGGCAGCTAACTTCATTCTGATATACTTTCTCATCTTCTGAATAATCACCCGGGTGACCAAACCGTTTAGATGCTGATACCTCGCTTTCACCCTGACGGATACTTTCTGCTAACGCCGGCTTAATTCTCACGACCGGACATATGCTGGCAGTGGAGATTGGTTTGTCAGTTGGACTGTCCCAGTATTTCCACTCGAAATGGCTCTGGCAGTAGGAAGAACCCATTCAGATTTTAAGAATTCTGAATACGGTCAAAGGTTTGTTCTGTATTCCACGTTTGCTGGACCTTTGGTGCATTCTACTCCGTTTCCTTCAATTTGGGGGGGGAGTCACTTCTCCTATCAACAGCACCACTGCGTGAATCCGTCTCCGAAGTAAGTCTGGCTGGGCTTGTGGTATCAGCAGCCTTCACGCCCGCATCAGTTGTTTGGAATCGTCGGCTAGCCAGGGAGGGGGGGGGACTTTTAGAGCAGGAAACAACCGGAAGACGCTAGATCTGTGGAATGATGTCGTCTGAATTCATAATGGCACTAGTGAATTGTTTGCCAGGGAACAGGAGCGATATGTTACGTCCACTGTTCACGCGCAGAAGAATTCCTCTGCCAATCTTCCTTCCACGTTCCCGTTTTAATGCTGAAGGCAAGCTCCTTTGATTGACCTCGAGCCACCAGTAATGGTCATGTGTAAGGGGGGGGGAATCAATGGAGATTATGCCATATTTATCCCATATATATATATAAACACTATCTGAGCATTAATAGTACCATTTGTTTACGCACGTGTTGCGCCGGGCTCGGAAATGAACAAGTGCTCTTCTCTCTCTGTCCTCTGCTGAGTGCCTTAGTAAGCCACTGTTGACGCCAAGTTAATACCGTATTGTTTATGGCGATCGAAAAACAACATAACTTTTGCATAGCTAAAGTTATTTAATAAGATTGCCACATTACACGCTGTCAATAAGATAGCCAGTTTTGTTTGTCTTAAATACTTGGACGGCTTACTCGAGTGTCACTGCAAACCCCATCTTGCACCAATCTATAATCGATCGTTCTTAAGTAATAACTCGTTCGCATAAGACTTTTTATCGGTTTAATTCTGCAGTTCGACTTCATACGAGTTAATTTTAAAAACATCTTCTGTTGTGATACAGATCATCACTTGACTTTGGAATTGATCAGGTCATAACCAATATCTCGGTTGATATTCACATTGTTAATCACCTTCTACGTATACCTAGTTAAGCTGTTTGGCTTTGGGCATGGCTGACCAAAACGATTATGACCCCGTTCTAAGGAAGGACCAAAACATACACTAGCGCTGAACGGTTTCAGACGTCATGTCGGTCGTAAAACGACATCCAATAGATATTGCCAGGTAATAATTGGTATTTATGATAGAAATCAATACGAGGCTGTAAGCGCATGGCAGGCAAATAGGGCAGCAAAGTGAGAGCCAGTTTGGCGAGGCATCGATGTCAGATGTACACATCCATTATAGGTCAGCAAGATAAAGCCAGGACTGTTGTTGAGGGGAGCTCGGTGCGTAATCACCGTGCAAGCAGTCGGCGTCGGACCGCTGGCAGAAGCATGACCTGAAAGGTAATAGGCGGCAGGGTACACGCCGTCCGACCCAAGGCGAAACACGCTCGCCAGACGCCGCGCCCTTTCCATTCCTGCGACCTGCTTCTATTTAGTTGCGTGGTGGTGAGTTGAATTCATTGCTCATCATTATTCCATCGGTCCGCCCAACTGCTTCTGGCACGATGTATAATCCCACACTCGGTTCCATTGTGTGTGGAGCCTTATGTATAATCACCGGTAGCTCATGACTCTGTTCTTGCTCTATATCGCTAGCCCCTTCACCTTCCTCGCTTGAACCCACAGCCAATTCCTATCTGGGAGGATCTCTCTTCTCGTCATCTTAACCCCTGGGCCAAGACTGGCATCATAAGTATATCCTCAACACGCCGTGGTATGTGTTTGCTTTCGTTTATTGCTTATGTATTAAAAGACAGAAATAGAGGAAAAACGTTAATTTATGAAAAATAATCGATCACAGTTCGATAAAATATGAATTTTTTTTTCTGGCCAGTCCACTCTTTCGATTGTTTTCTATCCCTAAGTTTGTTGTTGTTTTTTTACTTTAGAAGAAGTTCAATTTAAATGAAAATAAAAACAAAGAAGTTTCTGTCAGCATCCCAGTCGTTCATTTATTTTCATCCTAGGATGACGCAACCAGACATTAACGTCACGTGGATGGGATGCGCTGCTGCTGCTGTTGACTGAAGTTTGCTTAATAATGGCTATTAATTACGCTCCGTGGAAAACCTGCATTGCGAATGGGAAGGCGAATACTCCTGCATCTATAGTTTATAGACATAATGAACTATGAATTCCCGTATTAGTTTGATTTGTTATTTGGCTAAGCGCTTAACGGAGTGAAATCTTCTATTCGCACTGCCTTCCATGTTAGCACCGCTCACCACACGAGGAGTAGTTCTGATTTGGGAGATCCTACCCCTGCCGGTCACTTTTTAAAAAACTAGATTTTAATTTCTAAGTCGGCATCTGAAAGAGAAACCAATCGATGTTCAGTTTCTAGCTGAAGAGCGCAGCCACGGGGTTAGAATGTTCAGGAGGGGGTGTGTTGCATCATTACTTACCCAGGAAAGCGGTCGGAGACACAGCTCCCTCCCTGATGGCCACGATGATCGTGATGCCAGTTTCCAAGAACGGCAGCGAGAAGTCGATGGCCTTGTTCCTCTCGGGGGTGATCTTCGTCGAGGTCATGACCATATCGGCCTTGCCGTCGAGCACCGAACGAACCAGACCATTCCACTGACCGTCGGGTTGCTGGACGGAACGAAAAGTAAATAAATGAGGCACATTAAAATCTGAACCGACGACGGTCGCGACGGCTGGAAGTATTCCCCCTGGCGCGCTCCGAGAACTGGGTGTCTGCAGAAACTTGGGAATACGAGGAACTCAAAACTAAGACCGACCCGACCCAGGCAGAAGAAACGTGATCCCAAAATCCGACTTTAATGTGTCAGTACGTATCGTGTAAAATTAATGTTTATCGGCAAATAAAGCGGATGAGAAACTACCCGGGCTGAAATTATACTGAGTGCAGTTGATGGATCGAAGATCTAATCTGTTTGAATACACATTAAACTGAAGATGTAAACCACGTTACGGTAGACTTGGAGAGATCCCCGCGGTGATGTCATCGATACGTTTGTGCTGCAAATATCCATAATCATACTTTGAATCTTTTAACTTATATTTCGCTTATTAAGTTTATTCTCTACGCCGACGGCTTCCACACCGACTGTATTAGTGTGTAACAGCAGAGTGCTAAGGATAAATCTGCTGAAAAGAAAACAAACTGTGGAAAAGGGGTTAATTTTTATTGCTTCCTTTGTATTTGAAGAGCAACTGTAAGCGACCTATTGAATATAAAGATGGCTAAGCAGTAAATTAAACTGTAGGGTAAATAAATCGCAGTAAGGCTTGTTATAGCATCCTTGGTAGCTGATTGTCGGATGATTAGCCTGCCGGGCTACCATGGCTAGAAACCGCAGTCGGAATCCTGGTCGGAAACGACTGGATTTCGCGTTTCTCTTTAGTATACATTCTTCTCGCTCTTTTTCAATAGCCGACCACGTGGGATTTTTTTCGGGGATCCGGTTTCCTCCCACATCTTAAAATGCAGAGTTTTAGTACGGTTTTTTTCGGGTACATGTGGTAGAAGTTCCAAGAGTACTTTTTGATTGGTTTGCATCTTGACATCCGCCCAAGAGCCTCCAACTATATCTCGGTAACTACTCGCTTAGTGAGTAACTATTGACTGGACTGCACCTTGACCTCCGCTCAAGAGTTCGCCGTATCCAGGTATTTGCTTTGTCACCAAGGTTGATACCCACACCTTCCCTTCCAGCTCCCTTCTGTAAGGCGTCCTTATACCCCGGAAGTCAGGATAAGAGTTCGGCAAGAAAAGGAAGATTATGGCCTACCATGTTTCGCATTCAAAGCCTCGAAAAAGTGTTAACCTTGGCTAAAACCTATAGTAATTGGAATGAAGGAGTTAGCATATTTGTGTAAGCGTAGGACATAAATAACACTGCGTTCACCATCGGGTACTACAAGCCTGTACGTATCAAGACGGCGCCTGAGTTAATTTAATGTATTTCTTTTTGCTTAAGGCGCCCGGTTCTTTCCCAATGACGGGTTTTTGATTGCCTCCAGCAGTAGCTAGCTAGTTAGCCAATCGGACACGACAGTTCAACAAATTGGTCGGATTCTGTCCGAAAACGAGGCTTTTCGTGGATTTCATGCGTACTGAACGAAATACATCTGGAAGCACCAATGCTACACACAGTTGGGGAGCTGTACTGGGTACAAACACACTGCTGTCGACGTCATCGACTTCACGAGCCGAGGACTGACTGACTGACTCTTTTAACACACCAGCGGCAGTAGTGGGTAAAATTTGTTAAAATGTAAAATCACTTTATTAATTAAATAAGTGTGGCTGCTGAGGCGAGCATTAGCCTCACTGTGGCTGCTGAGGCGAGCATTAGCCTCACTGTGGCTGCTGAGGCGAGCATTAGCCTCACTATGGCTGCTGAGGCGAGCATTAGCCTCACTGTGGCTGCTGAGGCGAGCATTAGCCTCACTGTGGCTGCTGAGGCGAGCATTAGCCTCACTATGGCTGCTGAGGCGAGCATTAGCCTCACTGTGGCTGCTGAGGCGAGCATTAGCCTCACCATAAAACATAACTTATTAGAAATGTGCAGATCACACACACATATAATTAATAATTTTATTTAATTAAGATCGCAGCTGATTTAATAGTTATTCCTGACAAATTATCACATTTGTGTGCGTGTGTGTATAAATATATATCTTAGACTAAAACCACAGTAATTCGCTCGGTTTAAAGAAAGTCTGACGAAGATTCGGTGCGACATTGTATTAGGCTTGTAAATTACAATTTGCATGGCGTCTTAATATTCAGACAGCAGGAGCTGCCGTCAGTTCTAACGGCTAACAAGTCACCGTCACGTCCGGGGCTGCAATGATAAATGATAGGACTGCAAACAGACAAAAATAAAAATGGGAATGTCTTCAGCTTCATTTGTTTGAATTTTTTTTTTTTTTTTGTTTTAAGTTGCACGTGTTAATTCCCGCGTAAACAAAACGACATTTACGCCTCTTTAATTCATAGCGTGGGGTGGTTTGAATATTTACTCAGTCTGCAAGCGAGACAAGGGACCGGTTACTGGGGCCCCTTCTTTTGTCGATCTCTTGAATATCAATTCCCGCTCTTCACGCTTCTCAAACTGCGTCTGCAAAGATTCTGATTTAATTCGGCTGCTGCTGTCAGAATTCCTCTTTAACGTGAAGCCGGGTTAGAATCCGGTCTCCGGTCGGCCCCTTCTGGGTTTTTTTTTTTTTTGCTCGGTAGTCTGACTTGAAGAATTGACTCTCGACATCATCGTCTGCGAGGTTTCCTGCCGAATGTCTCAGTGGTAAATCTGATCAGCCCAAACGTTGGACGTTCCGCCACGTTTGGGATAAAAAAACCTTCACGGAGACTAGAATTGTTGCTTTTCAGACAGTCAAGATTAGACTCGTCTTTCACTCCAAGAATTAGTTGCATTCTTTGGGGCGCTTTCATCCATCCATCCATCCATCCACCTTTCTCTCTCTCTCCATCTCCATCTCTCTCTCCCAATGTCTTCTCTCCTCTCTCCCCCAATGTCCATATATATCTCTCTCTCTCTCTCTCCATCTGTTCTCTCTCTCTCCCCATGTCCATCTCTCTCTCTCTCTCCATCTCTCTCTCTCCTCCCCCATGTCCATATCTCTCTCTCTCTTTCTCTCTCTCTCTCCCATGTCCATATCTCTCTCTCTCCCCAATGTCCATCTCTCTCTCTCTCCATTCTCTCTCTCTCTCGCCCATGTCCATATCTCTCTCTCTCTCTCAATCTCCATCTCTCTCTCTCTCCATCTTCTCTCTCTCTCTCTCTCTCTCTCTCTCTCTCTCTCTCTCTCTCTCTCTCTCTCTCTCTCTCTCTCTCTCCTCTCTCAATACAGGAGTTAACTTTTGTTCATCGTTCCATAACGCCACCCGACTAGGTCGGAAATAAAGTCTTCTGTTAGTTGCGTCAAATTTATGCCATTTATGCAACACTCTTGAACGAACTTATTGAAAAATGTACCAAGAACTGATGTACGGAAAATGTTGCTGCTGACAGTACATATATAGGTCATCTGAAGTCCGCCAGGAGTTGCTAAGTTCCCTTTGGTTTAACTGCTAGCGATCTGTTGCCGTAATGGAATATAACGTTTTCCTAGGAGCCAATTGGAGGATACCTTTTGCTTATTACGTAAGCTAGATTTATTAACATAACCTGGTGATGTGGGAAGCCAGATATAATTAACTCTTCCATGTAGAGTTACTTTACGTCACCGCATCTCTACCGTTACCTTTGTCCGAGAACCAATTCTCGCCAGTTGTAAAGGATGAAAGCTTTACCTAAGTTACAGGTAAGTAAAAAGGGAATCTTTGTTCGCGTGTTTTGGCTCACCCCATCTGAGGAATATTTCACATTATTGGCGGTACTAGTCCGACCGGGGCTCAGACGTGTCTTTCGTGTAGCCAGCAGTCTGCTTGTGTGCAGGACATGAAATTCGATCACGAGTAACGATTTTCCAATTCAGTTATAGCGTTATTACGACTGTAAGCCGGTTTACCACTTCCACAAAGTTTACGATAAATTATCGGCAGCTGTTACTTGAGGAAGGCTGTCGAGGGGAAGGAACCTTTCACTTACCAGGTTCTCATATTTAGTTGCTGCATCACAGTACCTGAAAGTCTGATGCCGCGTTTTTATTACTTAGTTGTAATTTTTTTTAAATAGAAAGAAAGAGGAATAAAACTCGGAACTACTTCTTGGCAGAGGCCATATAGTCGATACGCATGCGCATTGTTCTGTTAAGTGGAATGGATCGTAGTCTGATTGGCTCAGTTTTAGGCAATAACATCTTTACTCGATAAGCTTAAGATAAACGTTTTAAGAAGCCCTTAAAAAACAAAACAAAAACGATCGTGGAACTGACGTAAACGATGTAAGCAATATCAGATATACAGTGTTTGAGGCGGAAACAATCTTTCGGCTTCTCTGTCCTGCTTTTCCAATACAAGCATCTACTTCTATCGCATTGTCCTGCCTCCCAGATCAGCCCACTGGACGACGGATTAAAAGTTTGACCACGCTATTAAGTAAACGGACAAGACGACTATTTGGGTAAGACGTTAAAATACCGAATCAATGCGAGATGATGGGTAATAAATATCCTCCAGCCTACGCCGCGGTATTCATTAATAGCAACTGCTGCTATAAACGGAACAAAAATACTCTAAAAATTTAAATCGCAAATTTTTTTTTTCAAAAAAGCGAACGAAACCAGCTTTTATTTTAAAGGTTTATGCTAATCCTTATAACACATTAGCATCTCTATTGCTGTATTTTTACTTTAAAAAAATATATAGAAAGAAAAAACCCGGAGAAACAAATGGAATGTAGGTAATTTCCATCCGGAAGGAGTTTTTTTCCCTTTCTGTCCCCCCCCCCCCAGTAAATAAACTTGGCTTGGACAACGATATTGCTACTTACTTACCTTTTTAAAGAGGTTAACATAAAATTACGAATTCTGTTGCGGCGTGGGGGGTGGTGCTAGATTACGGGGAAGCCGTCTCAGAGACGGAGAAGTAGCTGTCTTGATGGATGTCAATCGGAGAACAAATTACAGGTCTCAGATATTTAATACCAGTCGGTTGGTCGCTCGTGATCTGAAACCGCGGTCTCTCGGGGGGGGGGGGGTGAGAGGTTACACAAGACCGCGGTCGGGGTCGGAAAAACACATTAACGACGTCGTTGAAACAAAGGATGTGACTGTGCTTCTGCAGAATTGCTTGGATGGGCTGTGTCGTTCAGCTCTCCGGAAGACGAGCGTTATCAGTGTTTTAAGAGAAGTTTCTTTGGTTCCTGCTACACTGCACCCAGAGCAAACCAATCGGGTTATTAGATTAAATAAGGCATCAACACGTAAGTTAACCGAACAAGTCGTGTAACAATGGAGGAGAATCCTGAGAGAGTACAAATGGCTGAAACCCAGCAAACACAATAGGATGCTTGTGATCGCTAATGATCTTTATCTGCCATTTTCAAAATCAGATCAACCTCAATACTTACTCAACCTAGCGAATGAAACATCAGCTACATTACCTCAGGACTTAGGTCTTCTAGTGAGGTTTATGTAATAATGGCAGGTGGAAAGGAAGATGAGGAAAAGGTACCAATCAGAGTTATTTGAATCAGCTAGAGCGCACAGTTGAATTCTTAAAAGGCTTACGATACATGATTTTACCTGAGGTACCCTGCCATGCAAAACGTCTTCGCTAACTCTAAGTGTTCTGTAGAGTCTCTGAGGAAGGCGGAAGAAGAAAAAGTATGCTAGTGGCAAGAAATACAGAACGTCCAGATAGAGTTGTCTGGACGGCATTTCTCCGTTTATACAGCGATCCCCGGCAGAACAGGTTGGCTTACGAGGCAATGGAAAAAGTTGACGGAATTGCCAAAGTTTCGCATTAAATTACTCGAGAGCCGAGTTGGTAGCGACCAGTCTTCCGCCGGCGTAAAAGCCTTTTGCCATCAGGAAAAAAAAAATTAAAGATTTGTGTAGAGCTGAATCTGAAAACAGCGCACAACACACGGCGGACATCCAGGCGTGACCCGGTACAGGGGAGCGGACGGGACCACCAACCTACGGGAATTCAACCTGAGCTGCCCTCGCCAGCAAATTTGGCGTCTCAGAGCGAGCTACGCTCACACAGGCACTCGGCTTACCTTCGAGCCCCATATTTTGTCTTCAACTTCGAAAAGATCGTAATCGAAGCCGATTCTTTTGCTGAGGATCTTCAGGATGTCTATGCACAGACCCGTGCAGCATTTGTTAATGGTCTCGTTTGTCACGATCCTGTCTCCGCTGAAAGGGAAAGAAAGACGAGAGTGGTGACCGTGAAACAGTTGGCGTTCCAAACAGAGCGCAACGCAATAATAAACAGATTAAAGGAACTTCGCCGTTTCTCGGTTTCGTAGCATCAGTGAGAACGCTATTCAAAAGGAAAAAAAAAAAAAAAAAAATTCTCCCCCCCCCCAAACCCGAGATCTGTTAACCCTTTTCGGACGGTGGGCGTTTATCTACGGGATGGTGAGACCCCCTAGGTAAGACTCCACACGGTTCGCCCGCTCTCTCTCAGGCCCACGTGATCACGCAGATGTCCAAAGACGACCTCGGAGTCGACATTTCCGAGGTGAGGCCGAAAGGTTGTCTGTATATGCCGTGATTGCATCCTGCCCTCAGGTGTAGCAATTAAACTAAACTGATCTTTGTATTTATAAAGAAAAGCAGTCGAGTTATCAGAATACTTTACAACGCCAAACGCTTTCTTCATGAAAGCCCCAGGCTGTTATGGTTTCAATGTAGACTGGCCAATGTTTCGTTTACATCGAGGAGCAAAACGTAAACATACAGCGATGGGAGGGCTTAAGAATAACTGTATTATTTCTATAATGTGCATATTTAATTAATGGAGAAAACTGCATTAAATTACAAGTTTGAAAACTCGTACGGAAACAGGAGGTATTTCTGCTGTTGTTGGAGTCTTGCTCTCAGATCGAGCTCCCTATACACGGGCTGGGGTTTTTTTTTAAAGGCTGCCCTCGGCTTTAATATCGGCGAGCGTGGTGCATAATCATCGAGACTAACCACGTCCGCGTAGCCAAAGTCACGGGCTGGTGGCGCTGTTGTCACGGACAGGGAAATATGGCGGTTTTGCTCGACTGTTAACCAGGGCTCCCAGCGCACGTTCAGTTAGGGTCTGATTTGATTGATAGCTGGGTTCGGCATAGTTTTTTTGGGGGGGTATCACCAGACCACGCATCTTCTACATGAACGACCCGCTCAGCCTCTTTTTTAAGGTACCCAATACTCGCCCGCTCCTGGGTGGGGTTGGGAGTGGGGGGCACTTCGGGCTTCTGGAGGGAACCAATTAAAAATACCTCCGTCATTCTTTATTCCATCTCTAACGAGTGACCTACCAGCAGCAGCCTACGTCACATTTTCCCCCAACCTCCAAAGAACTGCACAAAGGATCGTCTCATCAGCCGCCACTCGTTATATCACTTTCTCGTTCGACAGTAAAACCAGGTATCTCTTGTTGTTCTCTCTTTCCAGAATTTCAGCCACTTTGTCGTTCACTCGAATCTCCCTTCCCAAAGTTCCCTTTTTTTCTCCTCGCACCTGCCCCGAGTAGCTTCCGCGCGGGCAATGGCGGCTCTCGAAATCGCAAACTTGTCGCAACGACAACAGAAGGGGGACATAAAAAACAAAAACAACAACAACAAAAACAGTAAAAGACGTTAGTTCGATATAACTGGAGTCGTTCAATGTTGATGGCTTAAACTATATTTCTGGTTAGCGGTGCATGAAGCTGAAATAAAAGTGCATTGATTGGAACTGCAAGCATCATTTAATCGAAAGGCACCGTTTAGTCAACACAGTAGTGTATTGACAGACGTCTATGGCCGAGCCGAATGTTTCTTGTCGCTCTCTCCAGGTGTCACTGCTATTCCGAACAAACTGAAAGTATAAGTGTAAATATTCTACTACTTTCGGGCCAAATCAGCGATTTTCTTTTTAAAATCCCAACTTTAGTTGTTTCCAGTATAATTCAGTGAAGCTTTTACTTAGGATGATTAATTAAGGTTAAAGAAAATCGTGTAATAAATACATTTAGCGAATAGGGAACAATGAAGGCCTGGCAGCGCTTCCGTCACCTCGTTAAAATAGAATGTCTCTCCGGTTATCTCACGGCGCGGCGCCGGAAGTTTGCGAAATTCCAACTTACTTTGGCTGGATGATGTCTTTCTTAACCCTGCACGGTACGGAGTTGTGGCCGCATTTACCCAACTCGTTCACATCCAGGTACCTGACGTAAGGGATCTCGTCCAGGGTCACGACCCGCATGAAGAACTTCTCCGGTCGACCTTTCGGAGGTGTCGGAGAGTTTCCTGGCCACGTGATGTCGTACATTGTCAGTCCGTTCTGATTCCACTTGCCTACCTACGAGAAAGGTTTCTATAGTGACCATCAGCAGGAACCAGTGATGCAAATATGACAGGGCAGGAGACTGTCACGCTTTGGTGAATCGCATTAATAAACGGTCTCTGTGTTTTTTTTTTTTAAATAAAAATTATTATTTAAATAAAGAATCGTCTTTCTGATCGATTTGCCAATGACACCAATTAGCTGTACCAAGGAAACTGCTTTCAGTGCATCACCAATAGATTAGCTATGACATAGGAAATAATTATGCAATAAAGATTCAATAATAAGAATAAACATAAATATATCACCCCAACCTTATATATTCTTTATAAAACAACAAATACTTCAGCATTAATCGCCTTTAGTTGTCCCGACTAGCTTTCAATTAACGACATTCTTACCTTTTATAAATGCTGTTGCAGTCTACGTTACCTTAAATATTTGAAAACCAACCCCCACATCTGAGGAAAGCAGATGTCGTCGTTGCTAAGCTGTAGGCCTTTTCTATTTTATTATATTATTATTATTATTATTATTATTATTATTATTATTATTTCTTTTAACCTGTTAACAGACACCTGGCCCTTTTTTACTTGGACTATAATAATGACGACGACGACAGGAGAAAGGATGCAACAATATATAATTGTTTTACCACCAAAAACGAAAACAAGAGGCCACCAACGGACGTTAAAATTAGAAAATATGTCAACAACGATCGGGATGAGAAGTGAAGCAGATATTATTCTAAGCTCATCACTTCGAGTAATGATTAAAGAATTCCCAGTCATTTATATGGTTTAGTTGCCACTGAGATACTTATTTAAAATACATATTTTCTTTCTCTAATACATATTTATTAATCTGTTTTGTTAATTAACACACCAGTCTGCTTTCGTGGAATAATAATATGATAATTACCTGGGTTCACTTAAGCACTGTTTACACATAAAAACAAGAAGTTATACAAAGTTTTTCTTCAGAAGTTAAGTCATCTATTTAGGTAGAAAACGAACTTTAAAACAACGGTCGTAAGCGTGGATACCAACATCTTTCGGAGATGAGAGCTATCGATGTTTTGTTTCTCATAGCGGGACGTTCTAATAGAATGCAAAACTGCGATAAGTGGAGTAATGTCACCATCAGGAGTGAAAACTTGTGTCATTATCAGTAAAAATATTTTTTAAAAAATGTTGAAAACAATGCTTTCTTCGTTCGGTAACTGTTCTGACATATTTTCTTTGTTTTGTTTTGTTTTCAAGAGCATTACAGCAAAACTACATAAATTAAAAATTACAAGGTATATTTTCGTGTCAGGTTTCTTACCTCTTTCCATTCCCGTTCTTGATTCAAATTTAAAATCTTTAGTTCAACATACTTGAGGGAGTGGTCTGCTTTGAACTGATTTATCTGACCTCCTTCTCCTCGAATTGTAACATTTTTCATAAACCTTAAAAATAAAGTACAAGTATACATCATGGTGGGAGAGAGAGAGAGAGAGAGAGCGGAGAGAGGAGAGAGAGAGCGGGAGAGAGAGAGAGAGGAGAGAGAGAGAGGAGAGAGAGAGAGAGAGATGGAGAGAGAGTCGAGAGAGAGGGAGAGGAGAGAGAGGAGAGGAGAGATGGAGGAGATGGAGAGAGAGAGAGAGAGAGATGACGTCAGATACAGAGAGAGCTGGAGGAGATGGAGAGAGAGAGAGAGATATGACGTCAATACAGAGAGAGATGGAGGAGATGGAGAGAGAGAGAGATATGGACGTCAATACAGAGAGAGAGATGGAGGGAGATGGAGAGAGAGAGAGAGAGATATTGACGTCAATACAGAGAGAGATGGAGGAGATGGAGAGAGAGAGAGAGAGATGGAGGGGAAAAGTGGCATCTTATGTGCACAAGTGAAATCTATCACCACAGTCACGTGTTAATATAGGTACACTGTGATTTGTTGTTACGCTAGCAATTAGAAAATGCCTACGTCTGTAGGACTATAAAAAGTGTAGGCAGTGGTATCGTTGTAGTGTTTTGGATGTGTGGTAAATATTATAGCCCCTGGGGGTGGGATCATATGACGAAAATATATACAGCTCATAGCTAGTGGAGGATACCCAATGCTGCAGATTACAGCCCGACTTCCTGTTTCAGAAAGGGCTGTATGCAAGAATATGAGGCACGGAAGAAAACCCAAACTGTACAAAAGGGATGTTAAGCACTTCGAGGGTATTTTCTCTGCGTGATGGACGACGAGCTGGTGGAGATTACGCGAGTAACCTGGCTGCAAGTAGGGGTTATACCATTTCTTCAAGAACTGGAAGGACCTTAGTGCAAAGTGGATTTAATTATGTGTGTAGCTTCCCGAAAACCTTTGATCCGGAATGGTTACCACACGGCAAGACTGTAATTGACAGCAGAAATGAGGCAGTGGGATGAGTAGTTTTTCCCTTACAGATGACAATCGAATGGCAGGATCTCTTTGGAGATTCGATCTCTTCGTAATGTTTCTCTACACCAAAGCTTTTGGTCGGCATACATTTTGCAAGATAGAAACCCTGGTATCAATTGGTAAAGCAGGAAGTGATACGATCTTACCTGTAGAGGACTTTTCCGTCGTCCCAGTGGAGCGAGCCAGCGCCGTCGCACGACATGTTGGGCTGGAGTGTGATGTTCGCCATCAGCTGGGGATGACGGGAAATCGCTTGTAGAGCCCTAGTCCAGATATCAATGGCTTGGCTAATCACTATTTTCATCGTGTCTATGGATGAATTGTAGGAAATGCCTAAGAATAACAATATTCAAAAACCGTCAAACGAGGACAAGCAGATTAACATATTGCAATGTATAAACGTAAAGTTGAGAAGCAATATACACTGCCCTGCCATAATAATTTGGTCACCTGTTGTTATTGCAATATGTCAGTTAACTTGTTGCAGAGAACAGTAAAAAAAAAAAAGAAAAATAAAATAAAATTTTTTACTTTATAACTCGGTCTCAAGCCACTATTTTGCAGAAGGAATAGCCGTTAGCCTATTTGGCATTAAACCAAACAGATTTTGTATCAACGATCGGATCCAGTTTTTCCCATATCCATGGGAACCTCATTTAATTCCATCATATTGGCGGCATGTAGACAGATTGTTTCCGGCTTAAGATTCTCATGCGGCGCGCAACAGTATCCATATCAGCAATCTAAGGTAGACATGGAAAAAGTCGAATGCCTTGATTTCTCTTCCAAAATGTGGTCACAAGAGAAGTATGTCATGTAATACCATCCTTCCGAAGAATATAGGCGTTCATTCTGAGTGTTTCCTGTTGATACAATGGTTGGACATGTCTTTAAAATGTCAATATATCCAAGAAAAGATCAGCTATTTCTTCAAAGGACGCCAATTCAAGTTTTCCACCACGTCAGATTGAAACCAGTGCTACAAACCCCTCTGCCTACATCATGGGTTGAAAACATTAGGATTTTCAAGTTTTTTTGTTCGGTCTTCTCCAAGCTAGGGGATATTGAAGGGTACACGCCGCCAGTGCTCAAAGGTGCTGACGGGCATGTCCTCTGACTAGAGCTTTCTAAGTGTTTCAGAGTAGGTTTCTTGCGCTCTAAAGATCATCGCATGTAAGTAACCTGGTCGGGATGACGGTGGCCCGTTCTTTGGATCATTTCTGTTGCGCGGGCGACGTCAGCGAGGGGAAACTGTCGCCGAGTCGTCGTCTTGGAAACCGCGTAGCCCTGACGCTGCATGGACATGGGCTTTGGCGAATTTACGAAACAACGTTGGCAACTAGGGCCTGTCAAACGACATCGGGAAACGAAAATATCGCGGAAACCACCACCTGCGATGATCAAAATTCATACAGGAAGACAGACAGTGATGACAAGGTAAAAGACTTGTCACTCCTGGTGTTTGGCACCACTATTTATCCGTTATTGAGATAAAACTTAACTACGCTAATTTGAGGTTAGTTCATATCTAGCAGCGGACATTTTATTTTTTCTTTCGAATAGTGCAAGTTACCTGGGCTGTTTTGAAACGAAGAACCTGCTGGCTGCTAAAGTTTCCCCTGTTTGTTTCTTTCTATTTACAAAACTAACGCCGCACCCCACCGCGTCAGCGGGGGCACCTGCCCGATTGAACATAATTCCCGAAACGTCGCCAATAATTTCCTTTTGCTCTTTAGAAAAAGTCTTATTACGACGGTCATCGAAAGTCTGTCTTCTTTTTTTTTTTTTTAGAAATCTCTCTAATTCTGGAGGAAAATTAAATTCAACACGTTCGCGTAACCGCGGAGCAGCTGTTAACTTTGTCAGCTGTCGCTTTTGCCTGTCACGCAAAGTGGGATTTCGCCCCGACGGCGGTAGCGCCCCCTCTTCCCTTCGCTGTAATTGCTGTCAACCTCGGAAAGACGGCCGTCCGTTCAGAAGTTGCTACCCACCGACGCTCGGCAGCACCGTGTTCTGTGCTGAGCGTGGAGCTCATCTCCTATTAAAAAGTAGCATCGTTTACTTTCGATTAGAACTCTCTTTTTGTCCCGGCAGCTTCTTCAGCTAGACATGGACAATAACTTCATCTTGACCCTTTCAGAAGAAAGGGTTCAGCCCCCCATTTATGACATTTCATGTTTCGAATATTCATGTAATATGGAAAGATTTCCTGGCGGGCGCACGTGGTTATGTCGGCCTCATTGTTGTGGATTGGTAGCCGCGATATGTGTTAAAATAGCCACACGCATCTCGTCTATAAATTTAGCTAAATCGATCGTGAACAAAACAACGAGGTCTGCTGCTTCAACTCACCCAGAGGTAAGGGTTAATTGCAACACGTGGAATCATACAAATAAATGTGACCGAAGAATCGTAGGCCCTCCTAAACACAGAAATCTAAAGACACAACGCAATGGCGAACCTCTGTTTTACTCTATTGCTTACTAGATAAGGGGGGGCAGCGTCGTGGGCCATCTCGTACGTATATCGATCGGGCTCAGGGCACAATGGTAATAATCACGAGACAGGGGTAACAACTGATTCAGTCGTTCCGGACCCTGGCTTCCATGATTTCAAGTCGTATCACTTGAACATAAGTGAAACCTAAGCTGAAATACAACGTCTTCATTCATCAAGCTGGTACGGTAAGCATGTCACGTGACAGATAAGTTTCCGAACACAAATTTTTCGGTCACGTGGTTGTAGAAGTAAAAATGCGGGATAACCAGCTGTTTCATTCGAAGGGACCAGCACTCGCGTACCCAGGGGCCGGGACAACAAGCTAAGAGAGCGGCCAGAATAGTTTAGAAATTATTCCAAAAGTCAATCGATGATTGTTGTTTTTTTTTTTCCATTCTTCGTTGGAATAGAGAAGAAAGTCCGCCGGTACTTACAGGTGACCAAAAGATCCCGATAGGCAGCGCGACCTATAAACTCCACCTTTCTCCTCCGGGAACAGGTCCATTCCTAACCGTAGGGATCTTCAGGATGACTGATCCGCGGCGATTCTCGTCTCTTTCGAAAGCCAAGAAGATCAGACGCCCAGAATCCATTTTCTTTTTTTTTCACCTATGATGACGAAATAGGTGAAAACCCAGCCCCGCCCCAGCTGTGTACCGGATCATTCCAGTCCTGACCATATGCTATGCTGATCAACCCCCCCTTTTTGACTGACTACTTCGTCTGCCGTGGGGTGCAGCAGATCCCCCCGTCGTAGTAGCAAATATTCAAACGACGTTACGAAAGTCCCACGTCTCTTCTGATCACACGACGTTCTAATAATATTACTGATCCCACCGTCTTTCGACAAGGTTGGTGCAGACAGAACGCATTCATATTCTTGTTTTTCGCTTGGAGTTTTAGCTGATCGTGTAATAAAACCACTGTATTCACAAGATAAAACACTGATTGCACACGTGCGCGCCTTCGTCGGGTAGTGATAGCGTCAGGGTTTAGCAGGAACCAGAAACATTCATTTTAATGTGGAATTAGTGGTTAGGGTCTTTGGAAGATGAAATGGCCGAGAGCTTCTCCCCCATCGTAAAGTCTGCCACGATTATTTCGCTAATTAAGTTTATTTCGCGATTGATGCACGCACTCCCCGGTCTGGTCTGTTTTCATTACTAGCTCTATAATTTTGTGAGACTGTTCACCGTTTGCCACTACAGCTGCTGACTCGAGTTTATGGAGTTACAGCGGTTTTGTGCCATTTATCGCTGTCGGATAAACCGGACTGGTGCGGTCAGGGTGTAGAACTGACCAACTACGTGGTTAACACGCCGGTTACACGAAAACAGCAACCATGCTCTGGCTGGCTTCGTCCCTGTCTTCGCTTGAACACAGGACAGTCGCGTCGACCCTATTTGCATTGCGGGCCGGAGAGCTTGTTCAGTCTACTATGCTGTCTATCACAAGACAGGGTTTTCCATAATGGGATGGTTACTGCTTTATCTGCATTACTGTCTAGCGAAGACGCATGGACCCACGACTTCCTGTCAGGTAATTTTTGGAAACTATGGTAGTATTAAAGCTTGATTGATGGATGTCTCAGTGGGTAATAAAAACCGCAGATTACTGAACCAGTGTGTGTTATCCTGATAAGCGTACAATTGAATTGTCTTTGAAGGCGAGAATAAATCTTATTGGCTGACCAAGATGAATTGTAGGCACACAATTCGATCACATACAGAGCTATTTATCGCCAGGCTTTGGTAACTTTTTTGGGGTATTTTCTTTTCCAGATGGGGCTGGACGCAATACATATCACCGAGGACACATTGTATAAAGCAAAGTGTCAACTGATATACCTTGAATAAGGTTTGGGGGCTGGACGCAATACATATCACCGAGGACACATTGTATAAAGCAAAGTGTCAACTGATATACCTTGAATAAGGTTTGGGGGCTGGACGCAATACATATCACCGAGGACACATTGTATAAAGCAAAGTGTCAACTGATATACCTTGAATAAGGTTTGGGGGCTGGACGCAATACATATCACCGAGGACACGTTGTATAAAGCAAAGTGTCAACTGATATACCTTGAATAAGGTTTTTCACACTTGAGGAGGTAGGTTGTATTATGACCATTGGAGGGAAGAATTTACATTCTTGAAAAGGGCCCGCAATGCATCTGTATCGTTGCTGTATGCACTATATTTCTTCTGTTCACCAGTATGTTCATATTTCGAAACAAATCTACCGTATCAGAGCACATGACGTAAACCAGCGAAAATGTTGTTTGCTCTGTTCTCGATGTGCGCTCGAAATCCCACGGTATAAAAAATATTTCTTTACACGACACAAGTTGTTCTTGTTCTCAAAGTAAATAGGGAAGATAACTGTGATGTTTTTTAACGCATGCGCAAAAACTACAGCTGTTCTTGCCGATTAAATAATAATAGCGTAACTAAATCTACTTTTGTACCACTAGCACATGCTTACAACCAACTCTTTCAATTCATGATGATATTACATTGTTTCTCTATATAATTTTTTTAAGAAAAAAAAAACGGACAACAGAAGTGGATAAAAACGTTCTTTCATTAATCTGTATCAATAAAACTGTCTTTGATTGTTGCATCACTCGGCATTAACTTTACATCCATTTCTTCTTTAGAGAAAACATCTCGGCATACACTACAAGAAAGACGTGCCTCAATAAGCGGATTCCTGTGGTTGTACAATTCATAGAGCAGGTGTAAAATAGACAGCAGGAACCATTAACCGATTTGGCGAGTTTTCCCTCTGTGTCTGTTAAGCAATTTTAAAAAATGCGCTGATGTGAGCCTGCTATAGGTCGGCCGTACGTTTTCCAAAAGTATTGCTAATTTTCTCACTGACTATGCAATTAACACGTCCTGCTATTTTAATTTGGAAACCCTCACGAATAAAAAAGCATCCTATCCAAATGTGCACATTCCGTGTGCGTATATTATGCCTCTAGCTTGGCCAATAAGCAGCGTGCTGAGAACAGGATGACCGTCCGGTATTTCTTCGTTTATCCGGAGTTGTGCTGTAGGCCGTCCAGACTGCTGAAGGTCTGGACAATTTTCGTGGATTTATGGCCACTGTTGCCGAGACGTTCACCGAGGTGGATTGTCACTGCTGCGGTAAAGCGATCCGGAGGGTCCCGAAGTGACAGTCTGATAAGAATGCGCCATTACTCGCCACCCCGTCGCACCCCCCAACCTCAAGATCGTCTTTGAGACATCTCCAGAGCAACAGAAATGAGCCCTCCTCCACCAGCTCCAAAGTTATCTCCACCGACTCGGTTACGGGCGGTGCAGCACTACGAAACAACCCCCTCTTTCGTTCAACAAGGACAAAGTGGTTCGAAACGTTTGTTCAGAGAGGATGGATGGGAACTGCTTGTGCGCTTCGATGAATCCCGATCTCAGCAGTTTACGGCTGGCGGTCGCAGATCAGCCCTAACATGAATCTTTAATCCAAACATTCTCTCCGAACCGCAGTACACTGACTAGTCAAGAAACCAAAGAGAGAAAGGGAATCGAATACGCTGAGGGTAAAAAAAAAATCTAGGTAATTTTTGCCATTCTGTGCCCAGGTTTTGAGGGAGCCGCGAGCTACAGGAAGGATGAGAGATCGACGGTGGTGGGTGTCTGTATTCGAGTAGTAATGTCTTCAGGGTTATGCAGGGTCTGCGTGCGCACGTCTTTACCGGAAGTCGCCGGTGCCAGCCCACACAAGATCGATCTCGCCATCAGCGAAGGACATGCTGTGGACATTAGTCTCGAGCTGAAAAATCGGAGAAACATTCCGCCCCCTGGAGACGATTTCTCTGCTCACTGCCAATGATGATAACAGACAAAGAACCGCAAAAGAAGCAAAGGCGCCAGACACCGGTAAGCGGTCGCATTGTTTTGGGGCCGCAGAGAAAAAAGGGGTCTAGTTAAGAACGAAATGTTGGGAATGAAGCGCCATCGTTGAGATAAAAGAAGAGAAGAGACTGCTGAAGAACTAAGCAGTAAAACCGATGATGACTGATAAAACTTAAATGGCTAACACAGCTATAAGTGGCCCCCACATCTTTGCTGATGACGCCGTTCTCCTCAGAAAAGAGATATAATTTTCTGAGACTAAGATACGGTGGTGAGGACTAGGACTACAAGAGAATAAATACTTGCGTTTGAGAAATGTTAAAACTGACAGATTGAGAGGGAGAGGGAAAAGCTCGTGTCGTTATTCACACCTCTTTAACTCTCTGTTCCACAGACCACTATGGCTTAATCTGTGCTGAGTAACACAGATTTGAAGAGTAGTGAGACGGAGTGCAAATGCCCCCTTAGATGGTTTACGGAGGGAAGGTTAATTAAAGATTTTTTTATTTTCTTTAAAGTTATTTTCCAAACTATAATTTCAGATTGTTGATTAAAGTTAAAATATTGGCATTTTATCAGAACGTTCCGTCGCCGTGGAAACCAGCAGCTTCCATACCCCTTTTATCTCTTCTAATATCATCGTTTTTCTTCTTCTTAACATTTTACTGTTTAGTTCCAATAGTAAACAGATTCAAACAATAACGCTCCTTTAAGATGCTTATCAGCTGGACGATTTCTTTGAGAAATAGTCCGTATGTTACTCGGCTGCCCGATAGGAATTCTGGGAACGGATCACAATGAACGGTAGGTCGGCTTACTCGGCTGCCCGATAGGCATTCTGGGAACGAATCACATGAACGGTAGGTCGGCTCATAGCGGATGCTGGTTTGGCTAAAGTTCTACGAGTGAGCTTTCCATTGTTAGCAAAAAAAAACAACAAACAACAACATGGGTTTTCTCACGTATTATCGGGATGGCGGGAGCAGTGGAAAGCGTACGTAATAGCTCTTTGTGTGGACAGATAAATGCGAGGAGGCGGCGGGTAGTCGTCCCCTGCGCCCGCTGTATTGCCACCTGCTTTCGGGGGGGGATGGGGTGGGGTGGCGCTGCTATTCCGCGGACAGAAAAGCCGTAGAGTTGCGTGTGGTGACTGCGCGTCAAAGAGAAACTCTGACCGGCAAACACGGCGCGGAGCGGCCAGTGCTGTCTGTCGAGAATACTGCGACTCTTCAGTGAAGCATCAAGGGTCAGTTTTGGAAGGTTCCCGATAATAATTACAACCCAGACGCTGCTGTCGCCCCAAACCTAATTTCGAGAGAGCAAAAAAACCGTAAAGGTTACAGGGACAAATGACCTCTACCCAATACACGATGGCTTGCAAGTTTCCAAAGTACTTCCCCTCAAGATTGCTGCAGTTCTCTGGAGTGGTACCTTGCACGCCAAAAACCATATAACTAACTAATAAGTATATACGGTATATATAGTGTAAACATGTGAATTTTAAAAAAAAATCACAGCCTTGAAGGCATAACAGGCTATTTTTACCTGCCTTTACATTGCCATTATATATGGAAAAGTGTAGATTCCAGGTAAATGCCGTGTATAGGCAGTCCTCTAATTCCTTGCATTATTTATTATTGTTCTTGTCGTACAGTAGTCTCAACCGCAAATATAATCTTCTTTCAATGGAGACAATCCCGATAAAAAGGAATCGCAGTGGCGCGGGTATCCGCTATAGAGCGTTGTTTATTCCCACGCCACGAGGAGCCCGGAACTTCGGACCTCGGCAGGAAAATCCTTACTGGGAATCTTTATTTTCAGATGGAGGAGAAAACCCCCGAAGAACCGAACGAGAATGGAACTCGGGTCCTCAACTCTGGTAGTCCACTAATCTAACTACTGGGCCACCGCTCTTAGTCAACTAACGATTAAAGGATTATCCGGTGGTAGTTTAAAACACTGCTAGCTTTACTGTACAACTCTGAAGCAGTACAGAGCGAATACAGTGAACAAGTCCTTGTTGACACAGACTTTGCAACAGTCTTTACCCATCTGATCAACTGTAGACGCTTTACCATCTATATATTCTGCTGTCTTCAGCATCTTGAAGCCTTTTGGATGACAAAATAGTAATTAAAATATTCAAAACATATCAAGTTTAGTAAATTTAACAATTACCAACAACGGCAGAAAAGTTATTTAAAATGAATTAGTCTTGAACAGGTAAGGTCCACTTCATAAAGAGCATCATCATAACGATTACCCGAAATCTCACCATTTCATCTTTCCTTTCCTGGCGGATCATTTCTTTACGCGGCTCACCTGCTTGCCGAAAATTACAGGTGGCCACTGCCTTTTACAGTGTGCGACCTTCTCAAATATTCCTGATAATTTCCGATAATCCTTGACGCTACTTTTTAACGTACGATGTAATTATCCTGGCTAACAGTTTAATTTTAGAACTTTAGTTGATGACACAAAAAAGTTCGTTTTCTAGAAAACTAATTTTAAAGCTGAACTCATAATTTCCAATTTTGGTATCAACTGCAAATCAAAAATCAACTAAAAGTGATGAAATGCGTGCTATTTTTCTTTATATCGGTATTTATTATTGTAATTATCCGGGTGACAAGACGACAACATTCGAGCGGGTAGTACCCACCTACTTCATAAAGTTTCTGAAAAAGTAGCAAACTACCATCATTCTGCCTATTTATCGTCGTTGGAATAATCACGTTTTTTTTTTAAAACTTGGAATTAATAAAAGACAAGAAAAAAATGGTAATTTTAAAACTTGCAGCTACAATGGCCGAAATGGAGCACAGATGAACTTTACTCATCATTCTGTGTCAATTGAAGATGATAAGATTTAGATGAAGACTCTCTTATTTAAAATGCTTATTTGGTAGAGTAATCGATTTAAGCTGCTTAAGACAGTTTAAGCTCCTTATCTACTCTTTAAAACGATGAGTTGTTTTCTCTTTAGCTTTTGTTAAGATATTTTAGAGTAAAAGTAAAATACCCGTTTTAATTTTAAAATTTATATTTAATAATTACAAATTTCATAAAAGATTTTTAAAAAATAATATATAATTCTTGAAAGGGTAGAGTGCAATAAGTAATATTTTGATTTACTTCTCGCGAGACCTCTAAAAGTTACCTAATAATCCGGTAGGTAATGCTCTGGGTGGTCTTGAAGAACTTCTTGCAACCAGAGAAATCTCTGTCACGATCCATATGTATTTTGGTTCCGTTAATTTAAGTTCGGCTGCCATCTCCATAATATCTAATGTATCACGTCTGAAACAAGCAAAGAAAAATAACAAGCGTTATTTGTAAATAAAGGTTTTGACTGATTGCAAGATGCGTTTAAAATAATGAGAACACACACAAAAATATACATACTTTAGGGGAAATGTTTTAAAACAGAGTAGAAAGCTCGGTAATGATAATTTCTTTGCATAACAAAACCGCTTAACGTTTAGATGCTAAATGAATACACAAAAATATAATGTAACAACTGCCAAAATACAATAACATTAGAAGAGTTACAAGACAAAATTAATATTTCGCATGCAGTTTTATTTTTGTTGTTGTTTTCCAAGGCTTTCTAACAGCTATGGAGGAAGCAAACTCTAGTGCGTCGTCTAATCTGTTAAATGGCAAAAAATCCAAAGTAATTAGAGCGTTTTTAAAAAACAAACAATTGCCATTTGTAGAATACTTTATGTGAAGCACTTTTGATTGCTCAAAAAGGATTATCTAACGAGGAAAAAGTCGGAGTATTTGCCGTGATAAATAAAGGATTTCAATAATGTAATGTGCGAATATTGTACCGCTAACCGGGCGGATAATCAGCGCGTGCTCTTTGACCGAGCTTAGAACAGGATGAGCGTCCGGTATTTCTTTTCGCTTATCCGGAGTTGTGCTGTAGACCGTTCTGACTGCGGCTAGTCACCGACAGGCTAACAAATAAGGGCTTTTAATAACAGCGTTGTAAAGAAGGCCACGTTTTCATGGGGCAGGTCTCAGAAGAAATATCGGTTTAAAAAAAAAAAAAAAATCTGAAAATAAAAGACCTGGAAGACAGACAGCAAAGGTCGACCAAGATGCAGCTTCGTTCTTTTAGGCAAGTCGGCTACGGATGGATAAATCCACGGGTGACATGACGGTGAAGAATGAAATAAATGCCATTTAAATTTGGAGGTATATGTTTCAGAGCGTGGGTGGAAGATTTTAAAACACTGACGAAGAAATGATAAAGATAACAGGAAGACAAAAAAACAAAACAAACACCCTTATTCAACACGCCGTACCTGGTTGGAATAATCTAGTTGGTTCATTTTGTGGATTCCAACCAGGTAACGACTCCAGAACACACAAACGTAATGCTGCTTACTTAGAGGCCAAGAAACTGGTAAGCTGTTGTCTTGACTATAACAAAGTCCTGGCATGAATATCGGTATACACGTGAGAAATTAAGACACACACACACATGCAGAGAACTAAAATTTGTAGTGCAGTTGATCATGCAATTTAAATCCTAAGGTGCGAATGTCATCACGCAACACGACGGTAGTCTAATATACATCTAACTTGCTGAGACAGTATCTTCACGGTAAATAAGCGGATAGTACCCTGCATGTGATTAACTGTCCTATCCAGCAAAGATGAGCGCAAATGAAACAGCTGAAAGATAAAAGAACACAAGCAGATGTCATTCAACCAAGGAGCACTGAGAAAGATAAGTGGGACGATAACTTACATTAAAAATCTCTATTACAGTATTGGGGGGTTAAAACAGTAATACCACGGAAAGCAGTTGTACTCGGATTAAAAGTAGCTGGAGTTAACTTAATTTATCGTAATTTCTCATGGTTATTTTAATCACGTTTCTGACACCATGCATGTTGAACATGTTCTTATTAGAACTATTGATTTTGAGGCATATTTTAATTATTCTATGCATAACTTTGCGCAAAGATGTAACTTAGTTACAGCGATAAGAGAAAAACGTGAATATTTATTTCTGCCAACGCTTGGCTATATTAATCTGAAATGAAAAGAGTTGAGGGGGGTACAATCGCATAAAAAATCGATTTATTATTTAAAGAGGAAACAACCTCGGTTAGAGTTAATCCGGGATAAGACGCTGTTTTCCATTGGCTTAGGCAAAACAAGCACTTGCCGTCGTGCTTCTCCTGTGTAAATTTGTAGAAAGAGTCTCGCTGTTTATCGAATATCCGGTTCTTTTACTGGTGGTGGGTGCAGTCGGTCTGATGTCTTACCCGATGGGTAGCGTACGGATGCGAACATGATAAGCATTCTGTTGCCGGTGGACTGCTCGTCGGAGGTTGATGGAAAACGGCGTGTGATGAGGGGGTTATAGCTATCGGTGACAACGTTAGCACCTCGCCAAAAAGTAACGTCGCTGTTCGAGCCGGGAAGATTCCCGGAGAGTCCACTGTGCGGAAGAGAGCGCGGCACACTGAAAGGCGATAGGTGGGCGGCAGGGGTCGCTCGAGAGCACTATCGCTCGTCACTGCTGATACCGATGACGACGACGTTGATGATGATCCGCTCAAGCTCGTGTGTTTGCTGTCATATCAATTTTTTCCCCCCGTTTTCAGCTTCACTAAAGACACGATGACGAAAACTGAGTCCAACAGAGTTGACAGCTGAAAAGTGTTAAGGGAAATTCAGTCGAGCGTTCGCTTAACGGGACCGCAGCGGGCCGGTGTTGCAGACGGGCACCTGCGCGTTGTTCAGTCACCGGTTATCCAAGACGATGCCAGTTTGTTCGCTGGAATTCTCCACCGGATGAAATGACTAGGATTTGGCTAAAAACCTCGCTTGTGTGTTTCGTTCGGTAGTCCAGCTGTTTAGTTATCAGAGCACAACAGTAATGATAGCATCTTCTGATCTATCATCCAACCCAGCAAGCCACCTACTATACGAAAATTAATCTCTCCACGAGCTTCAGCGACTGCATCAAAGAAGCAAAGGAGAGCATCTACACAGAGTTCACTGTCGTTCATATTTCGTAAGTTAAAATGGCAGTGATTTAAGAAGGTAAAATACAATTCTATTGCTCAGAATTACACTGAATTATCACAGGTGGTGCGAATAACATTGGCTTTTAAAACGAGTTAATCTGGCACACAGAATGCGGATCACATCGCGGTAACGACATTACGAGTACGCGGTTTTCCACTGAAGACATATAATAACATTGGTAGGCAGCTGATCCTTCATCCCTCAGCTGGCAGATTTCAGCCTAAGTCCGCCAAATGCGGGATGTAAGGTCAGTTACTTACTAATAATATGACGTTTTGATCAAGTTATTCCCCATCCATTCTCAATAAATCACGAAGAGCTGCAGTATAGATAGATATATATATATATATAATTTCACGTCTGGTGTTATTTCCAGCCATGCAGAAGCAGCAGATAAATTGGCTGATGCCAAACATTCACATTTAAACAAAATATATATACATACATATTTTAAGTAGCTACTGGTGCACTGAGGGTTAATTAAAAATTTTTTTTGTAATTTACTTTTCTCCTTTTTAACATTCTACTTTGCCATTCCTCCCGATCCTGCCGTCGGATAGTTGGGATGTTTCCCTTTCTCTTTTCCAATAAATTACTTCAACACTCCCTTTTTGTTTCAGATAACTGGATGCGTTCAGTTATTCCAACCCCTTCCCTGCTGCACCACACCGAGCCAAAGCTCCTAGCGGAGCTGCGGAGGAGGAGCAGGGAGAAAAGCCACGTGACAGAGGTCGCCGAACCGTGTCGTCGTTCTCACGGGAAGCGAAATCAAGGGGCCCCGCCCGCCCTTCAAAGGGTTCTGATAGAAGCGACCTTTTTATGGCGTGAGCAATGTACGAATAAATAAGTAATAATTTTTTTAAAAAATTCTAATTAGCAATCATCTCTCTTACCGGATGAAGAGTGAAAGAAGTAACCTAGCAACAAAAACAGCATCGTTTACAGTGGAACAACCACAAACGATATTTTTACGTATAAACTGGAGATCAGTGGGAAGAAACACTGAGAACCGCTTGTAATACAATGAGGTGTAGACGAGTGCATTTTGTAAGGATGGATGGCATGTTTGTCTAAACGTCTGTGCCCTTTGAAGATACTGGTTTATTCGAATAAGGGCAGGTCTTTCCTGCTGTATTCCCAGCTAGGAGGGTTTGATAGCAGAAATGCAGGAAGTTACCGTAGAATTCATTGCAACACCAAAGGTGGCTGGCCGGCAAGTTACAGACTCAGTACCAAACCGTCCTGCCTGTCTACAGCTTGTCGACTTGTTTCTTCATCAGCTTTGAATCGCTATCGAGACTCCGGATGTTGTAAAACCGGCAGATTCATTGCTAACCCGACACAAATGAGGATGAAGATGGATCTAACTTCGTGAGACAGCGTACCGGTTTACGTCAGTTTCCCCGAGTCTCCACAAACTCTTTATTAAGTACGCATATTTCTGTTTTTACACCCTTCTGAAGTTTTTCTTTTCCATACGTAGTCAGTTAAGTCAGACGTTTATAAAGAATCTTACTAAAATATTAATTTTTTTTTTTATTATCTTGCAATGTAATCTAAGTAAAGCTGCGTGGACGCTGCCGGTCTGTTACCAGTTCGCGTCAATTCGACTCCGCTGGTGCCAATCTACTGTTAGTTTCTTGATTCGACACTAGCGTAGTTAGTTCCAACAGTAGTAAAGAAATAATGTCTACGTCACTTTGACAACGTCATGAAGACCATAATCCACTGATTATTCATATGTTAAATATGGCAAAAGCCGGTGCAAACAGATCGTAAAAATCATCTCTCGTGTTAGTCACCAACGAACGAGTGAAGATGATCTTCCATCCGGATCGAATTTTATGTTAGCGAAGAGTGTTATTTTGACCACCCACCCGAATCAGACTTACCTCGTTGCGTATAGTAAAATTACTCTGGTTTCCGTGTCAACTAAAGTGGATAAATGCTGATATATGGATTCCGTCGTCTTATTCTGAATTAAGATCTCCCTTATAATTCGAAACCTGAATTTTAAAAAAAAAGGTGAGAAAGTTATGAATAAAACGGTAAAATTGCAAACTGAGAAACGAAATACGAATTTTAAATTAGTTCCTTTTCTGACGGCCAAATGTCTGAAGGAACTACGAATAACAAGGAAAACATCGCCCCTTTCGGTGTCCGGCAAAACGAATTTATTTTGAAAGTTTACGTCTGAAGTCACCGATTGGTTTTCCTAATTTTAAATTGTATAATTCGAAGCTCGTTGTCGTAAATACGGGTGTCACGTGAAACCTAGTTAGATCTGGATCACGTGCTATGTCACCTGATATAGAAGCATTGCTAGGACAGATAAAGAAAATCGATGTAAAGTGAAAATTCCACACACACACACAAAAAAAACAAACTGATTAATATTTGGATAACTGTATTCATTCAGTTTTTATTTTCAAAAGCTTGAGAGGCTAATAAAACGAACTCTTTGTACGCGTCGCTATATCACGCCAGTTTTCACCTCCCTTGTAACGCTCCAGCCCAGGGGCAGCAGTTAGCGTTTCCAGCTCACCCGTGATGCTAAACAGGTGGAGATTGGAGCGATGCGGACCGGCTGCTGCTGCCGAGGGTTAATCGATGAGGCAGGTCCTGCGCGAATCGCGACCCACCCGTGCTGAGTAATACAGATCTGAAGGGTGGTGGGGTTAGGGGCGCGAACACACCGCAGACGGTGTACAGAGGGTTAACCAGCGAGCATATTGATAGAAGACTTAGGTTCAACCGAAAATAAAAGGCAACGGGTGACATTCGATACGACTTCTTGAAGGATCTGCGCCGTGCAGTTTGATATCTTCATGGGGTAGATGCCACGTCCGACTAGCAGACTCTTAAACAATAATTATTCCGTTTAAACCCGACTTTCAGATGTCTGGGATAATCTGCTGTAATACGGACCAGCAGAAATACTGACTGAATGGCAGCTTTATTATCGTTATATTTCTTACTTAACAGATGCGTTAAATCAGTCAGAGAATATCTCTAATACCGCTCTACTACCAAAGCCAATCACGCTCAGGTTCTTTTTTTTTTTTTAAATTTTTATGACAGCTTGAGCGAAAGCAGGTGCGTGCTAAGTAAAGCGTCCGATCTCCCCACAAGTCTTCGGAGTTATTCTTACGGGTGGTGGTGTTCTTATATTTAACCTTAACGTCTCTCTGAACACTTTACGAGTCACGTTGGTAAATCCGGGTTACGGTTTGACGAGTTTTTATTGATGTCGTCGTTGAGATCATGTTCCCTCCAGGTTGTCGCTGAACGCTTGCAATGCATCTTTCTCGCCGGGTTTCTGGGTTCATACCAAACCGCATTTGTATCTGGATATTTTTCTCCTCTCGCTCGCATTTCGTGATCTTGTTGCTGCCAGGAAATTATCCGAAGCGTTTGAACTGATCCCCTTCCCGTTAGGTTGGTGGGTGGGTGAGGGGGAAACAATGTTGTCTAAAAGCACAAAGCTTGAAGATAAATCGCTTGGCAGCGAGCTCCATGGGTCCGTAAAATTATTCCGCATAAAATTCCGAACTAAAAGTAAAGCAGAAATAATTTGGATGACTTTTCAGAACGGCAACAATTAATACAAAGTATATTAAAAAAAAAAAAAAAAATCTGTAAGTAAACGGGTTTGGTTCCACACAAGCCAACATATCGAGCATATTGCTATGACAGTTATTACGCTGGTTTTAAGTGATAGGGAAGAGGTGAAATGCCATGGTTACGCGGGTCTTTAATAACAGCCATAAATACGCCGTTCCTACGAGTTTGGTCAGCCGGGGCGAGTTACCCCCCCTGTGACGCCCCCTTCTTCAGCTAGTTCTCTTTCTTACTTCATACCGATTGTTGCTAGCGGAAGATGTCATAGGTTTCTAAACAAAATATTTTAAGTGGATTTAATGCATCGAAAATAAAAGAAACTAAATAGTTAACGTCTACGCTTATCTTAGTCGGAGGCTTGGTAACTGTGTTTGTTCTCACTGAGGATCTGATGATTCTAAGGTTTAGCCCCACCCACCCCCGTTTAAACATCTGGTCTACACGCACCCCATTGCCTAACTTGTCCCACTGTCAACATCATTCGGGTCCGGCTACGGAAACCACCTTTCCATCGGCGTCTCTTGGTCAGAACGGTCGGGCCATAGCAGGTTCCGGTTTTCTATCGCATGCAAGTGCACCTGGTCTCCGGTGATAGTTTATCTCTCCCTGGAAGAGTTGGGGCCCGTTTCACTTCTTTGTCCTACCTACTTCCTTCTTAGCCCCCCTCGCTTTCGATATTCGACACCCGCGACACCAGCGCGGACTCGCGAGATCCACGACTAGAGCCCGAAATCCCAGAACTCCAGCGACACCATCCCGACTAAGACCAGGTGAGAGCCGCTGTCAGGTTTATGGTGATTTTCCGCCTGTTGCAAACTACGGGGCTGCCGTAACCGGTTTATGCCGCTCACCGACATATTCTTTCCCGGTTCAGAATTTGCTGCGCAGCCAACAAAGATTTTCAACATCTTGCATTTAATCGTCATTTACCATCAGCCCGAACCCCCTTAAGATTTTCCGCGCTCCCTCCTAAGGTAGGGGGGGGGTAAGCGGTTAGAACGACTGTGCGGTTGCGTCACGTCCCTTGCATGCCATCTACTACTTTCACTTTAAATACTACGTAAACACCTTAGAAAGGCGTTCTACCTTCGTGGCGCTAGTAAGGAAATAGAGATGGATTTCTACCCGTAGACGATCGGACGAGTTGTTCAGCAAACGCTGAACTCGTGAACAGTCGCGCCCTACAGAAGTCATCTTATCCCTTGAAGATTTTTTTTTTTATTATTTGTTTGTTTGTTTTTGGAAATTTCTAATGTAACCTAGACGACACTAATGAGGGACTTACTTTTTCTCGTAATCGATGCTCTTCCCCTTTTCTGGCAAGTTGCTGAAAGACCGACTTTTCTCGGCAGCCAGTTTCCTCAGCGACAGTATGAAGTCTTGGTGGCCCTCGCTGGTTGTAGCGATGATGGTAAAATCCGTCCAGTTATACCGATCTAAAAGATCCATCATAGCCTCGCACTGATGGAATACAGAGGGCGCGATCTGTAGGACCAGAGAGTCGTTGGGTACCTGAAGCGATAAAGACGAGATGATGACTGGCAATGCTTTCAACGAGCAATAGGCTTGTGTGTGGGGGGGGGAAGCTGATGGGAGAAGGGAAAGATTCAAATTGGTACTTACGAAAGCCAGGTGCTTTCTAATCTGACTTCTGCACTTAAAAAGAATAAATAATGGGGGGGAGTGAATAAAGCAGCTACAAGGTAGAGGCCTCAATTAATAAAGAAAAGGCACAATCCCTCCACGGAAGTCAGGTTGAAAGTTTGAATTTCTTAGTAAAACGTCTAATTTCTCTATTGCAGTCACAATGGGAATAGAGTAGCAAAGAGCTCGAGTTTAATGTCTACATTCATAACGGGAATAAAGAGGTGACGTGGTATAGGAGTGAATCCATTAATAAACAGACTGCAATGACCATGGATAGAAAGGTGAACAGAGCTGCAATAAGGTAGAGGTTTATATTTATCTATACAGATTCATCACAAACCATAGAAGTCAATGGTAATAAGAGAGAAAGAAAAATTAATTATTAATCTGAATGTATTCACTAAAATTCAACGTTAACAGTTACATCCAATAGTAACAGAACCCTGCCCACGCAGCTGTTTGGATTTATTCATTAAAATCTAACATTCACCATTATCGTCATTGGTGCGGTAGAGCAGCAGCATCGGTTTTGAGGTCTGGATTTATTCATTAAAAAGAAGTATTCCTTGTGTCAGCCCAGGGGAATGAAGTAACGGTATTAAAGTTTGAAATTATTCATGAAAATTCAACTTTCAACGTGGCCATCCAGTTATAGTAGAACAGAAACATGGCAGATCATAATTTCGGTCATCGCAAATAGAAAAGGCAGCGTAATATGAGTTTCTACATAAATGGACTCCACATCATACACGTGTTGGCCAACACGAGTCATTCAAAAAGAACGCGGCCATTTAAACTTGTTGGTGCAACGCCCCAGTATTCACCACTACGACATTCAGAGTAACGAGATCATGTTTTTGAGTTTACTTGTTACAGTTTTTCACTGAATACATTAGTCAAAGAGGGAAAAAAAATGGTAAGGATGTTAATTTATTCACAAGAATTTAACAGCCACGATTGTGGTAAATAAGAAACAGTCACAAAAGGCTCGAGGTCTGGATGCATTCATATACATTGATGTTCACCATGGAACTCACAGTGAATGGAAAAGCAATGCAGATGCTTTTTTTATATATAATTTAACATGTACCATGGCAGTAAAAAGTAACAAGCTAGAATTTGTAATGTATTCGTACAAATTGACCATTAACCATGGCAGTCAATGTAAATAAAGCAGCAATTTAGAAGTCGGTCTTATCGTAATGGGTGCCAATAGAAATAACGGAAATATAGGATCAATAAAGTGGAGAACATCGGTTTTTTTATTTATAAAAAGTCAAAATTTCCTATGTCAGTCAGCCGATTCGGATTAGAGAAACAATGTTAAAGCTCGAATTTATTTTTGAAAAATTCAATATTTATCATGGTAGTTATAGATATCGAAGCAGCAATGTGGTAGAGATCTGAATTTATGGATATTATGTCGACGTTCTCATTGCTAGCCAATGGGCACTGAGTAGAAAGATGCCGGAAGCTTGAATTTATTCATACAATTCTACATTCATCACGGACGTCAAAGTAAATAAAGCAGCCGCGAGATAGCGGTCGGCATGTATTCATAAAATCTCCACCAATCACAATGGCAGTCAATCGGAAAACAGCGGAAAGAAAGTAGAGGTTAATTTATACCTTAAAATGTCTGCATTCTCTGGTAGTCAATGTAAATAATTTCTAAAAAGTCAGAAGATTTTAGAATTCCATCACAAAGGCGTAAATGCGCAAATGTAATGGCCACTCGAGTGGAAACAAGGTGATCTACATTCGCCACGGCATTGGAGTAACCAAAAGGTAAGAGTCTGTCTGCATTGCTCTATAACCGGCTCACCTCTACCAAAGTAGTCGATCTGTACGTTACCATGGCATTCATTGTGAATAAAGCGACTAGGCGTTAAAAAAAAAAAATAATAACATCTACCAAGACATTCAGCGTCCGTTCAGCAACTGGAAGTTAGCGGTCTGGATTTCTTCATAAAATGCCACATCCATCATGGCAGTTAATAAAAGATAAAGCCGAAACAGGAACGGGATTTCCTTTAGTGCATAAATAGTCCAGATTCACACTGGCAGCCTGCGTTAATAGAGCGACATCGAGGCTGGAAGGGGGCGTGGTCTGCATTTATTCTTAAAAAGTCAATACCCGCCATCATCGGTCAGTGGGGAAAGAGCAGCAAAGACGCAGGGTTCGGAATTTATAGGTAGGAATGTCCTCATTAGCCACGGCGGTAAAAGAGAACAACGACAGAGCGCAGTTCCGAATTCGTTCCCCCATTCAAAATTCCAGTCAACGCGATTAAGGAAAAAGTGAAGTAATATTTTGAATTTATTCACAGAAGGCCCACATTAGCCATGGCGTTCGATGGGAACAGACGAAGCGAAGGCGTCAGTTTCGAATTTAAATGAAATGTGTTCCGTACTGGCGGTGAGAGTAGACGGGAGTAGAGCAGCAACGAGGCGGAGGGGTAAATCCAGATGTGAGAGGTCTACGCGGAAGACCCTGCGAAAGGAGAGGCATCAACTCTGAGGTCTGGCTCACGACGCTGTCCATAGAAGCAAATGCAAACAGAGCAAAACGAAAGTAGAGAAATTAAGAGGTTAATAAAGCATCAACATCAAGCGTGGCAGTCAATGAGAATGAAGTAGAAAGGATGTTAAAGTTAAAATTCACCAAAGAAACCATTATCGTTAAAGGGTCAACAGCAGCAGGCGGTCCCTATTTCTTCGTAACATGTCCACATTCACAATCGCAACCGTTCAGAATAGAGTAGGAATGAGCTGGAAGGCTGAACATATTAGCAAGATGTCCACAATTAGAGCGGCTGTCAATGTGAATGTAGCCACTAATTTATTTTTAGAGAAGGCAATAGTGAACATAGAGGTGTCATTCTGAATAGCGCAGCAACAAGGTAGATGTTCGGAATCATTTATTAAATGCCAAGATCTATCAAGGCAGTCGACGGGAACAGAAATGTAGTAAGGTCGAGGTCTGAATTTATCTTTAAGGTGAACATTTTTTTTTTTTTTTTAAATTTCAGCCCAGGGAAATAGAGCAACGATGATTCGGGTTTGTTTTCAAGAATTTAACATTCATCTTGGCAGTCAGAGATTATAGAACGGATACAAGATAGGATTTCTTAATTAGCTCACAAAAGCCAACGTTCACCACGGCAGTCAACCTGAACGGAGCAGCAACGACGTAGAGATCTGAAAGTTTACATTCACATTAGAATTCAGCGAGAATAGAAGAACAAGGTAGATGTATGGCAGGGTTAGTGAAATTACCAAATCGGCTATGGAATTCAATGTGAATGGGAAAGTGGCCTGGAAAAAGTAACTTATTTGTGAAAAAAGATGTTATTAATCACAGCAGTTGAGGCGAATGGAGCCATAAACAAGGGCGGGTTCTGAATTCATCGTAAATGTTTAGCATTTACCTCGGCAATCAGTAGGGCTAGAACAGGAACAAGGTCGTGGTCACCATTTATCAACGAAAGGTTTAGATTCAACATGTGGGTATAGAGCAGCAGTGTAATAAAGATCTGAACTTATTCGTCAATTGTCCACTTTCAGAACTGAAGTCATTGGAAACATAGCAGACGCGTGGTTGAGGGTAGAGATCTGAATGTATTCATAAATGTTCTACATCCATCATGGGCGTTACTGAGGATCGAGTGTCAAGAAGAGACAGCTCTGAAATTATTCAGAGAAAGTCCACATTCATTATTTTTTTTTAAATGAATGGTGTAATGGAGAAAATCAGAAAAGATAAACTGACGTCTTTATTCTAGAAACTGTTTTCAAAGAAGCGTGAAAATATCGACAATGAAGTTATAGTAAACTATATTGTAAATTCTCTAATATACTAATTACATGTATATACAGATCCTTCACTCCAAATTCTGTTTTAAGATTTATCTAGAGGTGCTGAACGCTTTGTCGCACACCTGACTGATAGAATCCACTCACTCTATATAGTTCGTCACGACCATGGGGCAAGTTCGTCCTCTCTGCAGTGCAAAGAGGAGGAGGATAGACCCATGATAGAAAGCAAAATCAAATCAGTTTTGATCGGAGCGATAACCGATGGATACTGAAGATGTTATGCCTCTGACAGCAAAAATTAATATCATTTAATGAAACTTTTATAACTGAATTTTGTAGATTTGATATTTTTGTTACATTAAAAAAAATTCTTGCAGAGAAATGAACAATACGCTTTTAGATTTCTTAAAAAATGTTTCCTGTATATTTATATATTTTCACTATAGACCACTGGATATTTCAGTCCGCCTATTAAATAGAATTTAAAATACGTTATGGTTTCACTGTAAATTGGTAATCTTCAACAGTATAAAGTCATCGGATGCGCATATAATTTTATACATGACAATGTAACTTGTTATAAATTTTAATTGGTTCTATTTGTCACAACACTTTATGCAGTTTTCACAAGTCCCTTTGTAAGTATGAATAGTGATAAATGGTGTTGTTGGTATAACAAGTAAGTTTTTGGATCAAGGATCCATGACACATTTGAAATTTTTCCCCGGTTTTTCTCTCGCATCTAATCACCCAGTCTTTATTCTCTGAATATCACGGACGAACACTTAGCCTGCAACTTTAACTATTTTTCTCCATGCGGTCTCCATTCTCTCTTTCCAATGAGTAGGTAATCGAAGATAAATAATGGTCATAAATGTCTGCTTAATATTGACATTAATAATTACTTTTTTTTTACCGAAGGTTAAAACAATCTGAGCGGTCTTTTTTATTATTAAATATGATTATTCAAGATCTAATTAAATTGATAACGATCGATGAAAGAGAATATTTTAAACGTTTGTCGATTTTTGATGAAGAACAGTCATTTTTTCTTTAATATCCAACTTTAATTGCTTAGATTTTCGTGTCTTCTAATGATCCCATACCAGTAATGATGGCAACGGACCGTATCCAAGAAATAGCCAATTAAGAAGAAAAGGCCTAAAGAAATCTTTTCTGTCTGTTAACTCTTCATACACCACGTCAGTTTTCACCGCACTTACCACCAGGGGATCAAATTTGCACCCGGGGCCTAGAAACACAAGTTATAATATGTGTTAAATTGGCTGTATCTTTATTTTGATGCAAAAACACGAGGGATTGGAGCGATGCGGATCTGTAGTCAAAAATGGGTTATATTAATGAAAAGGGTAGTGTGAGTCACGGTTGCTATGGGTTAATCTGTGCTGAGTAATAGACATTTCATGAGTAGTAGGATGCAAATGCAACCCGATTGGTACACAGAGGGTTAAGACAAATATATTAGAGATGTACAAAGGAAACCCAACAGTGTACCATTATGGCAATGCTTGTTAAGCCGTATTTCACTTCAACTTTTACGTTAAAATTAGCATTATTGAAAAGCATAACTTACTGCGTTCCGAAAAAAAGAAATTGGAAATTAGCTGGATACTTTGAGCTAAATATTAGGGCGCGAGTACCACTTTTTAAAAGTCGAGTTAGCTCTTAGCAAACACAATGATGTCAACACAGTTACATCTTTGTCCATCGACCAGGAAATTACATTTGCGCTTCAAACAACTAATCACATTAAATCTGAGCTGCTACGTTCAGTATCAAAGTCAGGGAAATCATCAAGCACCGTCAGTTGTCTGACGATTTGAGAGTTCCACATCAAGGAACGGTGTCGGTCAATTATTTCTCCTGCTTATTGAGCGGAGGCGAAGATAATGAAAATCCTCCACGGATGTCACCGAACCACTTGGATTCTTATTTCCAGAGCCGACACATTGTTCGGAATATTTTCTGCGATTTTTTTTTTTTTTTTTTTGCTAGAAACATTAGTTCGCCGTCTTTTAAACGAGACGCGGCCTAATTTTTATGGCATTTCGAGTAAGCTTAGCTTATTACTGTAGCATGTCCTGTACTTCCAGGGTAAGTGGATTGGTTTTATGACATTGATGCGAGCGAGCGAGCGAGAGAGAGAGAGAAGAGAGAGAGAGAGAGAACACACGTTATCATCTTAAATACAAAAATAAATTAGGCGATTTTCCGGCAGCGCACGGGGCGTAAAACTCGCTCAATTTTCTCTAACTTTCAAATTCTCTAATCGTGTAAGGGCCCGCTCGATTCTCTGCCTCCACGTCCAGGAAACCGCAACTCGTTTGTGTTACCGCTGTGGACAGCACGAAGGTTCGTCCAAGTTTTGATATGTAAATATTCACTCGACTATTTTTATACACAATCAGTCATTTGTAATTAATCATTTTAAGATTGATACTGCATCACAGAATCATAGGCAATAGTAATGTTGTTAATGCTGTACACATCAGCACTTCTCTGAGGTCCGAGCCCTAGTTACACGTGGCTATTTAGCGAACCGATCATTCAGTTTTAACAACGCCTTTCTTCTCCGTACTGACGTCATATCTCTCCCTGTGTACTGGTATAATCTCTCTCCATGTGTGTGTGTGTGTGTGTGCCTGCAAAGAGAGAGGGGGAGGGTTAAGGTAGATGCTTTATACTGAATATTACAACAAAAATAGCCTAGTGGTCTTTGTTTCTTGCAAATTATGAAAATAAATCTCCATAGAAAATTAATTTTTAGTTAAAGGTCTATGCCCAGTAGTAGATTTCTGATTGATATTAAAACTATTTTTTTATTACCGTTTTTGGGTAATTAAAGGTAATTCTGCTGTTCGAAGAGAAGGATTACTAAAACTTTTACGGATAGGTGTGTAGATGATATGAGTGTCCTTATTATGTTAATCTGTGTGTGGACCAGTTTACTGTGGTCGTAGCTGTTTTTCCTACAAGGAAGCTCTGTTGTTTAAGTTGCTTTTAATAAAGCTGGCCTACCACTGTTGAATGCCCCAGTTCGAAAGATCTATAATCAATAATATTAATAGTATTAACAAAAGGAATTCCACGTGGACCTTTCTTTATAATTATCCTGCAAATTTCCTCTTAAAGCCTTCGCTCGAGAGAACAGCCAACAGCATTAAACAGTTTATCTTCGATAAGCAGAATAGGAATTGCAAATCGTTCAATTCCTTTCATGGGTTAAATGAAGGCGCTCGATGTTCGAAAACAGAGCGAGACTCCGACAGCGATTGGTTTAAACCGTTCGACCATGGCAGAGAATTTCAAATGAATTAATCTTCGTGTTCAGAAACAGTGAGGGGAGGGGGAGTCGCAAAAATAAAAGCATAAATTACACGATTCACCAGTGGCAGGGAAGGGAAGTCTGCGCCGGTCTCGATTGTGGTTCTGTGTCTCGCGAGAGGAGCCCGTCGACGAGTCGAAGTGAACTCGACAGGCGGCTCTCAAGAAGGTTGGCGCTTTAATATCGTAAAATTTAAAATTTAAAATTTAAAAAAAAAAAATTTTTTTTTAGAAGAAGTCACCGAAAACGGCGTCTTGGAGTTGGGGGGGGGCGGGGAAACAGCAGCCGCCAAGCGAGGAAAAGACGATCCAGGAATGGTGTATTCCCGCTTCGGGGCTGTCATTACCAAAAAAATCTCTACAGAAAAAATTGCCGTGAAGCTAGAATTCTTTCTGGTTTTTTTTTTCTTTTCTCTCTTCCTAAGTACAGCCATCCTGCGACATCACACCGCCTTTTTATTGGAAAAGTTATTTATCGCTTCATTAATTCGAACCAGGGTTGTTTTTTTCCCCCGATAAAACTGTTCAGACACTATAAAAATGTTGGGTTCTTCAGCTTTAATTAGTCACACACACACACACACGTGGAATTACCGAATGGCTGCGCTAACCATCAAGTAACCGCACTCTGCAATATTTCCCCTTGTACAATGTCCTGTACACGAAAGGACTTCAGTAATTGTCTACATCGGCGAAATTCCCTAACCACATGGATGTTTCCATCTTGGAAAATTGTGGGTTTTTTTTTTTTTCTTCTTGCATTAATTCATATCTGGGGATGAAGAAAGTAACTTCACTTCCACTACAGGTCGTTGGGCGGGCACGTCGACAGGTGCCCAGGGCATTCTACAACCTAACCCCTTTCCAGGGCTGAGAGTGAAGGTGAACGTCAGCGTCCAGCGGAGGGCTCTTGGCCCTCACCACCAGCTGATTCTACCGGGGATCGAACTCGCGAACCGTTGCGCCACGACGATACCTGAATTAAGTAACTAGTATGGCGTAAACAAAACAACCACCTAAACTAATACAAGGATTAAGCGGATTGTTCAGACCTAGCAGATACGGAAACATATAGACGCAGGTTCACTCATCCTTTCCTTAGCCTTCACATAATAAAGGCGTGAGGATACTTTGTGGTGTGACGTCATCTGATGACGTCATTTTATTAAAGTGACGTTACACCATCTTTTTTTTAAAAATATTAAAGTGCGCTACCCGGATTTGTTTCCTCAGCGCATTTGGCTAAAATATTAATTAATTTTCGCTATTCTGATTATGTTCCTCTGCCACTACCCCTAAGCTTTCAGTTCCCCCCCTCGTTTAGACAAAAAAAAAACTAGAGAGAAAAACAAACTTTTTTTTTTTTTTTTTGCGTTTATTTAAAACTAAAGCTAATTTCTCACTTTTACCAAAGTCGAGGGCGGCAGTTTCCTCGTGACACAGGATAGGCAATGCTCACTAGGGGATAACGGCGCGACACTACCCCCAGGGTCGCGTCCAGTAGGCAGGATGTCTCCATCGTCGAGACTGGAGTACGACGCAGCAACAAATAGACAACGGCGACTCCTCGTTTCATGAAGCTGGGAATACTATAAACAGCGTCAACTGGTCCATGGAAGAGAACCCGACGAGATTCTCTTACAAGTCTGACCACGCACGTCCGATAAGTTCACAATCTGCTACCTTAAGTTCTTAATATATAATCTACTCTGTGCAAAAATATGTAAACGTGATTGTGAAACGAGAGAGAGAGAGAGAGAGAGAGAGAGAGAGAGATGACAGAGAGATGACGTCAGGAGAGAGATTACGTCATTAGAGAGAGATGACAGAGATGAAGTCAGGAGAGAGATTACGTCATTAGAGAGAGATGACAGAGATGCCGTCAATAGAGAGAGAGATGACAGAGATGCCGTCATTAGAGAGAGAGATGACAGAGATGCCGTCAATAGAGAGAGAGATGACAGAGATGACGTCAGGAGAGAGATTACGTCATTAGAGAGAGATGACAGAGATGCCGTCAATAGAGAGAGAGATGACAGAGATGACGTCAGTAGAGAGAGTGATGACAGAGATGATGTCAGGAGATAGATTACGTCATTAGAGAGAGAGATGACAGAGATGACGTCAGTAGAGAGAGATATGACAGAGATGACGTCAGGAGAGAGAGGTTACGTCATTAGAGAGAGAGATGACAGAGATGCCGTCAGTAGAGAGAGAGACGACAGAGATGATGTCAGGAAAGAGATTACGTCATTAGAGAGAGAGATGACAGAGATGACGCCAGGAGAGAGAGGTTACGTCATTAGAGAGAGAGATGACAGAGATGCCGTCAGTAGAGAGAGAGAGAGATGACAGAGATGAGGTCAGGAGAGATTACGTCATTAGAGAGAGAGAGAGATTTATTGCAGAATCAATTGTAGTAGCTTGCAGCACTATATTTAGCAAATAACAATAAATCAAGACTCTTTATAATTACTAACGATCTGCCTGTTAATCATTTACCAGGTACAAAGTATCAATTATTTTGTCGAGGCGATAAAAAGCTTTTGAGTAAGTGAAATTTTGGAAAGTGTTCCTCACATTCTGGACAGCGTTCCATAGCTCCCTGACATTTAATGGTGGCCTTTGACCTCTTGTTAGTCCATGTACTAACCCTGACAAGTCCACCATATTTAGAAAGCGATCCGCCTCTACAACCCGCTGACAATATCTTCCAGTGCTAATACTGAGCGTTGTCACCCTGCATTATGATATTTGCGACCAGAGAATTAATTACACTACTAATTGAAACAGTTGTGGCGGGATTTCTTTAACTATTAGTCACATGGCTGATACTACCTATTCCGGATTAATAATTTTATTTATTCATACATATAAAGTTGAGAAAAAAAAGAGAAAATCATAACAGATGTATATAGTATCCTTCAAAGTCGACTGTATATTGGCCAAAGTTTATTTGGAAAAGGAACGACGGCTGCACTCCATCGCGGCCGACCGTCGGTGTTGCTAAGGTCCCGGAGTACTAGCCGGCAGGGGACAGTGGTTGCGTGGCACCGGGAAAAAAAAATGGCTGGTACAGACGTGCCGAGTGCACGCCGACTCCGGTCGACTTAATTAGACTTTACTAGAAATATTCTGCCCAGATGTGGGAAGAAACTCACACAGGCAGATTATACACACACACACACTCTCCCTCCCTTCCTCTTATGTATTTTAGGAGTATACACAATTATTGGGAATCCATGAAGCATTCTTTACACAAAAGGCTACTTTCGAACTGAGACAGCATTATCTTTCTCATTTGTTTATTCACGCAATTCAGAATGTCGCTTTAAGAATAGCAAACCATTTCCTATGCTGAATGTTTATAATTCCATTGACATTTCACAAAAAACGAGATTAGCTTTTCTCTTCTATAAAAGCACCAGGAGAAACATTTCAGTCGAGTCACCGCCTTTGAAACGCTAGAAGCTACCCGTAAATTCCTCCATACTCAGAGAGCGCTCCACTGCCACGAAGTATTCCAACGTCAAATTCCTGATCAAAACTGCCCAGCTAACGTTGTCTTCGTCAGTGTGGGGGCAAATAAGTGGTCGGAGGGATCTTATAATTTACATTGATTTTAGGAGAGAAATTAGAGCGCCGCGGTACTGTTCTCTGGAGAGAAAACTGCCATTGAATAACGATTTAGGGATACTTTAAATAATGGAAATAACCGTCTATAAACCGACCAGTTGTTTTTCGGTGTCTGTTGTGTTTCCTTGACCGTCATTAATTTAGGTATATATAGGATGGGAGGCAAGAATTATAAAGCTATCTTCCACTACGAAGCGTCCCGTCGAGATCTATTTGTTTTACTGTTCTACAGTAGATGGCGCGGCGAGTCTACTTGACTGCTAAGATGGACGGCCCGATCCAATCCCGGCCAGACGTAGCCTCCCCCCCCTCTCTCTCTCTTCACCAGCCGATCGCGTTGGTTTTCTCCTACATCTAACATTGAAGAGTTCCACTTCGGTAGGTTTGTTCCTGGAAAGCGTGAAAAAAAATCTAAGGGAGCTCACCGTGTGAGTACTCTGTCTCTTTAGTCTGTCTCGGACAAGACAGGGCCGTCGATCCACCTCAACTCCTCCAATCCGACACGGCGCATGAAGACGAATTATCTCTAAAAGTAACACATTTCCATATATTTAAATAACCCGAATCTGAGAAAAGGAGAATTTCCTAAAATTCAGTCGATAACCCAGTTGCTCTTCCTATGCTTTCAACATTAAGTGTTCTACAGACATGTAACCCGGTGAAAATGAGATGTCAATCAACTATTGTGAAGTCTGCTTCGCTCTCCTCACGAAATCCTCATAGAATTTTGCCCTTTTACTGTTGGCTGCAACCTGAATGTGTCATGGACTTTTCCAATCTTTCTCCAGCAATTAAGAAAAAACGGTGCTTAATGATCTATCGCCGGAACATTGGCGCGCTGAAGATATTACAGTAATATCAACCTGGACGGAAAACAGAACAATAAAGAAATGCGGTTAAATATGAAATATTACCATTTTCTTGTTATAAAAAAATGAAATAACACGAAATCTTTTAGGCATGTCATAATGTGCGCCATAGTATTTAGCAGGGAAGGAGAGAATAAAGCGAAGTTTTTTTTTTTTTTGTTATTGACATTAGAAGAGGCTGCAGGAATTCAGCAAAATTTTATGTAATTAATATTAATACTAGAAAAAGTAATTCTCATTAGGATCAAAGATAAATATTGAACAGTCTTCACACGGATAGAGCAGCGATTCACGGTATTCTACGGATTTATAATTAGCAAGCGGCGTTCATTAACAGTGAAAAATAATAATTTCTGCTGCTTTAGACAAATTTTTTAAAAAAAAGAGTTAAAGTCAACTTTAATAAAGTGGTATTAAGAGAAAGGATGAGCACAAATAGCGTGTCTAGTGCGAGCTACTAATGATATCGTCTTCATGCTCAAGAAGAGAGACTATTTCAATGTACAGTCGAATGACTAGATTTAAAATACTTCAGTTTCTTTGACGCTAATTAAAAGTATATATTTAAATCTCACTTAGTAAATATGATATAAGATGGCACCAGTTACATTTATTTAAATACGAGAAAAGAAACGATTGTGAATCAGTTTTATTAAGTGGTTGGCTAGTGATCAGGAACTAATAACCTGGTTTAGCGTGCTTCCCCTTTGATTAGCACCTGGGTATTTGTGTCATGTAGAAATTCTACACTGTGGTGATATTTTGTCTGTTTGCCAGACAGAAGATTCGTCAGTGCATAGAAAATGAGTAGAGTTCTAGAAGCCGACGCAATAATGGTCAGTTGAGCATCTCTGCAAAGCCGAATTGTGAAAGACACTCGTTCTGAATTTTCCTCAAAATATATAGCAGTATTTACTTATTAAAAATGCAAAATAAACTTTAGAAGATGTTTCTTTCTCTCTCATGTCGCCATGACTTCGACGTTTGTAAATTTGGGGGCTACACCAGCGACAAAAGGGTAGTTCAGAACTGTTTTATTGACGTAAAGGCGATCCCCTCATCTAAACTCACGGATATAGTACAAAACTTACTTTTATGAGAAGATAATAAAACTGGAAACATAGATTACTACTAAATCACCCTTTCAGCTATGCAATAATAAAAAGTTTCTTTATTTTGGGGCTTAAATTGAAAAATTAAAATGTCAAGTGAACTTGTGGCTTTTTGGTTATTCATAGCACCCAGTGTAGACATTAGTTCTGTAAACTTGCCTACAATAACCGTTGCACAGGAATTTGCAGGATCCCGAGAGATTCCTTACCTTTATAGGCCCTATTTTTTTTAAAGTTTAGCTTAAAAGAAAAGATAACTAACACGAAATACAAACTCACGAGGATTCATTTCGGTTGAGTATGTTAAAATAAAAAAAAGAGAGAGAGAAAAAGATCGGTCGTTAACTGGCGGGCACAGAAAGAGGAAAAACAAGATTCTTCGACGGGTCAACAATTATTAGAGTAGTTGGAACTTTATATTAGCTGTGGCACGTTTAGTGTGGTAAACTGAGCGTAAGGCGAAGTTCATGTACTCTGCCGGGGTGATGTCTCATCGATTCCTCCACCAGTCCCGCAATAGAGGGCGATGGACTCTGGCCAAAAACCGAATTAAACAACACAGCGTCTGCATCTAGCAAAGCCGTTGGCAGCCTGGACTTCTCTAAGCTCCATCACTCTGTGAGCGATCCGAACAAAGTAGATTTCATAATGGAGAAGGAGCGTACGCCCGCCTTGATCCACACCTAATCCACAGCGTTTTACAAAAGGCATTTAAATACCCGCGGCTCAAAAATGGCTTGGAAATTAGCCGGCCTTTATCCGAATTATATCGATTAAACCTAACCTTTTTGCATGAGACTAAAGCAAATTGTTGGTAAAAAAACTAATTTAAGTTTGATATTTAGTAAATGGTGTCAATGCCGTTAAAGACACCTTTCAGAATTAGTGTGAGAAGTTTGTTATCCAACGTTTCGCTGTGAATATTGTACTCTTTGCATCGCAAAAGGTCACGTGTTACCACTCCATGATGTCGTTAGTGCGCCCTGGTGATTTTCGAAGATGCGAAGTCTCTTTACCGAGATTTGCTGGGGGTTTTTTTGTAACACCATAGTATTTACTTTCGTCGAGTTAATTCATCTTTAAGAAAAAAATCCTCGTTTGTCAAATGTAAAAACAAAAAAAAAAACAATAAATTAAGAACCTGCCATCTTTAAGTGCGTGAACCAAGGAGGCGTGAACGTTCCGGTTTTATACAACATACGTGTTGCGGTGACGCGCACAGCATACCATTCGCTTGGTTCAGTCTGCTCTGATCCCAGTGAACTAAAATTTTTTTCAACTTTTCAAATAAACAAATATTTTGTCGCTTAAAAAATAAATATTATTGAGAAACCAGAGAGAGAGAGAGAGAGAGAGAGAGAGAGAGGGAGAGAGAGAGAGAGAGAGGAGAGAGAGAGGAGAGAGAGAGAGAGATAGAGAGAGAGAGAGAGAGAGAGAGGGAGAGAGAGAGCGAGCGGAGAGAGAGAGAGAGAGCGAGATCGAGAAGAGAGAGAGAGAGAGAGAGAGAGAGAGAGAGAGGAATGCGCTAGATAGAGAGAGCCGAGAGCTTCGCTCGAGATCGCGAGCTCGCTCGAGAGAGAGCTCTCGCTAGAGAGATCCTAATTTCTGGAAAAGCCCCCTTAACCCAGCTATGCACAAATGAGTAATTTTCAATTTAGAGACTTATGTACAAGAGACGTAATACTTAATCAGTATGTGGACTCTTTGCTTTATGTAGAGCATGACACCTTGTTTTACCGTTTCCATCATATCAGCAATGTATAATTGTAAGATGTTGCTCCAAATATCCTCCGGCGCTTTCCACAATTCATTCAGATGTTTGGTTGCCATCTGAATTTCTCAGTAACCATACAATGCCATATGTCCTAAGTGAGATTCATATCAAGATTTTTTGAAGGCCAAAGCATCTTTGGGAGTGTTCCAACGCCTTTATGTACCGTACAGTTTATAACTGCAATTCCCGTAAGTTTGATGCCATTGTCATGTTGGAAGATAGATCCCCGCCTGCTCACGAGATGTCCTTCTGAGAGAATGGCATGATGAATGAGAATCTGCTAGCACCTGCCGGCAGTCAGTAGTATACCTTCCGTTTTATGCAAGTCTCCGATGTCCTTGGCTGATATGCAGCCCGAAGCTTGGATCTCTTAGTGTGTTATTTATGCTTCTCATTACAGCATTGCCGTCCGGTAGCCTCTCCCCAGCAAACGTTTTTCGAGAACTTATACGTCTACTGATAATATTTTGCGTTAATGCCTATTTAACTGTTCCTGAAGAAACGTTAATACCTCTGCTTGCAGCTAGATCATTCAGGGGATCTCTACCTGCTCGAAGTCTACCACGTCTACAGTCAACCGTATCAGTTTTGCGTATTTTACCTCCCACAGTCTTGCATGCAGCCCTTTATGAAACATGAAGTCGGGCTGTAATCTACAGCAGTGCGCATCCTTCACTAGCTAAGACTTTGATTTATATATTTTCGTCATATGATTCTCTCCACCCACCCCAAGGAGCTATAATATTCGCGACGCGTTCAAAACACTACAAAGGATACCACTGCGCATACTTCTATAGTCCTTCTACAGGCGTACCACTTTCTGATTCTAGCGTGACAACCAATCACAGCGTGCTGTAGTAACACGTGACTCTACTGCGGAGCGCATCATTACGACCGTATCACGTGTCACGGCCTCCATAGATATTTCCGATACAGCTTATTAAAATTCATTTCTGTTTGCTTATTTAGTTTGTTGTTGTTGTTGTTTATACCTAAAACACTTACAGAAATTAGATTAGAATAATGTCCAGCAAAATAGAGAATTCCATTTAGTAAATCCGTAACCGAGTTAAATGGAATTTTATTTAATTTCACATTTGTCCGTTTTCGTTCGAAGATCTAACGAAAGAATAAATGGAGGCAATATATATGTCTATATATATATGTCGTTCGTTTTTGTTTTTAAATACCCAGGTTGTTGTACTGCCTCAGTATTTTTATATAAACGAAATTAAGCTACCAGCAAATTTCATAACGGGAATTTTGAATTATTATTTATTTTTTTTTTTTTGGTACATTTACGTTCTTTCGTCTTCTTTTTTTCTTTTCGTGAGACTACGAAACTGAAGCTGGAAACGTTTTCATTACGAATCGGCTAAACACAAATTTAAAAAAACAACAAACAACTCATTTAAAATAATTTTCATAATTAACTTTGACATTTTTTTTCTTTTTTTCAGAATGATTTAAATTTACTTTTTTTAAAATTAAATAATCTTAACTTGCGAGCTAGTTTCACTCGGAATATCTAAATCTATATACTGATGGCAGTTTTAAAATATCCATTTATTATTATTATTATTATTATTATTATTATTATTTTCACACTGTTAATTCTGAGAGCGCGTGGAAGTCGGCGGCTTGCCCTTGGCACAGAATCAAAGAATTGACGATAAAGTCTGATAGCGAGGCTTAGTTGCTGGACCCTTTTATCTTATTACCAAACAAATCCTCTATTCATTATGTTACCGGCGGGAAGTGGATCGAATGCTAGGATCATTTAGTAATAGGAAACTAATATCAACAGTTTAATTACTTATTGCCTTCTCGCAGCAAGATTTAAAAATAAGAGTAACCACATAAAGAGGCCCCTGCTTTTATATATTTAGAAACCGATGTCCACTAATCAGCAGAACGTAGTGATTAAAGCACTGCGTGGTTGTTTTCCCATTAAAAGCCTGAACTAAACTCTCCTAAATATAGCGCCGTGGGAGTAAAAGTCACCGGCGGATCCATCTTCTAGACGTTTCGATTAGTGTCAGGGGACTGCGCGTGCGTGTGTGTGTATATATATATACACGCGTAGATTTGTGTTTACACATATATTGCTTCTGCTCAAGCGATCGACTTCTTGTATTCACATCCCGTCCTTCTGAAATATTCGTTCAAACGTTTAGTAGCGAATTTGGGCTTAAGTTTTGTTTTTTATCGATTAAATTTGTAAATATAGCTGAAAGTGGCTATTGCGACCAAGTCCCATATTAATTCGTGTTTTTATATAATTAAAATGCAGAGATGCTCGTTAGTAAGCGCAAGGAAATTGTTTTTTTTTTCTCTCATAATTACTGCTAGTTTACGATGACCTTTGGCTAAAGTGTTTACGACTTCTCGCCTCTCTCTGTACTGACGTCATCCATCTCGCTCTCTCTCTCTCTCTCTCTCTCTACAGACTCTCTCTCTCTCTGTACTGACTCATATCGCTACTCTGTACTGATCATATCTCTCTCTCTGTCTCTCTACAGACCTCCTCATCTCTGTATCATATCTCTCTCTGTGTCTCTCTCTGTACTGACGTCATCTCTCTCTCTCTCTCTGTACTGACATCATATCTCTCTCTGTGTCTCTCTGTAGCGTCATCTTCTCTCTCTCTGTACTGACGTCATATCTCTCTCTGTGCCTCTCTCTGTACTGACGTCATATCTCTCTCTCTCTGTGTCTCTCTCTCTGTACGACGTCATCTCTCTCTCTCTCTCTTCTCTCTCTCTCATCTCTCTTCTCTCTCTCCTCTCTCTCTCTGTACTGTCTCTCTCTCATCTCTCTGTACTGCTCTCTCTCGTAATCTCTCTCTCTCTCTTTATCTCTCTCTCTCTCTCCTCTCTCTCCTCTCTCTCTCTCTCCTCTCAGTCTCTCGTTTCATCCTGCTCTCGTCTCTCTCCCTCTCTCACACCCTCTCATCTCTCTCTCTCTCTCTCATCTCCTCCTCTCTCTCTCCTCTCTCCTCTCCTCTCGTCTCTCTCCTCTCGCTCTCTCTCTCTCTCTCTCTCTCTCAGGGTAGAAGGTCACATGGCTGCTCAAAATGGCAAGCAACACCGAAAAAAAAAAATTTTTTTTTTCAAAATATGATTGCGATAAAAAGTCATTTCATGAGATAATTTATCAATGTATTCGTTGCTTGTAACACGTCATACATACTCCAAGAGAGAACACTCGAATCTTTTAATTGCAGTTCTGGACTCTTGTCTTAGGCCAAACTAATTTTTTAGTAAATTACAAACCTGAACTGCATTAATATTTTCACAAGCACCAAGAATTACAGTTACTAGACAAATCCTAAATCGCTTACACCATCAGTTTGTTTTGTTGATTATTTCTATTTCAATTTATGAGCAGATGTTCTGTTAAAGCGCTATTATATATGCGAAGAACAGTAAACAGTAGATAAAGGTTTGGTCTCCTCAACATCTGTCACATCTCCGCGTCTGACCGACTTTATCAGTTCGACAATAGAGTGTAAAAACTTCATTAAACAATCGCACGACTCAGGCTAAACATGGGGGGGCTTGTGGAGAAACCTGGGCACCGTACAAGTGAACATCGAAGTAAAGATTTATTGAAAGAAAAACTGATTAAATTAACACTTTAAATTTAACGGGGCATAGGTTCCTCTTTTCAAGGCGACTGTTCGGAACCGGATGAAAGGACACGTGGGAGGGGGGATTTCTGTCAGCAGAAGCCACACGTGAACCTACGAGGCGTCTCCCGCTCTCGCCGTAGGCGTACGTGCGGTCGCGGGACGGAAGTGAAAGAGCTCAGTACCGCGCGAGAGAAATCCCACCCCCCGGTCAGCTGTTACCTTTTGATAGCTGATCACCGTAGAGGGCGTGGTGCCCGTCTGATGAGGAACAATCACGCGGCAGTAAGTTCGAATCTCTGGCGCGATAGCCCCTCTCTCGTGCCTTAAAAAGGGGGGGTTGTCTTGGTTATCCGGCACCTTTGTTGTAAAAACAACAGGCCGAACTCCTCCAAGGTGTATTCGAGATAGCGAAAACCACTCGAGTCGAGCCGACTTGTTTATTCGGAAGGGTTGTTGACATTAACATCAGTACCGTTTTACCAGTACTTGACAAACCTTTACCGAGACATCAGAGAGCCCGTTAGGTCTGCTTGTGCCATTGATTATTATACATATTACAGGTTTGTCTGTGACAGTAGTAATGCAAGCGCTAAAGATAAACGAAAGTGGCATGGTGTACCACTGCACTAATGCGTTTTAGTTTCTCATACAGCATAAAAGATACCATTAAAGCAACATAATAGTCTGAAATTGGCATATAAGTGTAAAACGTCTCATGTTAGTCTTACACGTATAAAAATGCTTGCGACATACTTTAAATCTTCAGCGAGTTCTAATAAACCAGACCCAGTGTGTTAAAGCTGCTCTCCACTTGACTACAAAGTATTATGTATTATGGAGAAGGCAAAGCCTACTTCTCCATCTTGATTTGGTGCTAATAAAATCAATTCGAGAGCAAATGAGAACTGGTGGTATTTCTTTAGCGACGACCCGCAATCGATTTTTTTAAATGACTCAGCGAGTTCAGGCTACAGAGTCAGGGCGACTGAGCGGCTACCAACGATCGTTGGTTTCTTGGTTTCCTCTTTCTGATGTTACAAAAGCGCTCTGGGGTAGCATCGAAGACATCAATGCCAGAGGGAAGCGGGCGAGGCTAGAAAAAACACCCAACAAGCATACCAGTTGAAAACCTTTCCGTAAGTTGAAAATACACGAGTTAGGATAAAGCAACTTCTTTATTTATCTGTACAAGAGAGACTTTTGTTAGGAAAATCGATTTCTATCCGCGTAACAGAGGAGAGAAATTTTAATTTTATCAGTAGATAAGTAATTCCGGCTTTATAGAAGACAGTGACTTAAATATGTGGATAGTTCCGTATCATCGTAGCCAACTCTTTTTTTTTTTTTAAAAAATAATATTTACCAAATCACAGCTGCCTTTATAAAAGGCACTTTGACGACCTTCTTCTCCAGCTTAAAAATATAGAAAAGAATGTTTATTGATTTCTATCCATGGTTTTACCGTAATTGTTTTGTCTATTGCGTCTTCTTCCCAGCGATAGAGTAAGAGGAGTTTTACATACGCATTATGTGACGTGGTATTGGAGTTGAAATTAAGATGCACAGCATTCTTCGGGTCTGGCTACCATTGGAAAAATAAAACAGTCATAAGAAGAACTACAGCAAAAGCATAGCAAAGGACAGGTTAGAGACCATCACGAAGGAAAACCACATGCAGTATCCTTCCCTCGATTTAAAAGAAAAGCATCTCAATCCGAACTGACATCACGAAGCTGTGAAACCAATACTCCACGGATACAGGATCTGATGGAAGACGACGTGAAAGAATACCGAAACGTTAGAAGCTTGTCGGTTGGTTCTGTCATTATCGCCAGGGCGATGTGAGCTAATCTGCCGCTTTTCGGTTTCCTGCGTTTCAAAACCAGATCACTAATTATGAGAGCACTGGATCCACGCCCGATCTTGTCGCGAGGAAAGAGCAAATATGCCCCCCACCCACCTGCCCTGCGCTCAGATAGAGAAGCGTCGTCCAATCTGAGCCGCAAACGCATTTTTATGCTTCTTGGCGTACTTCTAATCGCGTTAGCCGCGCACTGCTTCTGCGATCGAGCTTCGGCTGGGGTGACGGGGAGGACATCTCTGAGAGCTTCCTTGATTGCCAGTGTTGCATTTGCGTAACCCCGCCCCCTTCTGGACGCCACCGGGCCACGTGGTCTCGAGGCTCCAGCGAGAACCGAGAAGGTGAGAAATAATTAAATGAGGTGCAACGGGATATAAGCAATTTGATGGGTGCTCTACTCCGCCTTCACGGATAATTTTCTCGGCTTATTACTTCCGTTTCTGACATGATTTATTTTTACAGTTTTAAAACAGTTTTTTTTTTAAAAAAAAAATGAAATATGAAAATGTATTTGTAGTGTATAAGCAATCGAATTTAAAGTCTATCTCCGCAAAACCACGTGACAGGAAACAGTAAAAAAAAAAACGATAATCGGACGCTTTTAAGATTGATTTAGAAATGGGAACAAGAGCGAAGCGTTCGGCGCTGATCTGCGAACCACCCCCCCCCACCCCCCACCCGCCGAGTATTCATAATAGCCGACCTACCTTTAATATTTAACACTTTTCACCATTTCAGATCCACGTGACCTTTCCGCCTCCAGTCAATTTTTTTTTAACTGTTCCCCGAGATTGCGCTCTGTCCCACATTATCACACTCACCCCCCCCGCCGTTATCATGCGGTTTCCATTCATCTCATTGTGGGAAGCGGTTAACCCTAACCACTGACAATCTCCCACGAAGATAGGAGAGACGGCGATGCTGCGATAAATATTTCCTATTAAATTCCATCCGCAGCAATTATCCATGCAATCACCAGTTCCTTTCACAACAAGCTGTCTCTAATGGGTTGGAATCACGGGTAAAAATTCATATTCCCCCACCCGCATCTGAACAACTGGAATCCAAGTTATCCATTTATTCCGCTTGCCAATTGTCCGATCCCATTAAAACAAAATTCATTATTTCTTTACGGAGAATTTACTGATCTCATATAAACGTCATGATGTTTCTATGAAAGTTGAGGGTTACCGATACATCTATTTTATTGATCAGAATGAGCGTGGATAGTTGGGGCCATGCTCTGAAGATACTGCCAACATTACCAACGCCTACCGTCCAAACAGCAAACGGGTTGATTTCCGTAAGATTTCAACAGAGAAATAAAATCTTTTGCATAATTAGTGACTTCAATAAACACTCCGGCCAGTCTTGGGGGTTATCCACCCATGAGCAGCTGAGGTGATGAGGTAGAAGACTGGATGATAGAAAATAACTTCATTGTCATAAACCACCTGCAAGATGAACCCAGACAACAGTCCCAACTGCGGAAACCAACGAGATCGCTAATGACGACAAAAATGCAAACGAACACCGGAAGGGGAGATTATTCAGGTAAAAAGAGAGGAAGAGTTAAGACAAAAATATGTCCAAAAAAAGGAGAAAGAAGCACAAAAACATCTTTCAGTTTCCCGAGAATCTCTAACAACTTTACAGCGAATGGACCTGAACGTGTTATAATAGAGCAGAAACATAAAGTGCATCAAAACTACAATAGTTTAACACCTGGGAATCACGGCAAAAACCAAGATTATTATATATTTTGCCAGCCTAGGAACAAATCAATATTCTCAACACAATTGGAAAAATAGAAGTTGTCACCTTATTTCTAGCGAAAGGCAAACGTAAACAAGATAAATAAAGATGCGTATATATATATAAAGTGAAAAACCTTTTCTGAACAGCTCCATAGAAATATAAGCAGGTGTCTGGACAGCAGGTGAACATCTTTCGACAGCAGTCTACAAAACTGAAGCAAGCGATAAACCGAAAAACGCGCTGCCATGGGCAAAAGAATGTGGAGTCACTACCAACAATACCAAACCTGCCTCCACGATATTTTCATTATCCAACAAGACGGGAAAGTATGGCATGAAGTCAGATGGCAGCAGTTCTTCCGAACGACGAAGCACCGGCTGTATCTTAGAGTTAAATCTGACAAAAGGCTTAGATGGATATCCTACCTCGGTGAAATGAAAAGGTGCGGTGAAGAAAGCATCACTGATGAAGAAATTCTCCGGAACACGATTGAAAGCAAAAAAAACCTACGGTATATGTATAAAACGTCCGACCAAAAGTTGAATATGGAATAACGTCAACCTGGGCATCTGCAGCGAAGTCAAACAACAACAGGTTGACCAAGATTCAAAACCAAAACGCATCTTTAATAATGATTACTGAAGGTATAGGATCTACATATACCATGTCCCATGAAAATCCATACTGGACTTCACAGCCAAGATGAGCGATGTCGAAAAACCCAAAATATTTATTCACAGGAAAAATCAATGAAAAACTTAAACGAAACCAAGTAACCGTAAAATTACAAGAACTCACTATAAGCCACATCAGAAGAATAAGGTTTAACTGCTTCTCCCAAAAATCAGTAGCTAAAGATGGAGATGTTATCTCAAGAGATGGAGCTTTTGTCACAAACTGAAGGTTTCACTAATAAACTGCTCTTTGGCATGCAGATAGAGCTTTATGGAATGTGCATGAAAAAAGAACAACCACACATGGAGATAAAAGCATGAAATCTGGAATTGCTAGATGAAAAGTACAACAGAAACAACTAACTTAAATGGAGGAGCGGGTGTCTGTGTCGAAATTCCATACGGTGCCCACGTCAGCATTGCCTCAGAAAGGAGGACACTGTTTTCAAACTACGTAGAGTGATGCGTCCTCATCAGAGCGCCGTGGACCAGTTTAGACAGAGACATAAAAGAGTGTAACATCCTGCATCTGACAAAGAGCAAGCCACCAAGAGACCAACAGCGCTACAAAACGCTTCTTCTACTACCCCCCCAAAAAACATCATTCCGAAGCACGCTGTGGCATAAAGGGAAGTAAAGGGCAATCAAGGAGCAGGCAATCGTGCAAAGTCGAAGCCAAACAGTCCCAAATAAATCACTCGTCTCCTGCCAAGAAGCAGAGAGAGAGAGAGAGAGAGAGAGCGAGAGAGAGAGAGAGAGAGAGAGAGAGAGAGAGAGAGAGAGAGAGGAGAGAGAGAGAGAGAGAGAGCGCCCTCATTAAAAATTAGTGAACTTAGACCGGATTTTCTTACCGGAACAGATCGCTTCCCGAATGGAGTACGTTGCTAACTTAGCGTTGCTCTGCACTATTGGCGTTTATCGTTTCAAACTGCTCATAATTTACTAGGATAATTAAGGGCGGCGCTACGGTTCGGTGATTAGCTTACTGGACTGCAAAAATCGAAAGGCCCGAGTTTCGTTTTCTGCCGAACCAGCTAAGTTTTGCGTACCTCCCAGACGCTCTCTCTCTCTCTCTCACTCTCTCTCTCCCATCTCTTCTCTCTCTCTCTCCCCCCTCTCTCTCTCTCTCTCTCCCTCTCCATCTCTCTCTCTCTCTCTTTCTCTCTCTCTCCTCTCCATCTCTCTCCCTCTCCATCTCCTCTCCTCTCTTTCTCTCTCTCTCCCTCTCCATCTCCTCTCTGTCTCTCCACTCCACCTCCGCTGATTTCCTCTACTTTCCTATGACAAACGAGGGCTTCTGGTAAAGATTTTTGGTGGGTTCGTTGATGGATAGCGGTAAAGATTATATAGGTACCACACACTCATAACCTTTCTTCCTAGGCTACCTCGGATGAGAAACGTGTAATTCAAGATTGTCGTCCTTCCACCGTGGAGTGAGTGACGCGTGACAAGAACCGAGATATAACAATAGAAGTGTAATAAAAATAATAATGTCAATAATAATAATAATATACAAACGGTAATTATGATTTAGTAAAGAAAAATATATATATATATCTATATCTATAAAGTTCATATCCCCGAAAAGGTCTTCATGAATTAAGTCTAAGCAATATCAATCGAGTGACTGGTCCATTTATCCGCATCTTCAATGTAATTAATATCATCCGGCCCATCCTTTGTAAATGGAAGTTATTATAAAAATTACGAAAAATTGATATTTTGCCAACAGCTCTGTTGTTGATGCTTAGCATCATGAGAGACTTCTCAAAAAAAGAGGGGGGAACTGGAAATATTGTGACCGTGTTAGCTACTGACAAACAGTACGAACCAAACCAGAGATAATAGATCAATAAATGGTACAAAAGTCTATAGCATCGAGACAGCTCGTTCTTTTGAGAGAGAAAATTACTGGCGATGTGTTACCACGCCGACGGTTAGTTCTGCCATTCCCCTCCCCCCCAGATGTTTCCATAAAGTATTATTCGCTTACATTTTTTTTAAACAAAGTAAAGACCTGTCTCTAAAATATGACTTACAGACGCTTTGGAGTACTGCTGCTCGCCTGCCTCGGTGCGAGCCCTTAAAGCTGCACCGTTGTTTTGTGACCAGTCCGTGTAACGCGGGCGGGTCAAACATCTCGCTTGTCGACATTCAGAGAGGAAAAGAGAGAGAGATGGGGGGGGGAGAGAGAGAGAGAGATGGGGAGGGAGAGATGGAGAGAGAGAGAGAGAGAGAGAGAGAGAGAGAGAGATTGGGAGGGGGGAGAGAGAGAGAGAGAGAGAGATGGGGAGGAGATGGAGAGAGAGAGGAGAGAGGATGGGGAGGGAGAGAGGGAGAGAGAGAGAGCTGGGGAGGGAGATGGAGAGAGAGAGAGAGAGAGGAGAGAGAGAGAGAGAGAGAGAGAGAGGAGAGAGAGAGAGAGCGAGAGAGAGAGAGAGAGAGATTGGAGAGAGAGAGATGGAGGAGTGAGAGCGAGAGAGAGGAGAGAGAGAGAGATCTTATGGAGGAGAGAGAGGAGAGAGAGAGAGCGGGGAAGAGATGGAGGATGGAGAGAGATGGAGAGAGAGAGAGATGGAGAGAGCTGGAGACGACGAGGAGAGGAGAGAGAGAGAGAAGAGAGGAGAGAGAGAGAGAGATGGAGCGATGGAGAGAGAGAGAGAGAGAGAGAGAGAGATGGAGAGAGAGGAGGAGATGGAAGCTTTTAATTTAATTAGCCGCGCAAAGTCCGGAATGTGTAAATGAAAAATAAATTAAATAAGAAAGCCGCCTCACCATTTTCGTCTCCACGACAAAAAGAAATAATAACGTCTACATACATTTTAAAATTGATATTTTTTTTTATTATTATAACGATGGGGCAAACCTTAAGGATATCAACTGGTCAGCGCCTAGCAGTCTGGTGCCACGCTTTAACATGGCCGGCAGTGAATAGGAATGGCCCGGCCACTATTTCTTAAGATTTCCCAAAGCTATGAACTGTTACGGAGATGCAATTATTGCACACGACAGATGACCTGTACGGCCTAAGTATTAAAAAAAAAAAAAATACTGAAAGGCAAAATACTTATTATCTATTAACTGGTAATGCAGTCGCAAATATGATCATCGCGCTCCTATCGGATAACAAAAGCTAGGACTTATCGAATTAAACGCGATCGGTGTAGGTTCGTAGCTTAAATACACGAGGTATAGAGGAGGCAAATGAATTGTCGGTGCACCACAAACTCCACGGTTTTTATACGTCCTCCACAGAATAAAACCTCGTATTTAATCGGCTGAAAGAGACGAAATACAAGAATTATACAATTATTGTTCTATCAGTAAGCCATTAACGAAGCAAAAGGTTTTCGTTTTCTTTTTTTTTAAAATCTTTTAATAAGTAATTTAGTAATAGCTTTTATAATTAGTCTCTAATATATAATTTTTAAGCTTACCGGTCAAGCTAATGACACGGGCTTTGTCTTATCGCGTCGATACCATCTATGCCTGAGATATGCCGGACGATATCTGGCAGGTGAACTCTACAGCTCCGAACGTCAGTTTCTTTTTCTTTAATCTGTGCAGGAATTATTATTTCTACGAGCTGGGAAACAATGAAAACCGATGCAATGCGCTGTCGATACGTAAATGGAAAAAGGAGACACGATGGACGAGCAGTGGAGAAAATCTCATAGTACAACAGTCGGCGGGAGGCGGGAGTAACGCCCCGACTTCACTAAAACAAACAGACAGAACACAGATTTCACAGAGGGGCGAAAAATGTTCGTTCCTACAGTAATCTGGGCGACAAACCTCTCTTCTTTTTCTTTTGCATATCTGAAAAGCGTATGTCGTCCTATGTTTTCATATATGACGACTCCTATGACAAGAGATGTGCCGGGATTATCTCCCCTTCCACATGCTAATTATATATTGTTCTTTTATAATTCGCAGAGCGGTCCAATTTCGTATTGCCGATTAAAAACTGAGGGCAGTCCTGTAAAATGTGGTGTATTGCTCCTGAGCCGGTGGCTGATTCCCCGATATTTATTTGGCTGTAAAGGTGAGCTCTCCGCTTCCTGCGTTCTTCACGGATTTGAAACAGGGCTAATTACTCTTTCGAAATCTATTCCCTTTTCCATGAAATTCGCAACGGTTATTATATATCCTCTTCCGTTAGTTTTCCACGTGCTCCTGTCGTAACGAGCCCGTCGGTACCCGTGATGCTGCTGTGAGATGGTATCCGCGAAGAAAAGACTGGCTGCCGTGTCCAAAAGGCCGGGTTTCCGAGAGTCTTCGAAGGCAGAACATGGGTTTGCGGAGATGGAAACCCTGGCCCTGCTTGTCGTCACCTGTAGTCAAGAGTTCTGCAGCCACCAACGCCACCCCCCTTACCAATTTTTCGCCTTGCCTCCATCAACGTCACTGGGCCAAACGTTCCTCATTGCCACGGAGAATTCAGCCTCTTGTCCTCCGTGATGCTTGACCACCATTGTGGACTGTTAAGTAAATGCATGCAAATAAAGTAAGGGCCATGTAAATCTGCCCCGAGAAAACTACCGATCTGGTTTTTATAACAAATAATTTACAAAAAAAAAGAAAACAAATGAAAATTATTTCGAAATTGTAATAAGACTTGTCAACGGTCCATACGATCGCTACGACGTCCAGAGCAACACGAGAAAACGATTAATAAGCTTACACGTCCGAGAACGATGTGAGAGAAATCAGACAGAAAGTCGAGATTACCCCTCCCCCTACACACACACACACCCCTCCAAAAAAGCCGGAGATTAGAGTCGGTACGGCAGACAAACTGCACTGACAGAAGGGTTAGATGGAAGACGGGCCCTTTAACGGAGAAAATAGGGCAAAGCGTTTATAGTTTTCAAAAGAGCATCTAAACCACCCTGAGAGTTTGAGGTGAAGTTTTGGGTAAGAAGTGGCAGAAGTTAAGCGGAAGAGAGGGGGGCCTGAGTCTCCCCGGGTAGGGAAACTACTAACCGAACGTGGTTAAAACGAGAATGGTTGAGAGCCATATAGAGGAAGAACAGAGTTCAGAACAACTACCAGTAACCATATATATATATACAAAGCGAGTCTGCGTGTAGGGGTAATACGATGTGCCAGCAGCAGTTAAGTGGAGAGTGTAGAGGAATATTACGTCACGGATCTCTCTCACACACCTGCCTGCCGACAGTCCGACGTCAGGTGTTTGCACTGTGTTTCACCAGATATTGCCCTCCCCAGTCCCTGGTTTCCACCTTAACCACCGAGATGTGTGTGTGTGTGTGCGTGCGTGCTGCCCACTTTGAACAGTGTACTTAAAGACTCCTCTGAGTTTGTATGGCTTCAGGAGGAGTTAATTGAAAACGATAGAAGCAATCATGCGGACACACATGAATGGACGCAGTGATAATCAGCAAGAGAAGTTATATCCTTCACCGATAATTATCTCAAAACAGACTTCAAACTATATAAAGCCGTCTCTTTGCAACAGAAAAAAATAAATAAATAAAAGTGCTGGGTTGATCCGCATAGTTTCGAATCTATACTTAATTAGATTTATACGAGCCAAAGAGAGAAATCCAGATCTACATCAACCATATTTTTTTGACAAAGGAAATCAAACCTACTGAAAACTCTATAAGTTTAGATATCGGTTGAAAGCTGCTATTAAGGCTAAATGTGTCATACTAAATATTAACATCGTGAACAGGTAATTAATATAAATATTAATTATCATTATACAAGTTTAAGCAACTGGTTGAGTTTTCATGAAATGTTCATGCGTCAATAAGCAATACATAATTAACAAATGAAAGAGGAAATAGTCGCACAACATTTCTTATTGTATTTATTACGTATACAAGCACCTGGGTCAAGCCATACACACTTTGGTAGGCTCCTTCGCGCATCCAGCCTTGTCAAAAAACTTACCAGTCTAAGGTGGCGGCTGGATACGGTTGTTGGCTCTTTCGCTGTACATAATATTTACCGACATGCCAGAAACGTGTTCTTGTCTACTGAGAGTCTGGAGTTTAGAAAATGAAGTTGGATATGAATGGGTTAGCAATTAGAAAGATTCTGCTGCTGGGAAAAGACAAAGTGGTTGAATGATAATCTGCTGTTAATGGTAACTTTTGGCTGAGTTTACTTATGAAGCATTGGAAAAAGTGGCTGGAATAGATCTTGATTTTGTTAACTCGTTGATGCTTCTTCTTTAACACACAGATGAAAGCTTGCGACATTTATGCAATGGCACCCTCCAATATTGGGGTATTATGCTCCTAAAGAAGTCAGCTTTCTGTCAGAGCAAGTCGAACTATCCTGTACATACAATGGTTAAGTAATGTCATTAGCAATGGAAGGCATAACGCATTGTTGTCGTCTCCTTTGCCATCACTCAGGTATCCGATTATTCTGTAAAGCGGTTTTACATTAAGATTCCTTAATGTCCCTATTAATGCTTCGCTGAAAAACTAGTACAAACGTGCAGAAAAGATGGAACCAAACGTTAACAAGAAGAAAGCCTAAGTTTTGTTTTAAAAAAAAAGTATGATTCTTAATCTTGATATTCTTAAGTGAAACTTCGTATTTCATGGCCTGGCGAACTCAGAGGTTTTATTCTCGGACTTCTCCAAGGCGAGAACAGCACTGCCCACATTTTAAAACTTTAAAATGACAAATCTTTAACCCTAAAAACAGAAAACGGAACCTTTCTATTATTACGTGAGGGGAGTATCCCGCATTAAATAACCGTCTTATACAATCGTGCCCGGGTCTAATCACACGAATAAAAGTTACAGCGCACAGGTGAAGTAATTGAGTGTATCAGAACGTTCATGTTTAAATACTTTCAATGTCAACAGATTGTCAAAGATTTCCTGGTAAATTATCAGTGAACGGAGGCTAACGGTGACGTTGATAAATTGTGCAACGTTTCTGCTTTCATCTTCAGAAAAAAAATTTTTTTTTAAAAATGCTAGTTTATTATAGCGAACCTTCCTCTAGTTTGTATAATTTTAACTAGTAGATCCCTATAGCTTTCTAACCTTGTCGGAATTTGCTACACCGTTCTAAGAAAAACCGTCTGATTAGAAATGATTTCGTGCTTAGATAGTTTAGAACTAAAAAAACCTCATCAGCTTTGAATCCACAGTAACAGCGACAACTAATAATAACCGTTATGTTAGTAATGACTTCGTACCAACTGCAGTAGCTGGCATTGTACAACTAATAACTTACTTAGGAAAGAAGCTGTTAGAATACTAATGCCGGTTACTTTTCACCCCCATAAATGACGTTGCGTCTTATTTTACATTTCGCTGGCCCATTGGTTTATTTCTGGCCAATAGGAAACGACGTAATAGCGAAGAGTTAAGGCAGTAAAATCAAGAGTATAAGTTTCCATAACCTGATCTACAAATGACTTACAGGAAATTTATGTTCAGTAATCAGCAGTCACTAGGGTGCTACCACGTACGATTATCCCAGCAGGATACATCGTTTACTGGCACTAAAGAGACCGGAAAATCTCTTCATACGTTTAGAGGGTTTGTGTTACATTGAGGGCCGACCCACGATTCCCGCTCGTAAGTTTCCGAAGGCCAATTCAATAGTTGGGTTATTCTCTAACAGCAGTTAAAATTAGATTTTACTATTTGAAATCTAACTTAAAACAGGACAAAAATACATGTAAATAGGGAAACAGTGGACCACCTGAGCGTTCTTTGTAGAATCATGAATACGAAAGTTGGCAACTTTCGCGAAAAGATGATCATGTGTCTTTATATCAGTCATTAAAGATAAAGTAGTACCAGAACTTACATCCTTCTGCTGAGACATTAAGTTATCTAAACATCCTCTGTGTTTGATGAATCGTTCTGCTGAAGACTACGAAAAATAATAGCGATCTGTCCATCTTGGACAAATTAAGTTAAAAACCTTCCTGTATGTACTAACATTTTCCAAGAAATTCATAATGATTTTTGTTTTCAAATAAGTATGATACATCTGGCCACAGGTGTAAAATAAATATTTAAAAAAATATATATATATTACAGGTTATGGGAAAAACGCGGTATGATGCTGTCATTAAGTATTGTGCGTGCAAAAATTTAGAAAATACAGATGCCACCGAGTAAAGGATCAGAGGGTTTTAGGTTGGCCTTAACAGAATAGAATCGTGAGAGTCTTCATTTGCAAACAGGAGGCTGCAAGAAGAAAGCTTTGGTAATGAACAGAAAATTGGATACACTGAGGGAACCTGTTGGTGACATCGACCATAGCCCCGTTCTTCCTACCATCGTACTACGGTGTCGGTCTGTTTTACCAAACAGAGTTATCGAGAAAGATATATAACGCAGACGTAAGATGCAGTATTCTATGCAAGCAATGCGCCATGAACAAAGATTATTATCCTTTGTAATGGTCCAGCCAGAATAGTATGGCGAGTTTTCTGCATTATTAAATAAAGCGGCCCAAGTAAAAAAAACAAAAAAACAAGAGACATTACAGAAGAAATTAAGTGCATTGGTGCATAGAGATATTACTGTCATTCGTAGGCCCTTAAGCTTTCCCTACCAGGAAAGTGGGTTGAGGTTATGCATTATAAAGTAAACCAATGTAAGAAGAATGTAATGCGGTGTACAGTATATCATACGCTGTGATTAAGGGAGCGCTATATTGTCGGCATTTATTGGCCTGTTAGCTTTTTTCTACAAGAGAAGTGTGACGAGTGTCAGTGCCGTGTAATAAACTTAAACAGGAAGGAAAAGATGTACTGGACAGGAAATCAGATTCGATGTTTGGGATTAGACGATGTGGTATACGTTCATAAATCTTCGAGCGTAGTGCGGCGAGGTTCCACACTGTGATATATAAGCGTTATCACGCAGGATAAATCAGAGCTTGGCCTTGTGCGGTGCTAGGGTTAGGGTCGGAATTATGAAATAAACCTACGCAACAAGGAAGCGATGCAATCTATAAGAAATCAGATTCGCTGTTTGAGAAAAAGGCACTACTTACAACGCTCGCCAGCCCTTACAGATCGGTCCTATGAGAAAGGTATGGTGACAGTTTGCATTGTAAAATAAAGAAGCAAAGGAAAGAAGAAATCTAATGGGCAAGAGGTAAGTAAAGCTTTCTGAGGCAACTTCCATTGGTCTTTATGTTAGTGCCAACGTAGTATTGTGGTGAGGATCTGCGGACTGAAAACGGCAGCCACGAGAAGAAACTGACACAATGTGCAAGGAATCAGTTGCGATCTTTCAAGCCACGCCATTTACCAACCTTCGTTGCCCCTTTTTGGTCTTACCGATGAAGAATAGAGAGGGTTTACAGTGCAGTAAACCATAATAAGTAGGAAGCGGATGTAATGCACAGGAAATCAGGCATACTGTTAGGGGGCACAAAGCTATTGCCAAAGATGCAAAGAAGACAGCGATCCAATGCACTGAAAACGTGGTTAAGCCGCGTGAAAACAACATACTACTTCCGGCGTTCACGTATCAGTTAAATGGTGTTTCTACTAAACCAGTACGCTAAGGATCTGTATTGTGTAATAAACCGAAACAAGATGGAATCGATGCAATCCGTCAGTTGTCAGACACGATGTTTGAGATTACACGCCGTTGCCAACACTTAAAGGCAGACATCTGAACGCGGTCCCGTGGCAGAGCGCTCGGCTTATCTGTACAAGACTGATGCAGTTCCAGAACGATTTCGGGAACAGATGGCCGCTGTACAAGGCAGTTTGAACTCTTGCCAAAGTCGGCCAATAACAAGCCCCCAGATTGACAAAAAAAGCTGTAAGATCGTATGACACCAAAGACGGCCAAGCTAACTAAATAATAGCTATACAAGATATCTAATACAAAAAATATCCCTATATTGTTGCGCAAATTGTAATACATAACCAGAGTGAACTTCTCAAAAGTCCCTACAGTGAACCGTGAATAAGGGCAGTGGCGGGCAAGGTTATTGCATTGTTTAAAAGATATTCTTTCGACAAGGCGGTGTAGAAAATCTACACAGACTGGAGTTTACCTACTTTTTAATGTATACTTGAAACTTTGCCAGAAACTACTACAGTATGGGTTTAGTACAAAGAACCTTATGGCTAATGAACCAACGTTTATTATCAGTTAAACGTTGCTAAAAATACATTTTAAAACTGCAACACGTACATGCGAACTTTCACGGTTCGCAGGTTGATAAACCGGGGCTTGTCGTGTAGAAGAAACGAACCAGTAACGTACAGTTTCTTATTTGTAGAATATTTAGCAACAGAGCTGATAAGTTATGGCTCCGGTTCCTTCTGGACACCGAAGCCCTCCCTGTTGGTGGTGGAACGTGTTGTCAGTTTTTCCCGCTGTATGAAAACACCTCCGCGTTGCAGTCCCATCGATTTTCGTCGGACGGCCGGTTCTGATCGAGTCCTCCGCGCGGGGGCGCTTTCGTCACAGTCTCTTTTTCAAAAGGCGCCCAGGAGTCCGACTCGTTTCTCTCTCCCCCCCCCTCTAGCAACAAAAGCGCTTTCCAGATCGTGGAGCCGCGTTCTTTTCAGTCTCGCATTAACCTTTATTCCCGCTCTAACCAGCTGCCGGAGGAAATTAACTTTTAGGTGATCTTCAATCAATATAAAGCGAATCTGATCGCCGGCTACTGGTCGAAGCGCGGGTTTGGGTGTGGAGAGGAGGTGCTGAGGTTATCGTCCTCTGCTATAGAGCCTATAGGCGACGAATAGCCCCGCCCCCCCCCATCTGCAGCCATATGGCGGTCAGACTGTTCGAGTCTGATACCGTTTCCGCCATGCTCCAGATCCAGTCGTCTATGCCGATTATCAGATATCAGTCCAGTTCGGGTTTTGGATAATAAAAAAAAAAAAAAAACAGACCACCACTCGAGTAGGCATCGAACCCTGACAGATAAAGGAACATCGCGCGCCAAAACGCAAGGGTTATTTTCCGGTGCGCTCCCGGCTAAATTATCCCGGACATAAAGGGGAGGAAGGGTTCGGGGTCGGCCAAACCGTGACGTGTAGAGACTGGACATAAGTAAACGGAAGCTCGCTCGCTCATCCTGAAACCATACGCAGCACTGGCAAGGCGTCGGCAGGGGTCACCAACTTTCCTGGAATGCCGACCTTCTCCGACAGGTGTCACTGACGGGAACGATCGCTGTCCGATGATGATGAATTGGGAAAACCTGCTGACCGCTCTCTCGAAGATGATCCGTATTGCATAGCTCACCAGAACAGACCGACTGCCTTATTTATTTGTGACTTGAAGATAAATGTGTGTGTGTATATACGATAACTGTCTGAAATCTCATAAACACCCGCAGATGTTCTGCCACGTTGGAACCGAATGTGAAGGCTTGTCTTCTACACTGTACAGCAAAAGCTTCTGTCCCGCTCTGTTGGATTTTTGCTCTCAAGAGACACATCAACGGTTCGTCTTAACTTCTGTTAAGCAACACCATAACCCTGTCAGCAGCCGGCGCCGGGAAACATCGCGCTTTGGAGATTACTCACCTCTGCCCCTTCTTCATTTAAAGGGCTATCAGTCCCCGTCTCCCCCCCCCAACCCACCGCAAACCCGCTCGGGTTGTCTGTCTCACGAGACTTCCTCCAGTTTGGATCGTATGAATAGAAGAAGAGTTGTGAAGGGGTGTCCATTTACTTATGAAAACTAATACTCAGCTGATGTTCCGGAAAGACGAGGCGATTTTCATTCCGTTCACGTGACCGGAAACTCCTGTACATTATACAGTGGACAAAATCGTGAATGATCCGAATTAAAATGACGATAAATTATTGATGCATAGTACTTGCTATTGTGTGTATTAGAATCCCATAAATCTGTTCGTCAAAGCGAATTTTGTTAAAATAAATAAGTAACAAAGTAAAAGGGATTACTCCTAAAAGATAAAGCGCAGCTTTACATGTGATGTTCTACAGCGGTCGTAGATCTTACGATGAGGTTTTCACCTGGATCTTGCATTAGGCTGCAGCTTTTGTAGTAAAATGCAAAAAAAAAACCTTTCGGGAGGAAAGCAAAAGTCATATTTCAGTTTAGCTTGAAGCTTTCGAAATGGCAAAAAGCCATCGTAACTTATACAAGATTAATGCGGTAAATAAATGCCTGTACGTGATGGCTCGGCACGACAGTGGCGCTACTTCGTAATCGGGTTAATAACATCAGTGCTGCAGAATGGTTAATTCCGGACAAGCGGATAGAATCAGACGCCATGCGAGTAGCAAGGGGCATAACTCATACTACGGTCGGTATTAAAAAATATGGCTAATTTTAAGTTTTTTTTTTTTTTTTAAATTTGACTAATACCTTATTTTTTTTTTCCTTCTCTAATTTCTTCTTTTCACCAGTTTACACACGCACTGCCGTTCTTTAATAGTGGACGACTCGCAAGTAAAACATCTTAGCCCGTATTTATTAGGAGTCTGAATTGCTAAAGTTGAAAGCTTGCGTTCGAATCTCGATCGACGCCGGGTCGGTTTGGTGTACCACCCCCCCCCCCTCGTTTGCTTTCTCTCTCTTCCTTCTCTCTGTCTTCTTTCTCTTCTCTTCTCCCCCCCCAACCACCGGCTGCCCGGGCGACGATTTCATCTCACATCCTAGAATGAAAAAAAACTGGGGACCACTGGCTTCGCTATCTCCTATCGCAACCCCCCCTGTAGAGATTCTAAACTTTTTCTGTGACTGCCACAGAGCCCCTCCTCCCCAGTTCTCCGCACAGTCTCGTATTTAGTGTTATTTCCGTTCTGTCTAAATACATAATTAATTATTAGTTTCCTTAACGTAATATCAACTAGGATATGCGGAAAGCGGTAGGTGGGGTACGTGAGGACGGTGAATCAAAGAGTTTCTGAAAGCTTTAGAAATGGTGTTTGTTGAAGAATCTAAAAGGGTCCCCCCCAATGTTACATTTTGACTGTTGTTTAGCAGTATAATGTTTACACAAACTAAATAGTTTCGAGTTTTCTCTTCGTAACATCTTTAATAAAAAAAAAAAGGAGAAATATTTGTATTTCCAGTCAATACGAGAAAATTTTATATCACGGAATATAGCAAATCAATAGGCAGCGGACAAAGACGTAGAGCAACGTCGGAATGGATTTATAAACACGTGAGACAAAAGAAAAGCAGATTAAAGTAAAGATTTCGACTGAAGAACTACTTGAAAACTTTCACTGCTGGGAATTTTTCTCTTTTTTAAATATATATTACAGCATCAAAGCATATAGCAAAACTAGCTGAAGAGAGGATCCGGCACTGTTCAAATAACAGACGTGGCTACACGAGAGACTAGAAAATGGATCAAAGGTAAAAGCCGAGAAAATTTTTCCTTTAAAAAAATGGCTGTGCGGATATCGAGATCAAGGCAAGGCACGATCTGGTGAACTGTCACGGTATGCGCTGATTAACGGCCAAACTCAGCAGCCTATGAGATAAAACCGGCGACCCCATATTTGTGGAGACACAAAGACAAAACTATTATTAATGGCAATGAGACGATGAGTCTATGAAACCTAAGGAAACCGAAAGTGACAATGACCTAATACAGCCAATAAAAGAATAGCCAGAAGAGATCGCTGGCGTAAAATACTTAAAATCGTGTCCCAAATGTTATTTCGTGCTTAAGGTTCCTGTCCAAAATTGTACGTTGATATTAACTTCATTACATTCCTTCTGCCTGTGAAGTCGTGTAGCTCGCCATCAGCCGTCGCGGACGACGACGAGACGTGAAAGGACTCAACGATGCGTCTTGAGTCAAGAATAGAAACATTTTGCTGCCGAAGTCATATCGCTGTTACAACGTAATGACTATGTAAGAAGCAATATTAAATCAATACTGGTTTTAATGAGTATTAACACCTTTGTCTGGAAGAATCTTTAAAATTTAAGGTGATATTCCTGTTGCTCTTCTGAAAGCCAGAGGGCCAGTAAAATTCAATAAAATAATAAATTTCGGCTTCAGTTTGATGGGCTGTTACTGTAGGAAAACCATTTTGGTATTAAGACAGGGCCATTCGATCCACTACAAAAAATCTCTTTAAGGAAAATAATCTATTATCGAATACACTGTGAAAACCTTACTGTTCGGAAAGATATCTTTCTTATTTGCACCCCTGCAACATCAGAGTAGTGGTTTACTTTGAAAATGAATTCAGAAAAAAGTTTCAGTGCTGCCTACCGGTACTGAGGTGTGTGTGTGTGTGTGTGGAAGGTTTATTAAACAGAGTTCAGAAACTTCTCCGCTTCCAAAACGGTAATCTTGGCGTTCCAGAGGTCGGTGACAGCTCTAGTTCTATGGGGAGATCGATGCAGTATTCATGCTACCCAGAGATTTAATTGGATTTTTAAAAAAAAACAAAACAAACAACAAAAAATTTTCAAACTCCTTTCCTTTATCCGGTACCGGTATGTTTACTTATCTCATTAGCAGGCTGACTAGTAGTGGTTAAAAGTTCAGCAGATCGGTAAAAGCGCCTTATTTTTGTGAGAAAGTATCCAAAAGAGCGATCAGAAATTCCCCAGAGTTTCGGAATTTGGCGAGCGTGACCGAAAGGCCATCTTCACTACGACGGGTGGACGAGTGGCTGGGCCACGCATCGCGCCTAGGCCAGCGCCGGTGATAGATCAGAACGACCGCTCTCGTCTTCATGAACAATTCTAATTCCCCCGTCCCCCCTCGCGCTTCTAAATCAGGATTTAACTTCGACGAATTTACTGGCCTCGATCGAAGGCTCAGCACGATCTTAGCTGGCGCTGTGGATGACTTATCGGTGAGGCCAATGGTCAGCGAGTTGTTAACGCGAAGACATGAATTTTTCCTTCACGTCATTTTGCATCGCGGCTAATTCTTCAACTTTCCCGCTGGCTTCGGACTGATTTAAACTGAACGGTTATAGCGCTGGTTTCTTTCCGACTAGGAAAATATTCGGCACAGATCGCAAAGCGGATACGGCCCGAGTAATCGAGAGCAAACCAGGCGATTCGCCAAAGTTTGTTGGCGTGTTGTATTCAGTCGCGAAGGCTTCTTTCTTGTACATGTTGCTTTACTCCAGTCAAGGTAAGTGAAAACAGGCGTTTCCCTATCTACCATCAAGTACGAAATTAAATGTGCACTTCAAATACCACCCCTCCCAAGCTGTTTTGACCATAATAATAAACATAAGTACTAAGGGAAAAGATGCAAGAATAAGCGAGAGAGGTGTTTAAAAATGATTAAATATCCATAACGGAGTTTACTTATCTGACACGAATGAGGGAACATCGCACGACTCCAGGATTCCAGCAAGAACTGGTACGATTTCTCGCCTAATATGGTACGTTGTAAAGTCCACTACCAAGAGCTTCTGAAAAGTATGCATTGCGGCCTTCAAAGAAAGCACTCTGGATATCGAAGGACAGTGTGTCCTCTACCCAGACAAGATCCGGTCAGGGTGTCATATGGCAACTGAAGAATGAGGGTGTGGCTCTGCAGAGGTGAATGTCAAGCAGGCTGATCGTTGAGGACGGCGGATGGGGTGATGGAATGGGCAAGGGCGCGAGTGGGATTGGTTGAGATGTTGAATTTATCGTCAAAGCTCTATCCATACTCTTGAGCAGCTCGAGGCCGCCTTCATCCTCCAGCAGTTGACCCTAGTACTACAGCGTTCTTGGAGAAACACAGACCCAATGGGACGGCGCTGCGCGGATCTTGTGGAACACCGCGGAAGTCGCACTGATGGCATCGATGATCGTCACGACAGCGGCTCAATACGAACAACTGTTGTTTTATCACGTGTTATCATTTTTCCAAGGATTTATTATGAATAAAAATGTTTTAATTATAACAAAATATTGGTTTACATACAAACACGGAAAGCATCTAATATAATATAATATATATAAACTCAAAAAATGGTTATCCGTTTTTCAATCGGCTCGGTATCTATCTTTGAACAAACTAATCTTGGTCGCTATTTTAACAAATTTACAGAATAGAAATTCATTTAGCGTGCATCCACATAAATCATGAAAGCTATGTTCGCAATATTTAATCGATACTCCTAAAACTAATGAGGCAATTATGAATTAGTCACTAATTTCGAATACATTAATTTGGAATTACAGAAGCAAATATATTGAAGAGTTTGTGTATGGCTGCCTGAGAAAGTTGTCTTGCTTTATGCAGTCTATCTCGAAAACAACAATTATCACTGTCACTGGACTAATTCTCCCGAACCATTTTCCACTAAACTTCTTTCTACCTTAAAGGTTTTCGCCTTTTTAAAAAAAAAAATTTTTTTTTTATTAATATTGTTATAAAGATTACAAAATTTCCGAAGGCAAATACTTCGTCAGTTTGCGATGTGAGGCGTTTCTGTTTTTCCCGAGATTTCCCCATCTCCCCACTTGTTCTGTCAGTGATGAGAAGCCCCCCCCCACCCACCCAAGCGAGACTATTATTTCTAAAGATCGACTCGCAGACTGATACCAAATCTGGCCCGGACCCCAAGTCACATTTAAAAAGAAAAAAAAATAATGTATGTGTACCGACGTCATCTCTTTCTGTGTAGTGACGTCATCTATGTGTGCCGACGCGTCATCTCTCTCTCTCTTTCCCTCCCTCTCCGTCCCCTCCACCGCTATAATTTGTACTGGAAAAAGATTTAGTTCAGTCCATTTACTGCAGCATATTCGGTGGTAATTAAATAGCCGAACGTCTTGGGTTAAAAACAAAACAACTAATTGCCTACGTCTTTATTACGTGGTGTTATGTAAATTAATTAACCCATCGTTTATTCGCTCTGCTGTGAGAGCGTTAACAATGTGGCGCACGTTGGGGTACGGTAATTGCCTAACCGCTCCTGGCAAAAGAAGTCTCAAGAAAAAAAAGCACGTGGTGTCCATGAGAGTCTTCTACTGGTCAGGCAGTACCGATGGCCGTTGCCGTGGTTCCGCTATCCCAACATCTTCTAACTGTTCCGGTATAAACTGCGCGCAACAGGAATTTAACGTTACGCCGGACGGAAATGTATATATTAATGGGTGGAATAACCAATCTGACGTTAATCTGCTAATCACTGGTGCGTGGCTCAAGAACGGATTTATTCAATGCAGCGAAGAGCTGTCAGCAGAGAACTGGTGCTCAGTGGTTAGAGGAGCTGTAAACCCTGCTATCTCAGAAACCAAATGCTGTGGCGATGAGATGCTATGCACGCTCCGATCGCACGTGTGCATTTTGCTGCAGGAATACTATAATCTATATAATTATGCCACATTAGCATTTACCGACATTTTATTTTTCTTCAAATGGCAACAACTGCTAAATCTGTTGAACGGAGAGGGAAGGTTTTAACGCATAATCTATTGTGGTTGTTTTGGATATCGAATGAAATACGATCGTATTTTTTTTATTATAAAATATCAAATTGTGTCGTGATCCGTCATCGGCTCAACAAGACGTCGAGGGCGATAAATGTATGAAGAGACCTCTTCTTTTCTCACGGCGTCTTTCGTGAAACATTTGAAAAACAAAAAAAGTTTGTTAGACTTTATAAAAATAAATTAAAACAAACTGTACTCACGATAATTGTGTGACTTTCATTTTCAGTTATAAAAGTAACTCTGTGACCGAGTATGTCTCGGTTTATTGAAGTAATGCTTTTGCATTCATGTTTTGTATCTACTCTTTGAGACTGTTCGTCTGTTTATTCTAAAAAGTCGCTCTGGTTATAAAACTCGCTATCGGGAAATACCAGAAACTGACTTTCAGCGGCTCTCATTACCATATTCTAATACACACGCGCGCGGTTCCACGAGGGCATCTGTTTTCACCTGCCTTGTAAATGGTTGTCAAGTGATATTAGCAGAATTAAATGCTTAAACCAATTACTCTTTGTTCTTAAGACGTGTCGGGTATGTAGAACGAAAAAGAAAAATACAATTGAATTAATTCTAACACTAAAAAGAGCGAAAACAACGCACAAGAGCGCCGTCTAGGGATGAAGATGAGATGTGACGCAGTTACGCTAGTTTGGTACCTTGGACTTGACCTATTTCTGCCTGTAACATTGACATGTCTCATGACACAACGTTGAACTGTTCCTTAAGCTGCTGAAGTAATTTTAAGACTGTGAAATATTTATATATATATATGTGAGAGAGAATCTAGTTTGTATGATTTGGTCTGGTTTATTTTAAATATAACAAGGAAACTGGAAGGCACAGTAGCTTATGAAAGACCCTCTGGCGTAGTGAAAGGTCCATCGATTCAGCTTTGAAACTAGCACACGTGCTTAGATCTGAAAACGACTCGAGCTAGTATCGGTGATGGATTGGCCGTAGATTTATTCAAAAACACTCGTAATGGGGCGCTGGAGCAATATCCGGATTTTTTTTTCTCACAAAGGCTTATATTATTGAGAGTGATACTTTATGTCAGAGCTCCTATGGCTCGACCTGTGATTAGCCGTGCGAGTTTGAAGGGTAGTGGTGTATAGAGGGTTCAATCTAAAAAAGAATACAAGCGAGATAAGATGTATTTTCATTGAAATCAAGAGCAAGCACAGGTAAGAAAATCGGATATTCGTACACCTGGATACGCGGTCCTAATCGTGAACTCAACATTGAAGTAATTTAAGCATGACAAAAGTTGTTTCGATGAACATGAAAGGGTTTTGTGTGTATCAGCTGTAATAGACCGGGAATATGAAACATTCCTTAGGTGAGCACCGGAGCGTCACACACACACGCGGAATTACATCCACTGCTATACTGGATACGCAATGCCATGGAAGAGTGTAGATGTTCAGGAATATCAGGCTTTTTCGCCGAGAGAATGAACTCGTATGATAGAGTTCGGACTAGTTTCCTCGCCAGCAGCGTGTGCACGCCCTCGCTCGAATCGAATCACGTGATCTTTACCCACGGCTTGTTTTACCGGCAAGGTTCTCTTTCGGATGGACGAACAATTGCTGCGCCCTAGCGTCCAAATCTCTCGATTATCGCTTCATCCACGCACAAATGGCTTCCACTAAAGACTTAGCCAGAGAGTTTACCGACGTCATTATTTATAATTACTACACACACACATCCACGCGTTTCAAATGTTATTGTCTCCTCGTCTGGGCGACAGCGATCGCGCAACCCGCCGGCAAAAAAGTTAATCTCTCTCGGATCTTAATCTGTCATCTCGTCTCTGGGAACCGACTGCGCCACAGTGTGCGTACTGTTCTGGACAGAACTGGAAAATTGCAAGCATTATTATAAAACTATGATGGGCAACATGGTTCTGAATCTCTCCTCCCACGTAGGTATATTGAATTCCACTTTGGATGTTATCATCAAGTATAGTACCCCCGTTATAATCACCTACTCTCTAATTCTCTTCTGTAGACCTGACAGCACGATAGACGCCATTTGTATTATAAAACAACTACAGGAGAAAGTTACCTTCATTTAGCGATGCTTCCGTTCATTGATGCAGTAGATATATTTTGTATTAAAGGACGAAGAAGAACGTTTTGTTTTTTTCTTTCTTTCTTTTGTATGCTAAAAATTGTTTGGATGTATTGTGAATATAAATAGTTTTACAAAAGATTAAACTGTACCAGTCAGAAATGGCGATGTATCTCGATCGTTTGTTAACAGTGTCGATAATAGAGTGATTTTACTTCCTAAAATCAACGACTTTGCATAAAAAAACCCAGTAAAACGTATAATTCAATTTATTTAAAAACACGAAAACGTTTTGTGGAAGTTATTTTAATTTCTAATTAGCACTCGGTTACAGCTATTACTTAATGTAATCGACGTCTACTTCTTAATTCAAATTTAATTTTCCGTTTCTGATCATGAACGTATCTAACATTCGAGAATCCCGCGTAATTCGCAAAAGATTTAAAGTAACATGGGTCTCTTGGAAAACGATATCTTTCCTACAAATATTTAACATCGATAAACCGATATTCCTCTTAAGTTTTCTGCTGTTACAAAAAATATTTTAAGTAAACTTACGTCGCATGGAATGAATAAAATTATTTAAAAAACAAGCAAACATAAAAGCACAAAGTATTATTTCATTAAACGTATAGCGGTGATTTTGAACAGCACGGACCGGCTAGACTGGTGCTTATCTTGGATCTTGGATACCGCCATGCAGTATGACGTGATCTCGCGATGAGATCCATTAATCCAGAAACTAACTACCTTTAAAAAAAAACCGCCAATGGAACGTACAGGAATCTATCGGAAACGTAAATAATTAAATGGTATGATTTAGAAAAATAAAAATGTTAAACCAATTCTGTCCGTATCAAAGGCATAAAAAACTGAAGAATTTAAGGGACAAGTTTGGAGTAAATTACGATTCGGCTGAAATATTTTAAAGTTGGTTAAGAGAAGCGTGAACACTCGAAAATAAACGTAAATTTTAGCAGAAACAAAATGTATCGCTTAGAAAGATTAGAATTAGACCATTCTTCAAGCAGAGAAAGCATCATTTATCAGTTTGGAAACATAATAAGGTAAGTAATAGAGGGGCAGTACTTACTCGTGAGGCGACGAAAGAAAAGTCAGGATTCCACGAGATGAGAGGTATTCCAATGGAGTGAGACAGCTGCAGTATGTATTCCGTAGAAGCCATTTGCCGACCAAGCAAAGCTGGATTGTTGATATGAAGGATGACGTTCGTGTTCTCCTTAAAAATGCCCTCGCAGAAAATCTTTAGGATTTCCTTGGGGCTCGGCGTTTTCAGGGATCTCAACTTTCCCTGCAAGTTGATGGAATTGGACAGCCTTGGTTTGTAAGTGCGCAGGCTTCTGATGACGGCACCTACCAGGTGGTGATGATAGAATGTCATTCTGGGGATAATCAGAGAGAATGAAACAGACGGCGTGGTCCAGGTGAGTTTCGGTAAGACGATCATAAAGACGAATATTAATAACTTCCATGGAATCCACAAAGCCATTGTCTTTCTCCACTCTTTTGAATGACGTGAAGAAGTTTTCAGTGAAGGTTAGATAATCCTTCCCAAAGAAATCATCCAAATCTATGGAATGCTTTCGTCATTATGAGATAACAGTTCCAACTGTAAAACTGTTCGTCCTGTTTCCTGTAAATCGGTTTAAATCCACGACTGGCACTGTAAAGAAAGATAGATGTTAATATCTATGATTATTATATATATGTACACGTGTGTAAATAACAAATAAATAGCAATATAATATACAAACTAGACGCCAGTGTGGAATCATGAATTCAAATCGATATTTCTTAAATAAATGAATTTACTAGATCAAATAGGTTCGTCATAAAAGAGTTAGTATTTATGATACAGCGGTGTTAAGTCTGATGGACAAATTATTTTTTTGTTGTTTGTAATATTTCTTGATTATTAATTCGTAAAATTATATTATAACGGCTGGTGTAACTTCGTGCGTTTCACCGCCCGTTTTGGTCTTTATGCAATCCTAATTTCCGGGGGGATTTAATAATCTTTAAGATGGGAGAAAAAAAAATGCTCAGTCAGCACCATGCGAGAAGCTTTAGAAGTTGGGTCGGGAGTACATAGTAGCTTGGTTCCTTCGGCGTCATCGCCAGAGCAGCGCATTCATTGTCGAGACGAGGGGATGTCGGCACTGCTTCTCAAAACCGTATTCTGAAGCGTCTGGTTCTCCATAAGTGCTTGCTCCATTTGGTATAAAGATAGGGGAGGAGCCAGGGAGGAGGGGGGGGCAAAAAGCTCTGGCAAACGCTGACAGTTTCCGTCTGGTCCATTCCTCAAAGAAGCAAAGGTTATAACTGGCTCCATCAAAATGTAAGTGTCCATGGTGTCTCTCTCTCTCTCTCTCTCCATCTCCTCCACCTCTCTCTGTACTGACGTCATCTCTCTCTCTTTCTCTCTCCATCTCTTTCACCTCTCTCTGTACTGACGTCATCTCTCTCTCTCTCTCTCTCCATCTCCTTCATCTCTCTCTGTCTCCATCTCCTTCATCTCTCTCTGTACTGACGTCTCTCCTCTCTCTCTCTCTCTCTCTCTCTCTCTCTCTCTCTCTCTCTCTGTGTTTGTGTGTTACATTGTCAAAATAGATTTAGTGAAATATATCCATGTAGGCATTGTTTGGATGTTCACGGGGCCTATGTGCTACGCAACTTTATCCTAGCTATTTTGTCCAGAGATGCAGCCATAGAGTAATGTAGCAGTATGCTTTCATAACTGCGCAGATGTTTTTAGGTCGTTACAAAAGTTTTGTCGGTTTTTATGTTATGTTAATTTGGGGTCCATTTTCTGCCGCTTGTGAAGGTGTATATAAATAAGTTATATATCATTTTGTATTGTGTGCTTTGGCATACATCGTGCAAAACCTACCTTTTTAAAAATCATAAAATGGATATTTGTTTGAGTGTTTTGAGTGAGGCACGGATAGAAAAGTTTTTCATACCATTTTGCTTCACGAGTTCAAACCCGGCCACAAAGCGAGCGAGGCAACTTGTAACATTAAGAAAACATGGGGCGAGGACACAGCAAATGAGCGCACGGTACAACGATGGTTTGCAAAGTTTCAATCAGGAGATGTGGGCCTTGAAGATAGGGAACGTAGCGGACGTCCTTCCAGCTGTGATGACGACCGTCTGAGAGCCTCAGTTGAAGACGATCCAAGAAAAACAGTGCGAGAAATTGCTGGAGAGCTTGACGTAAGCACTGCAACTGGTTCCTGACATCTTGACGTAATCGGTAAGGTGAAAAGGCTTGACAGGTGGGTGCCTCACGAGTTGAATGAACAACAATGGAGATCTGCTCTTCGCTTGTCACAAGAAACAAAAAACGACCCATTTCTGTACCGAATCATTACGTGTGATGAAAAATGGATCCTTTACGACAATCTCAAACTATCAGCACAAAGAGACAGGCGCCTAACCACATTCCAAAACTCAACCTCCATCCAAAGAAGGTCATGGTCACTGTCTGGTGGACTGCAACTGGTGTCATCCACGATAACTTCTTGCAACCTGGCGAAACCTTGGAAAATCGAAGAGGCCCGATCCTGCTCCACGACAATGCCCTCTCCTCATGTTGCAAAAGTGACTCTTCAGAAACTGAACAGGCTGGGGTATGAAGTTATCCCTCACCCAGGCTATTCACTGAGCTTTCTCCCACAGACTACCTACCATCTCTTCAAACACCCTGACAGCTTCCTCTGTATGAAATCCTCTTCCAACTAAGCAGCAGCTGAAACTGCCTTCCAACAGTTTATCGACTCCAGAAATCCAGATTTTTTTTTTTTCAAAATGGTATAAATGTGCTTGTGACTCATTGGCAGAAGTGTATTGGTGGTAATGAAACTACTTTGATTAATAAACTTCACATTCAGCAACAATATGAAGTCTCATTGTTGCAGTAAAAAAGCGACAAAACTTTTGTAACAACCTGACAGTATTCTAAGAAATGCATCATGATACTTCAGAAAAAGAAAAAGGAAGATAGGTAAAAACTGCATTGGTCGTTGCTTGAAATATTATAAAATACTACTTCTGAGGTATGAATACTATGATTTCAGCTTCTCCGTCTCGCTTAACAAGATCGGAAACACGTTTTAAAACAAACAAAACTTTGGTAGAGTATAGTTTAAAGCCAGATGACACGTGCGCCTTATCCATAATAATATCCAGATGACTTTGCAATATACCGACAAATACGTGTGTTTGCAGAGATAAGAAAACTAAGGCTTGGAGTTAGTATTCTGTAACTTTACATATAGGTTGTACGGTGGTCCAGTGGTAGAGTGCTAGGTCGATCAGCTGAGTTCGATTACCGGTCGAGACTAGCTCGATCGGACATCCGGAAGGTTTCCTCTCTCTTTTCTTCACCAGCCTGCCACGCAGATTTCCCCTGAACATCTCGGTTTTCTTCTACATAAAAAAGAAAGGATTCAAGTAGGGCTATCGTTGCACAGCTAACGGGAAACAATCTAACTATTTATTTATCTATGTCTCTCTCTGGTAGGGCTGTGAGTTATCAACCTACCCATGAATGGATACTGATATAGCAGCAACAATTCACTACAGAACCTATTATAAAGTTTATCAGGAAATGTTGTGATTGCTTCTATAATGCTGCGTTTGTTAGCTTCAATAAAGGCTATTAGTTAGTTCACCACTTTGTTTTAATGAATGGATGCTAGTAATGCTAATGTATACACAGAGTATAGTTATTACGTGTGGTAGTCAGACAATGGTTACAAGGATAAAGTTATGCCACATCTTTGTCTCACAACATGAATAAATCCGAAGCTGATTTTATTCTCCGTATCCATCAGTAATAAGAAACCCATCTCGAATTTTAGGTAAAGCTCAGCTATGGAGTTTACTTAAATAAACAACGAGAGCGTTCACTTTTTTGGTTTGAAATATTTCTTGATCGACATCGTTTAATCACAGTTTTGGCATTCAATTAGCTTCGGAAAGGCAGCTTAATTCGCCTTTCTAATATTAGCATTTAGGTTTCCAAGGGAATTAAACATAGCACATACGCAGAGCTTAGGGGGCAATCTCTCTCTCTCTCTCTCGCTCTCGTACTGACGTCATCCCTCTTGTATATTGACATAATCTCTCTCTATACTGACGTCATCTCTCTCTCTCGCTCTCACTCTCGTATATTGACGTCATCTCTCTCTCGCTCTCGCTCTCGTACTGACGTCATCCCTCTCGTATATTGACATAATCTCTCTCTATACTGACGTCATCTCTCTCGTATATTGACGTCATCTCTCTCTCTCTCACTCTCACTCTCGTACTGACGTCATCCCTCTCGTATACTGACGCCATCTCTCTCTCGCTCTCGTACTGACGTCATCCCTCTCGTATATTGACATAATCTCTCTCTATACTGACGTCATCTCTCTCGTATATTGACGTCATCTCTCTCTCTCTCACTCTCACTCTCGTACTGACGTCATCTCTCTCGTATATTGACATAATCTCTCTCTATACTGACGTCATCTCTCTCGTATATTGACGTCATCTCTCTCTCTCTCACTCTCGTACTGACGTCATCCCTCTCGTATACTGACGCCATCTCTCTCTCGCTCTCGTACTGACGTCACCTCTCGTATACTGACGCCATCTCTCTCTCGCTCTCGTACTGACGTCATCCCTCTCGTATACTGACGCCATCTCTCTCGCTCTCGTACTGACGTCATCCCTCTCGTATACTGACGCCATCTCTCTCTCGCTCTCGTACTGACGTCATCCCTTTCGTATATTGACGTCATCTCTCTCTCTCTCTCTCTCTTTCTCTCTCTCCCCGCTAACCATTTGTAGCTTTGCCTTTTCTAATACTTAAAGACCTTTTATTCCAAATTTTACAACTCTAGTATTTTAACTAATATTGAATTACGTGTCGTGCATCACCTGAGAGCGACATCTCACCGTATTAAATGTATATAAAAAAGAAAACAAACTCATAAAAAAAAAACGCAACAAAAAACACCTGCAGTTTTACTTTAAAGACCAGTCCGTTCTCCAGACAGAATAATTAGGACCCCCTGCACGTGTAGCCGTATTTCGAGAACCAACGTTCAGATTTTTTTGCTGGCATTATAGGAAATTAGTGGGCCCCACTATTCCAGACAAATCCTTATGTGGCTGCTGCCGACAGAGGCTGTGCCACTACGGATTCTTAAGGGTCTGCTATCATTTCTAATTTCTACAGCTGCAGCTCCCCCCCACACACCACACCACAAACCACATTTCCATTCCGTTTGCAATTAAAAACGGTCAAAGAATTTCCTTCTACTGAAGAAAAACTGGAAATATTTTAAACAAAAACAAATGTTTTAAGAAATCGATTACCAGTCATCGGCACGAGAACAAGGGGAAAAACAATATACTAACTATAACAACAACAACAATAGATTTAAAGCAACAAATGTATCATCATTTTAAATGATTAAACCCCTTTTAACCATGAATTATTATTATTATTATTATTATTATTATTATCATTACTGATACCATAGAGCCTGGTATGGATTAACAATATCCATATTTATATATCATTAAGATAAATACGTGCTAAATGAAATTAAAAGGTATCACATGGATATTCGGGTATTTAAATTAAAGGAAAAAGAGGTTAAAGGTCCCAGATTCGGATAACAACTATATTTTGGCAAAAATCCCCATCAGCCGTGAGAAGCTGAACATCAAAGACACCGGTGGTTAGCGCGCGAGGAAAGTCATTCTTCCCACCGTTGACTCCGACGACGGCGGAAGGAGACGCGGGATCGGTCGTTTATTACCCTAACAGAGTGGTCCTTTCATTTCCACAAAAACAGCTATCGCCTACCACATAATTCTACATGTACCATTATTTGTGATACGAGTCCAGAGTCCTGCGCGGGTTGGCGGACGGATGCCGATGGCCGGCCGTGGCTTGCCTCCCTCAGCATGTCGCGAAGGATCTCCTCAGGAGTCCGATCTCTTCTCTGAAACCAGCTCCCAACAATTATGATCTGACAATCAACTTAAAAAAAAAAAAACAAAAAAAAAAAAAAACTAAATATTGAGAGTAGTAACTGTCCGTCTTTAATGTTGACAGGGGCTCTTTTCAAGCATCTATCCGCTAAAATAGTCCGTCTGACTTTATGTACACACACACACAAAGGTTGTATACTGTCTACGGCACGGGCACGCACTACCGTTCGCGCGGGACAAGCTTTAATCGGGCAGTTTCCCCAGTTGACAAACAAAAAGCAGGGGCCCTCCTGGTAACGCGACAACCGTCGATATGTCGTTGACGCCATTAGGACGACAAACAGACGTTGCCCATACACTCTCAAGTCACGTGACTTCAGTGAGGCGTGTGGCCACGTCGGGCTCGCAGCGCCACCAATATATGTAAAACATCTGAGGATGTCCCCCGCCGGCAGCGTTCGCTCCAGCCTTCCGTCTCCGCAACGGCGGCTTGACCTTATCGCCCGCGCAAGGACATGGATCACCCACCGTCACGTCGTACAACGGATGGAACGACCTCACGACACGTGAGAGTTCCATCTAAGAGAAATTCTGTTTACTTGCATCACGTGACAAGCGACCCAGGCTAGAGCGCCACCGCCCCTTCTAAACAGTCTCTCTCTCTCTCTCTCTCTCTCTCTCTCTCTCTCTCTAAGAGTTTACAGTCAGGAAACCTTCCATCAGTACACTAAAGCTCCGCGCCGGGCAGATAAATCCTAATTCTCTAAAATCTCGATCTATAGCGCGTCGGTGTTAAGGGTGTCTATGGGTAGCAGACTGTAGCCTACTCGGTATTGTCTGCTTTGAGATATGGTCCCGCGCACCTGCCGTAATTCGTTCTGGATGATTACCGTGACGGTTAACAGGGTTGTGTCACACGCTCTTTTCGGGTCTTTCCTGAGCTGACCCAGTCTATCTGCACCTCTGCCAGACTCGGCTGACAACACTGTACGTCACGTCAAGTTCATTAGAGCGACATCTTTCTACATCTACTTCCTGTCCAGCCATCGCTTTCGATCGGCAAGTTGTCGTAAGGCTACGGACTCAAGGCTTGGTAACGTCATTGTGTAAACATTCGCAAGGGGTTTCGTACCCAGTTGACTGACCATCGCTGTAAAAAATATCTGGATTCGCCAGCCGGTGATTAACTTTTTGCGGATACGCACCAAGAGCCGCACGGATAATCGAAACACTACGTTTCCCCCCGCCCGTCCCCACACATCGGGGTTGTCTCCCATGTAGAAAAGAGAGCGGTGTACAATAACAGCAACAACCGCATTATTCTGTGATCATCTCGCGTTTTAAAAGCGCAAGCAAAATACGAAATCAGAAGCTGAGGTTTAAAGGCTTGGAAGTTCTTTAAACTTTATTCAACTTAAATGTCAAAGATGTCGTTAATTTTTATAATTAAGACAAGGGAAATCGCTATTCACAAGAAAATTGCAGTTTTGGAAAGTGTAATTGATACGCCGAAAACAGAGAGCGCTGGTAAGTGACATATTTTCCAAATAACGCCTGATAATAGACGGGCGGACTTTAGTGGGTCGGCAGGCGGTAATAGCATCTTTCTGTCAGGTTTTCCATTTAAACTATTACGGATACACCAGCGATGGAAAATTAGCGGAAGAAAAACGACTGGCCATATAGAAATCAAATACTTTGTGTCGCTAAAATTTCCGAATCGCTTCGCGTAGACGTTTTTGTACTTGACAACAGGATGGCGTGTAGCACGTGGTTATTAGCTCCAAACAAATCGGCATCGACTTTTTATATTTTTAATAAATGTTTAGATATTATAATTTACCAGAAAGCTGGAATTCGTGTCACAGTTCACTAACCAACGTAATTTCGCACGAAATGCACTTAGCCCTGGAGAGAAAATAAAAACTGAACGCAACATTCTACTAAAATTAGTCGTGCAACCCATTCTCTATGAAAGCGCCTTTTTCTCCTCTCGTAACGGGGAAGCGGACGACAGGACAGGGGATAGATTACCTGAAAAAAAAAAGAAGTTAATTACAGAATAAGATATTTCTTTACTGCTATGGTAGAGTCCTGATTTCGAATTCTTACCGCGAAAATGGCTCTCTGCCATTTCTTCAAATGAAGAGTTATAGTCGGGTTTTCCAAATACCTGTGGTGGAGGCTCTGCGGATTATTCAGGACTGGCTCGCACCTCGACCACCGCTCAAGAACCCCCAACCAGACCTGGGTAACTACTCGCTTAGTGAGTATCTGTTGATTGACTCGCACCTCGACCACCGCTCAAGAACCCCCAACCAGACCTGGGTAACTACTCGCTTAGTGAGTATCTGTTGATTGACTCGCACCTCGACCACCGCTCAAGAACCCCCAACCAGACCTGGGTAACTACTCGCTTAGTGAGTATCTGTTGATTGACTCGCACCTCGACCACCGCTCAAGAACCCCCAACCATACCTGGGTAACTACTTACCTAGTAGGTAACTCTTGACTGGCTCGCACCTCGACCACCGCTCAAGAACCCCCAACCAGACCTGGGTAACTACTCGCTTAGTGAGTATCTGTTGATTGACTCGCACCTCGACCACCGCTCAAGAACCTCCAACCATACCTGGGTAACTACTCGCTTAGTGAGTATCTGTTGATTGACTCGCACCTCGACCACCGCTCAAGAACCCCCAACCAGACCTGGGTAACTACTCGCTTAGTGAGTATCTGTTGATTGACTCGCACCTCGACCACCGCTCAAGAACCCCCAACCATACCTGGGTAACTACTTACCTAGTAGGTAACTCTTGACTGGCTCGCACCTCGACCACCGCTCAAGAACCCCCAACCAGACCTGGGTAACTACTCGCTTAGTGAGTATCTGTTGATTGACTCGCACCTCGACCACCGCTCAAGAACCTCCAACCATACCTGGGTAACTACTTACCTAGTAGGTAACTCTTGACTGGCTCGCACCTCGACCACCGCTCAAGAACCCTCAACCATACTTGAGTAACTACTCGCTTAGTGAGTATCTGTTGATTGACTCGCACCTCGACCACCGCTCAAGAACCCCCAACCATACCTGGGTAACTACTTACCTAGTAGGTAACTCTTGACTGGCTCGCACCTCGACCACCGCTCAAGAACCCCCAACCATACTTGAGTAACTACTTACCTAGTAGGTAACTCTTGACTGGCTCGCACCTCGACCACCGCTCAAGAACCCCCAACCATACTTGAGTAACTACTTTCTTAGTAGGTAACTCTTGACTGGCTCGCACCTCGACCGCGACCCAAGAGCCTAGATAATTTGCCTAGTCATCTAGGCTAATGGACACTACTGCCTCAGCTCACTGTTGTGAGATATTCTTTGACCTTGAAAGTCAGAACAGGTATTCGACAACAAGAAGAACAATACATTCTATGCTAGAAGTACTGGATATAAAACAAATGCAATTTGTAAACTTTAAATTCCAGGCAGCAATGGCACGGAGAAACTAATAAGTTCCAGTCACTTTCTTGTGTAAAAATATTACACCAAAAGAGTCGGCACAATCCGCCGAGCAACTTTAATGTGACGGGGACTATAGCATAGATGGAGCGGGAATAAACCTGCATCGCGGACTTTTTTTAATGCATAAATGCTTTGGCATTATATATGGTTTACAAACATTTTGACGACCCTCATTATAAAATGGCTCACGAAATTTATAAATCGGTTAATAAAACAAAATAAAAGGACAATAAATCAATTAGCTGGAGGTGTTTGATATGCTGCTCGACTTTCCCTGTCATTACTGATTGTAAATGATGGCTATTTTTAAAATCGTCACAGTTGCTTTGGAGAGAAGTTATTTTACGTCGAAAGCAGGGAATAAATCCCTGAGTTTACCCTTTATTCTGGACCTGATGAATAGAACGGGACGTCGTAGACCGAAAGGAACTTTTTCAACAGACAGAATACAAATATAACAACGGGGAAACTTTGCTCAGTGATCAGTACTGAATAGAATACCGGCGAGCCAAATTAACGCGGTCGCTAGGAGAGAACTGCTATCCAGCTTGAACCTACTAAGTCGTGCGTCTAAGAAATAATACACCAGTCCGTTTTATAATGGCTACAAAAGAGAGGCATAAAAGAGGGGAACTTACCATACTCACCGCTCAGCTGCCATCGGCGTTCTGCTATGTTCCCAGGAAATACACAATTTATACTGTCTTCTGTTTGATATTAGAATTAGGTTTGTAGCACAGTGAACCACACCACGAACAGATCGTATTAACGTAGTGATTAGGTTGGACGTGCCATTGCCCACTAATGTTTATTATAACTTATGCCAGCCTATACCTTGGGCTGAGAGCTGCTACTGCGCAGATGTAGGTAAAGATGATTCCCTCTAATAAGGCGGTCGGAAAGTGACGGTTCTATACACGGAGATGCCACTCGCTCTCTCTCTCTCTCTCTCTCTCTCTCTCTCTCTCTCTCTCCCTCCCCACCCATCCGGCGCACCGGTGACTATCGATTACAGCCAACCGGTGTCCAACTCGTTTGCCAACGAATAATGTAAACGTGGCTGGCGCTGAACCGCTCAGAAATCCGAGCAACGACATCCAGTGGATGACGTTTCGACGAGGGGAAGCCAGAGGGGGTCGAAACCGGAGAGATTGCGAGTCGGCAGGGTTTGCTTGGCCCGGCACCCAGTCCATTGTGCCTCTAGTCATGTCCAACCAACCGTGGGCATGGCGCGGTCGGACGTAAGCCAGGGTTGGGGGTTCTCGACGGGCGATGCGGATTAATACATACGAAAGGTCGCCGGTACGAAGACTCCCAACTTCCTTTCTGGCGCAAACCAAAACAGCCCCCCCCAAAAATAACCCCTCAGAACAGGAAACAAAATCCAGGTTTCTTTTATATTCTAAAAAGAAGTCTGTTTATATTTAATTAACCCACTCCATACGTACGCTTCTCTCGCAACCGATACGCATCGGACAGCATCCTTTTAATATTAGAAAGTCAGTTTCAACGGAATATACTTTCGGACTATTTAGAAGTATTTGTTTATGGACAAAATTTACTTCCTCTGTCGCCCGTTCGCAAATTATTAATCGGAAAAATTCAATCTCTCATTAACTTCGCCCCGAAGAGAAAATCGGATGAGAAATTTTAGCCAGGACACGTATCAGTCAGTACACACGATACTACTCTACGGCTCACGCCGTCTACTGTAAATTACGTTGGGTATTGCAGAGTTCCAGAAGGCATAGAAGACTGAAAAATTACCACATTTTTTTTTATGGGAATTCACAATGGTCAGGAACGATTAGAGGGAATACAATTCATTATAATTGCAGTTTAAAACGTAAGATATATGAGAGTATGCGAAATAAATACTACTAATTAATATATAATTATTGAGAGCCCGGTCTTTATCACATCAGAGTAAAGAAATGTAGCAAAATGATTAAAAAAAGAAGAAGAGGATATTATTCTGCCGATAATAAGCAAAGTAGGCTGACAAACTCTATATGACAATTATGTATATACATTTAGAATCGCAGAATTAATGAATCATTTGTTCACCGTTTGTCATATAATAAAGCAATCTTTTTCTCCAATAATTGGCGATGCGGTATTATACAGTCGAAAATAAGTTTTTCCTAACTTTTCTATAGTTTTCAAAAGTGCTGCTAGTAGCAGCCTCTGAAACCAACCAAATGACAGAAAACTGATTCATTATAAACGATAGTTACTAACAGTAATCAGAAAAGCCCATTAAGATGGTTGTCGTCATAACCATCTACAACAGGAATATCGTCAGACGTTTTGTGCAGCTCAGACTGATGAAGTTGTATTCTTCCTGTCCATCCCTGGCATTTATTGTCTTTCTCAGAGTGGCCGTGGACCAGTAGTGGACGGCTGTGGTTAGGTTTCCGAGTTCGAATTCCGGTTGGACCCGGTTCGGTTTGACATAGCTACCTACCCTACCGGGCATAGCTTTTTTCAGACTTTTCTTCACCAGTCAGCAGTCACGTGGGTTTTTTCAAGTCTCTCTCTCTCTCCTCCACCTCTCTCTGTACTGACGTCATCTCTCTCTCTCTCTCTCCTCCACCTCTCTCTGTACTGACGTCATCTCTCTCTCTCCCTTCACCTCTCTCTGTACTGACGTCATCTCTCTCTCTCTCCTTCACCTCTCTCTGTACTGACGTCATCTCTCTCTCTCTCCTTCACCTCTCTCTGTACTGACGTCATTCTCTCTTCTCTCCCTCCACCTCTCTCTGTACTGACGTCATCTCTCTCTCTCTCTCCCTCCACCTCTCTCTGTACTGACGTCATCTCTCTCTCTCTCTTCATCTCCTTCACCTCTCTCTGTACTGACGTCATCTCTCTCTCTCTCTCTCCCTCCACCTCTCTCTGTACTGACGTCATCTCTCTCTCATCCTTCACCTCTCTCTGTACTGACGTCATCTCTCTCTCTCTCCTTTCACTTCCGAAAAATAAAGATTTCTAGTAGGGTGGGTAAATGTTGTGGAGGTTCCTCGGATAACATCTGACTTGCTCGCATGTCGACCACCGGTCTAGAACCCCCAACCATACCTAAGTAACTACTCTCTTGGTCATTAAGGCCGATGCCTGCCCCCCCCACAACTACACATCTACTCTTCTCAGCTCGACCGCTGTGAGTGAGATGTCCTCAGACCACGAAAGTCAGGACGGTTAACCGACGACATGGAGACCATTCCTTTAATCAACATTTAGGAACTGTCACTGTCACCGGCGCCGGCTTGTTAGAATAATGCGATTCTTCCAAAGCAATTCCCATGCTAACAGCGACGTCAGTTCTGATTAATGTTCTGGCGGCGCTTCTTGAACCGGAAGCCGGTCGGAGGTCTGGTATCCCCGGGAAGACGACGCTTACGAGACTAAATTTATTGCAATTACTGATGTAATAATAAAATTCGATAAATATACACGCAGAAAGAAAAGTATGTCTGCTTTATGTTCCGTAGAAAAACAAATATTAGAGATATGAAGACGGGACCAGTGATGCCGAAAAACGTTTCGAGGCGTCGGTCGGGATGGGAAGAGAAGCTACACTCGATGTTCTTCTACCGCTTCCCTCCCCCTGACTACACCGAAAATGAGAGCATAGGAAAGGATGTTTGGCCAGAAAAGGGTTAGTGAGGAGCCGATGTCCGCGTCAAAATGGAAAATCGACGTCAAGACGAAGGCCCACCGGGTGTCGGGGTAGGATTGGGGGTTTCCTACGTAATTTTAATTAAATCTAACGAAACGTTTACTCGCACGACTGGTCGGCGACAGCGAGCGCGTGCGGGACGGTAACCTGGTGCTAAAAAAGGGGGGATGGGAAAAAACAACAACAAAAAGATCAAAGTTTGGGAGACCTCGCCTGAGTGCCTTATTCAAACAATTATCTGAGATGTTTCTGGCGAATCTCCGGAACTGGTTCGCTTCTCGTACATTGATCACGTGTGTCGTTAATATCCGGTCCACTGTCCCGGTCTGCTATCGCTTCTCTGACTGACAGTTATTGGACAGGAACAATCGTACACTTTTTTAAATTGTTGTCCTTTTTTTGTTGGAATGTCTAGATTGGCAAGCGGCGAGTCGTATTGCGATGCGGAAAGAGAGAGGGAGAGAGAGAGAGGAGAGAGAGAGAGAGGAGAGAGAGAGAGAGAGAGAGAGAGAGCAGAGAGAGAGAGGGGGGGGGGAGAGAGAGATCGTCAGTACAGAGAGAGTTGGAGGAGATGGAGAGAGAGAGATAGAGATGACGTCAGTACAGAGAGAGGTGGAGGAGATGGAGAGAGAGAGAGAATGAGAGAGAGAGAGGAGAGAGAGAGAGAGAGAGAGAGAGAGATGAGAGAGAGAGAGAGAGAGCGAGAGAGAGGAGAGAGAGAGAGAGGGAGAGTCGTCGTATGTTCAGCGTCGCAGGTGTTAAACAAGGATTTTAGGTGAGTGCGATAACAGTCGACGGCACCGTCGGATAAGCTGATAGCGTCGGGATTACACCCCAGGCTCAATCAGCCCCGGCTCCAAGAGCGAACGGCCATCAGCGGAGTCTTTGGTAACGGCGACCCGCTGGGGTACCGAACAACGCGAGCTGCAGGAAGACGCACAGAGGGAAGGAAAACCTTTGACTTGAAAAAAACAAACTACAAATGAGTTTGTTTGAAGTACACTGAAAAGATTTTGTTGTTTTTTTTGGTATTGAAAAAGATGAAATAGAAACCAATTTTCAACTACTTGACGACACTGTAAAATAATTCAAAGAAATGAATGTTATTGGAGAAATACGTAATATTAAGTGTTTTCACAAAGAATTGAATATCCAAACGCAAGGGCGGGTGGGGGGTGATCCGTCCACAGCGCATAGCGGTGATAAATGACACTAGTTCGTCTTAGTGCCAGAACAGTGTGCCGGATTGAAAACAATTTTACTCGTTTTTACCCATCTCTCTCTCGCGTCCATTGAAGGACTCTCGGCCACGGTCGTACTGACGTCATCTCTCTCGCTCTCGTTCGACGTACTGACGTCATCTCTCTCGATCTCGCGCTCTCGTTCTCGTACTGACGTCATCTCTCTCTCTCTCTCGTTCTCGTACTGACGTCATCTCTCTCTCTCTCTCTCTCTCTCTCTCTCAAAATTTTGTGGATAATGCAATAATACCATATCTACTTCCCGTTCGCACAATGCATAGTAAAAATATTTGAGCAATGATGTCAAAGTTGAGGCTAAAGAAAGTGTGGAATGTAATCAAAATCTCTCAGGAATCTGGCGAGAGTTTGGTTATCAGGAGTCTCAGTCCGCAACAATCACATTGTATGATAGGCTAGAAACGATAGCATGAGCTCGATGAAATAAAATAAACAAAACATGGATCGTCTGATATGCAATCAAAAAAAAAAAAAAATATTCTTGGATAATCCTAGAAGTAATATCTTTGCTAATATCCTTTTCTCCGCCCTGTTTCCCCGACCCGGGTCGTATCTGCATCTTACCACCCGTCAGAACTGCAAACTTCGGCGCAGAATGAACCACGGGCGCCGACACGTGGTACCTTTCCTAAATGGTGTAATTCTTTGTGACGAAGGGCCAGCTCACTCCAAACTCACGAGCTTTGCACTACGAACGAGTCGACTAAATAGACACCAGCTCGACTCAATCACTGACTAGTTATTCCAGACTGTGGTGGAAATGCACCCAGTCGAGTACAAGATAGAAACTGTCGTAGGTATATAGAAAAAAAAAAAAAGAACCAGTAGCTTTCATTAGAAGAGCAGTATTTGTTAATTATACCGACATCGGTCATTCTGAATTTTGTTTCTTCCTGCTGTCATATTTTAAGCTTTATGGCCACTCATTTGAGAAATGGTTTTCTCCATCACTTGGCTTTTAATTATAAGGCAACAACATCCCTTCCAAATATTTAACAAACAGAAGCTTATTATTTTGAATAATAATTTTCTGATTAAAGGTGGAACGATGTGATGATTTTCGTTGTAATAAAATGCAAGAACACGAACATAAATTGCGAATATCTGGAAATAAATATTTATTCAATTAATATGGGAATTTATATGATAACTGCTGCTGTAATGATGCCTATATCAATTAGAATAGCTAGTGGTGTTTGTCTGCATTTTCTGAGCTTTGTAATTTAAAATATGGGATTCAATATTTAGATAAAGTAATGAAGAGAACGGCCCAGTCGTCTGAAAGCGCGTCCTAAAATTTTTGACGGTAGTGTAAACTATGGAATGAGATGGTCTTGTTCTTTTCAAAGGGAAAGGGAACAACCCGACACGACAACCTCCGCTCGGTTGCGGTACAGGACAATTTGGTCGAAACTTGGTTCCATGCGACTAAAAATCCGTTTTTCTTTTTTTTTAATGTAGAAATTTGTATTACTCGGAGAGAGAGCAGCTAGGAGCCGGCGCCACCTGATGAGAAACAGAGAGCGGGCTGGTTGTCGCTGCTGGTGGGGATATTAACCGTGTCGATGGAGCGGTCCCACGCAGCCAAACGCTCGTTACCGTGTTGGCGGAAAGATGCTGAATCTCTTCAGGTGTGACCGACCAGATAGGATAAGGTGGTGGGGTCGGTGGAATTATTCTATTTTAATAATACGGATTTAAGGTGGCCAGGACCTTGCTAGAAAACCAGCAAAGATTTCACAAGGCAAAACACGACAACAGAAATAACGATGCTAAATCAATTCTGGTTAACACGTAATTCAATTATTTCTCATTAGGGGACCGACTATTAATTGACAGATGTTTCATCTCTTCCCCGCCCCAGAAAGTTTTAAATGCGGAAATCCATCTTGTTATTTGTGGATGTTTTATCTTAAAATAATAATAATAATAATAATAATAATAATAATAATAATAATAATAATAATAATAATAATAATAATAATAATATAATAATAATAATAATAATAATAGTTATGTTAAAGCGTCAGTGTACTTCATGTTACGTTTATAGTATATGACCATTTTACTATTATTATTATTATTATTATTATTATTATTATTATTATTATATTATTATTATTATTTATTATTATTATTATTATTATTTTACTGTTGCAAATGATGAGGAAACCATTTTATAAAATTATCTTTTACGTCCCTTTCAGAATTTTACAATAATATTCTTGAATATTCTACATGCAACAGCAAATGTACTTTATTCTGAGAAAAGATGGAAAATACCGCTCAGACGTCGTTTGTTAGTTCTCTTACAGAAAGATAATAAAGCTGTGTACAGTAGAGACCGAAGATGAATTTCATCTCTGCAGCTGCCATCCTCTGGTGTTGTCGGGCTGAGTGGGGGGAGAGAAAAGAAATTCTATATATTTTCGAAAGTTTATCCTGCTTTAATAGCGGGAATTTCCTTCTCTGCGGAGGCAAATGTGAGACCCCGAAGTTCGTTTCGCTCCAACCGACTTCACTTCTACATTTCTAAGTTGTTTTTAAGGTCGAGAGCCGTCTCCTCCTCCCAGTTATCCCTGATGTTACTGATGTACTAACTAGAGTTGTTGTCCGCCACCCCAGATTTCGATAACTCCGAATGTCGGGAGCGAACCACAGGTAGATTTGGTCGTGCGGCCCCGATCTCTCACAATCGATCTACAGTGAAAAACAGCAACAACAAATAGATAAATAAATACAGAAATAAATATTTGGATGGTTTACCCGATAGTAATGTAACCATCCTTACACGGTGTATTCAATTACACAGGTAATCTAGACGTTTCGAGTTCTGAATTCGCCTGGCTTCATTACAAAATGGTTTTATCCTCTACATTTATTCGCAAATCTAGATGGTTTTGCCTAATTGCTGCGTTCTCTCTTCATGGAATTATACGAGGGGGAAAACAACAACAACAACTCGGTCAACAAACACAGAATGAATGAAAAATACCATCTTTAGAATGTGTTGTTTTTGTTTTTTCTAAAATATCCCAGCTGAAAAATATTCCACGCGGATGTTTCAACACCGAGTGCGTCACACGAAAGCCAAATCACTGCGCCAGCTGGAAGATAGGCTTACATACGTCACGATTTAGAGAGACAGGACGCGCGATCTTTCCCTCCTCCGCCAATGATTATTGCACGTCCCCGGGTCTCCCGCCAGCCGGTCAGATGAATCTGCAAGTCACATCGGAATAAAATTGCGCGTGGATGCAATGTGAGAGAGAGAGAGAGAGAGAGAGAGAGAGAGAGAGAGATGACGTCAGTACACAGAGAGGGGGAGAGCAGAGAGAAGCGAGAGAGAGAGAGAGATGACGTCAGTACACAGAGAGGGGGAGATGCAGAGCGAGAGATTACGTCAGTACACACACAAAGAGAGAGAGAGAGATGACGTCAGTACACAGAGAGGGGGGAGATGCGAGAGAGAGAGAGAGAGATGACGTCAGTACACACACACAGGAGAGGAGAGAGAGAGAGAGATGACGTCAGTACACAGAGAGGGGGAGATGCAGAGAGAGAGAGATGACGTCAGTACACAGAGAGGGGGGAGATGCAGAGAGAGAGAGATGACGTCAGTACACAGAGAGGGGGGAGATGCAGAGAGAGAAAAGATGACGTCAGTACACACACAGAGAGAGGGGGGAGATGCAGAGAGAGAGATGACGACACCCATAGTCTGCTGCGATATAGTGTCGTTTTGTTTAATTGTTTCCGTATATCTGTCGCGTAGAGGTTCATTCTGATGCCGGCACAGAATTATTGGATAACTTGAGACCGAAGCAGATATGCATATTTTTAGAATTATTGTAAAAGAGTTGCAGAAGAAATTACGTTAGAACTTGTTTATTTCATATAAAGTATATAGGTACGTTTAACCGTTTTAACGCAGATTTGATACATTTCATCCAGGTATCTAGCCAGGCAATGTGGCTCAGTGGTGAGTGTGTTGGCTTCAGGACCTAAGGGTCCTGGGTTCGATTCCCGCTGCTGGCACATTGTTGTGACCCTTGAGCAAGGTACTTTACTGGCATTGCTCCAGTTGCTGTAGGCACTCAGACAGAGGATGCTCTGTAGCCGTGACAGAAGCAAGTTTTCTATGACAAGGAAAAGTCAGAAGGATAAACCAATGCTGAAGACGGATGAACTGGGCCAGAGTGGGCATAACGACGGCGAAACGGCATCGCACTCTTATGAATGAGTGATCCAAGAAGATCCAGTTATATTTGGTGCATTTTTATAAAAAAAAAACTCAAGCAGAAATCATTACATTTAATTGCAGTAAAAGACAAACAAACTAACGGGCAAATCATAAAGTAAATACATTAGTTTCAGATGTTGCTTTATGTTAATTTTTCAGCAAATAGAATGACGGCCTGTATGGAAACTGGTGATAGGGAAAGAATAGGATCCTTACAGACGTCCGGTTAAATTAAGCGACACCATTAGTGGGATGCTGTCGTTCTTCTCCACAACACCGGAGTCTTCAAGTCCAATCGATGCGTTTGTCCATCAAACCGAACGATCTTTTAAGTGAGAAAAGGAAACCATCTCTCATTTAAATTGATTATTATAAAGCACATTTTCAGGTTATTTCGTAAATCGAAATTTTATGTAGCTACTGTTCCATGACACGGCTTTAATTATCTTGACTTTTTTTTTTTTTACCTTGCATTAATTAACCATATTAGCAAAAAAAAGAAAAAGAAAAGATGGATGATGGCAATTTAAAGAGGAAAGAGGCCGCCGTGTGATCTGAAGCTTTACGAATTCCTTTAACGACACTCGTAAAACGTTTCTTATTGCTAACGTTTACCAAAACACGACACCGGTAAAACATTTAGTTCGATTTCACGTCGGTTAACAGAAATCGGCAGGAATCAAGCGGATTTCTAGTCCCATGGAGGCCAAGCTCGCTAAAGACGAAGAACTCGTTTTAGAGAGACCCCTAACGGAAAACAAGCAAGGGGCGAGCGGGATTTAAAAAAAAAAAACAAAAAAAAAACCACGTGACAAAACCGAAGGTAAGATGGACTGAAACCAGATTATGTTGGTCGGTTAACCCCACCACCTCCGGCGGGGCCCGTTTACACGTACAAACGGTCTTCCCGCCACAGACGTCTCCTGGCGGGGAAGACAACGGCCAACAGCGAGCGGTGCGTGATTAGAATTCGTGTCCCGCGCGAGAACTGCCTCGGAACTCTGTCTATAATAAGGTATGGAAGCTGCGTTCTGAATAAATATCAAACTTCCCTAGCTTTTAGCATCTGTTCGAGAAACACTGGAGCGACCAGCAAAGTGACAAAAAAACTATTTAGATACTCGACTACTTGAATTATTTTAAAAAATAAATAAATTTTAAAAAATAATTATTAGTGGGCATGAAACGGACACACGGAAGGAATATCGTCTTTCAATAAATGAAGCCTTAATTTTAGCGGCTTTCACGGACTATGGATATAGATAACTTAATCCGCCTCAGATGACGGCTATAATTATTCTTGTTGGCCCGTTATCAGCGGAGATCATTAATCACTGGCATCTGCACCGACTGATATCTGGCTGTTTTGAGCAGTATTCCTGCTCGGAGACGGAGATTAGCATCAGCAACGGTCTGTCAGATACACTTGAGGCCTCTTTAAACAACAACCAACTACGGAGGAGGAGACCTCCGGCGGAATTCGGCCAGCCTTACTGGCGGAGGGATCCTGGCAGGCCGCTCAGAGTTACTGGCCATTTTCCCGGTGTCTCCGCGGAGCTACGTTTGCACGGATTCTGCGGCTGAAGTCTGTTTCTAAGCGCGGTGGAACTTATTGGAAACGCATTAGATCGCGATTCTCTTTTGGCTGAAGGGCCCGCCGAATAAGATGTTTATTAACCGATTGTTTCTCGGGTTTCCAGGGAATGGGGCCCCCGACCTTCCACTTCTTCATGGGAAAACGGTGGGAATAACCGTTTGTTGTGCGTCGCAGTTAACGGGCGCATTAACTGAAAATAGACCGACCGGAAACTCGGTTGTTGTTGTTGTTTTTTTTTAAAGGTCTGCCCGTTGACGTGTAAACAAAGAGTTAACGATACTGTGTTTATTGCAGAGGTGATTAGCATAGGAAGAAACCGTCCATGTATGCTAGCGACTTGCGCCTCGTTTGTATTTTAAATCCCATTTCATACGGCATCCCTTCTCGCCTTTGTGCAGGAGCCAGTGCAACAAGACAACAGGCCAATGCAAAGGAATCGAGTATTTCTTATTAGCTAACCAGTTGGCATACATCATACGTAACCAATACACAAAGAGGTTTTTTCGTTATCTTCTTTCGGGAAGACACGTGAACAAAATGCCATCACCGACAGGTTTACGTTTACTCGATTACATCCGAAAACACTGTTCCAAGGCACTCGGCTATGCACTGAATTACTCCGTTCCAGTATAATACGTAATAAGTAGATTTACATGTCGGCCACGTGCCATATACAGGGTGACTGAAAAGTAACTCCCTGTCATTAAGTACTTGTAATTTATTTCTGAACCACAGTTCTTACAAGAAATGAATATGATAAGAAAAAGGGTATAGCATGGAGTTTTATTTAAAGTTCGATATGGGCGCCAGCATTCGCCACCAGCTTCTCAAGCCGCCTGGGAACCGCGTCAGCTGACTTCACAAGGAACTCTTGTGGGATGGAAGACATAACTTCTCGTATTCGCCCTTCAGGTTCTTCCAAAGTTGTTGGTTTGGTAGAGTAGACTTGCTCCCATACATCATGGACCATACACAAAAAATTGAGAAAAATATTACAATAATAGGATAAATTATAAAGTATTTTAAAATAGGGAGTTACTTTTCAATCACCCTGTGTATATCTCATAAATGTTTTGAATGCATAATTAATTACATTGTCTGCATTCTTTTGTTTCTCTCTAATATTTTTTTTTAAAAAAAATTGTTTTTTTTTTCTTCCCGTGGCATCATTTAAATGGTTTATTTAAAGAACCATCTCATATTCTCTTACACTAACAGTAAAAAGCATTAGGCGACGAGAGGCTGAAGAGCATTTTAAAAAACGCTTAATTATGCAGATTCCCAGTGAGTAACAAGCACTCTAACGCCTCGTGCATAGTCCATTGGGACCTGCTGACATCCGGTCGCTTCTCACTGTCAATTGTAACTGGGTCTTTCGGGTTTATTATAACCGGATAAACTCCATTTCGTACCATTTACCGAAAACGCTTCTAGTGGTAGATCGAAAGCAGAGTTTGTTCTCGTTATAGTCATCGTTAAATTTGGTGAGCCCTTTTTTACTCCGAATCAAGGATCTCAGGGTGCGTCTACTTCCTTCAGTCCCGGCTTCCAGAAATTCGAAATTGACAAAACTTCTGCGATGGCTTTTACGACTGGAATACCGGGATTGTTTTCCTGGGCGACGACAAATTTTCTTCCAGATCGCACCGGACGCCGTAGTGTAACGGGACGGGACATAAACGCCACGTGTTTCGATTCGGGGATCTTTCTGTTAATTTGGCCGTTGCTACACCGAATTGGATAAGCAGTGATGCATACGTCAGCAGACTTTATAGCGAATGGGCACTCCGTAAAGTTTAGCCGAACTATCTAATTGCTCTTAACAGTAGATGGCTAGGAAACACTCCACGGTTGGCATAGCCATTGGCGATTTTTTGGCGAAGTGACTTACTTTCCGGAAAAAAAGAAAAAAGAGAGGAGGATGAGGAGGAGGAGGAGGAGAGAGAGAGAGAGAGATGTTGATGATGATGATGATGATGATGAGAGAGATGATGATGATGAGGATGAGGAGAGAGAGAGATGATGATGATGATGATGATGAGAGAGAGAGATGATGATGATGATGAGGAGAGAGAGAGATGATGATGAGAGAGGAGAGAGATGATGATGATGATGATGTGAGAGAAAGAGATGATGATGATGATGTTGATGAGAGAGAGAGAGAGAGAGAGAGAGAGAGAGAGAGGAGAGAGAGAGAGAGAGAGAGAGACATGGAGGGATAGAGGAGAGAGAGAGAGTATAGCCGATGTGCGTGTATTTTAAACAATTTTAAAAACATATAAGACCAGACCGGAGTGCTGGAGTAATCAGATGAGCCCTGAACTAGTAAAATAAATTCATGTGTAGAAGGCATTCATCGTTTTCTGGTAAAAAAAAAAACAGGTATGATGGAATATAATGGCAGCGGATAATATTTAAACGCCACAGCGGCTGAAATCTTACGTATAAAATTTGTAATTATTCACTTAAAATTTTTCATTCGTAAAAAAAAAAAAAGAAAAGAGGAAGCATCCGTTTCCCTTACTGTCCAACCTTGATGAATGTAATGTTTCCACAAAACAACCAAAACGCTTTACTATACATTTTAAAGGCAAAAAATGTTTTGTCGTCCAAACGTAGTTGTATCCTGATTACTCTCTGGTTACCCTGCTGAACTGCTAAAGATGATGACCCGAGTTCGAATATTAGATGTATGGTGTGTAGATTAGCAGAGTACAGCCAACTTTGTACAGTGTGATCGGAAATACGTATCCTCTGGACCTTCCGCAGCCGAGATATAGTGCGGTTACGTCGGGACAGATAGGCGAGGAGACGATCGTGACGATCTGCACTGTTTGTGACGTTACTTTGCCAGATTTTTCATGAGCTGAAGTGTTCTTTACACGCTAAAGTATAATGCTGTGTGTTACACCAATTCAGCAGCCACATCTGCCCCATCCTTGTCCGTAGTTTAACTGCTTTTCGTCGGTGAGAAGACGTCAAAACGCCATACTTCTCAATGTTCGATAACTTTTTTTGTGAGAACCTTTATAACAGGTTTCTAATTTGACCATTGGTAGGGAAATTTTGAATTACCTGACAGTATTAGTTTGACTTTTGAAGATATAGCATGTTCCACTCAGGGAGCGGGTCATATACCTTCTACGTCACTCGACGGAGAAGATCCGAAACCTTTAGATATTCAGTTATTTGAAAATAAAATTTGTTCTTTTTTTAAGAAAAGCTTTATCAGTTTTCAGTAGCCAACAATTGATAAGGGATAGATGTACTTATAATTTAGTTAGCTGTCTTAATGTCCTTTATCCACTGCTGTTTATAATATACATGCAGTCTGGCCCATTGCTTCTTGAGCTTCTACTTCCTGATGTTAGTTCCAATATAGCACTTCGTGAGTTTGGCCTCTTGCTGGAGTACTTCCCACAATGTTTTATTTCTCAAAAGAAGACTACTTTGGAACTCTGTTGGTTATAACCGAACCCAGTAGTAATAGTGTTTACCAATTAACCTTCTGACATATTTATACATACATCAATCAAATCTCGCGACTGTACACTGTGCTGTATGTCGGTTTCCGATATTGATCTAGCCCGTAAAGCTTGTGCCGCCAAGGATACGCTCACCAGCCAAAACCTGCTTTCGTAGTTAATCAACTGCTGCCAAAGATCCACGCAGTTTAACCCCTTTCTCACCGCCATCTATTATTTAGCGCTGTGGTAAAGGATGCCAATGACGTAACATGACGTATTATATACGTATACCTGTAATTTGTACGTTTCTGTAATTGCAGACGTCTTCCGGTCTGGCGTGGCTTTAGGTAATTTTAAAAGTTTTCTTTCCCCCCCTTGGTGTTCACTTTTAGCTTTTATCCTTCAGCCTGAAAACGATCACAGACAAATTAATAGTGACGGAGAAGGCTTTGATAACGTGCGACCACCAGTGACCCGTATCGACCAAATCAGACCATCCAGCTGTTGCTATGGGATGTTTTCAACCTGTGCCACTTCCACATAATCAAGAGACTGTGGGCGGGCCGGCCACACCGTATGAATGATGTTGTAGACAATAACAATATGTGCACGGTGCGGACGGGCGCTGTCATCCGTGAAGAAGTTGGAGTCTTGCCGTTGGGTCAGAGAGATGACGGCGTGATGGTCTCATCAATGCAAGTGACACAAGTCATGGCACCACCTCTTAATGATGACAAGATCGGTTCTTCAGCCGACTAGAATGCCAACGCCAATATCAGGCAGGCTGTCTCTGCCAAATCGATAATGCTTGATAATGGCACTGTTAGCAAATCGTTCGCCACTCTGTATCCAGATTTTATCCCGTCCATCGTTGAGTCTAGACAGAATCTGTAATCGTCGGTGAAAAGAACGTGGCGCCGCCAACGGTTCAACCTCGACTTGCGATGTCATCGTCCATTGTATGCATGGCTGTGGGTGGTGCCGTATTAAAGGGATACGCAGCAGGGAGGATTCTGAACAGCATATCATTAGCATAAAGCCTGTTATAAATTGTCTTTGTTAAAATTACAAGTGGTTGGTCTTTGGAGCTCATTCTGGAGAGACCTTGTTATAGAAAAAACTGTGCATTCTGGTAAGGGTAACAAAATGATTTCTCGCCAGTGGTGTAGCCCTTTGGCGACCTGAACAAGGTGTTTCCCCAAGAACTGGCCAGTTCTGACGGTACCATGTTAGTACTCTAGAAATGGAACTTTGATTAACTTTGTACTGAGATGAAACGTCAGTGCCATCCGATGGCTTAAGCCTCCTTATTTTGTGTCAGGCCGACCTGAATTGATTCGCACAACATGCGTGGCCAGTTTATAGAGGAAAGGGCCATGGGGTTTGAGCGGAGGTGTACGCAGATTACCTGGGAAAAGTGATTATTTTGCACATAAGTTTCCAAGGTCACTTGTTTGTTGTCGGTTCAATGCCATGTGTTCTTTTGTCAATAGTAGACTAGCACCTTCTCGATAACAGTTGTATCGCTGTCCAAATTAAATAAGCCCTGCTCTCATTTCAGGGACCAGTAGCGTCTTACACGTGGCTAAGGAGTCCCTCACGACGATATTCGTCCGCGCCTTTCCACTGATCGCTACCCGGCTTCCGCCGTTTTAACCCTAACTGATATCAGCATCGTGCTCATTTGAAGAATTAGTTTACGTAACAGACACGGAGTTCGGTCTGCACATCGTTACTGAAATTAAACCAGTAACAGGTAGAGCGGGCAAACAGCACGCGCCCTGTCCGAGTGCCATTCGGGGCCAAGTTGTACTGGGAAATGAAAATATATGGCTGTAAAAATCCTTTCGCACACCCGATGAGACGGCCCGTTGCAGGATACAACAACTCGAAGCAGCCCGAGAGTTGCGAGCAACACACCTCCCCAACAATCCTGGGATGTTCCAGGCGGAGCCCCTTTTCCGAAGATCTTCCAGCCTACGTCCATTTCCTTCACGCAGCCATCGTCACTTTTCTCCGGGCTCCCGTCCCACGACAAGTCTCTCCCGGCCGTAATCGCCCGCCGCTTCCGCTCCCAACTTTCCACGGGTCCCCAACTCCTGTCTTCGGGAATTATTATTATCGATTCCCACATTTGTTTCCGGCTTCTCTATTTTTTTTTTTATTATAGATGATATATCCACCCCGACCACACCTTGTTTACTTGGCGTGAACATCTCGGCGACTGGCTGCCAGAACGAGGGTGAAGCGGCACCAGGATACGGGAGATACCGCGATGCTTTTCCCTACTTAAAGCTGATACAACCCGAGCCGTAGCAACCCTCTTACATTTTAAAAGAAAGTGAATTCCAGTCGGCGATCCGTCTACATTTTAAACGCTTTACCAAAAGAAGAAAAAAAAAAACGATATTCAGTAAGAACATCGCAATTAAACAGATGCTAAAGTCCGGAATTATTGGATACCATTTCTCGATTTAAAGAAACGACATTTAAAAAAAAATTTTTTTTTTAAAAAAAAATAAATATTATGTTTTAAATTTTAAGCTAAACTGACAGTGGCGAAGCTTGGCTACGTTCCAAATACGCTTCCAAACATAAGTACAGATAAGTGGAAGATATTGATTTCGCGCGGTAGCGAAGTAATCTCCCTTTTTTGTTAAGTTGAAAGAAGTAAAGAAAAAAATATTAAAAAAATGCTTTGAAGTTTAATTTGTTTGTCCGCTTTTCATCTTCCATACGATTCCACCCACCCTTAATTACCCACCAGAATACAATGGAAACAAAAGCCTAATTCAAAGAGTAACCCTTTCCTTCGGGGTTCACGCCGAACAGCAACAAACACCAAAAATATATATTACTTTCTCGTGAAATCTATATTCGCAACTCCGAAGTTTTAACATTTCTTTGACTAAACAACAATAATGATATTAATAATGATAATAATAATAATTGCACACCCTCTCTCAACTCCAGCTTATAGTTTGGAAGGTTGACAACGAATGACGTCCGTGCACCTGTTAGCTTCCCGAGCTATTCTCGCTACACCGTAATGCCAAAAGTACAAGGTTCACGTATTTTGTGCGGTAAAGACTTATTAAGGTACAAGTCCATCTTTATCAGCCAACACGGCTGCAAGGCTATGTCTGTCTAACTTCTATAGGCTTAGGGGGAACATCCGGTTTCTTCTTCTGGGGGAGCCGACGAGGTTTGAAGTTTTATTCTCTCAGAGTCAGCAAAAAACTAGTTTTCTAATGACTAATTAGCGTCACACCACCCACCCACCGCAATATTATTTCAGTGAATGTTCAGCTTTAAGACAAACGCTCCGTTTACCCGCTGTCGCGACAAATTCGCCGCGCAGTTTGATCGGTTTGCGAACCCGGATAACACAGAGTTGCTTCCCTTTCACGCTCCCCTATTACCTTTTAAAAGAAACACAAATAAACAGGCTCTCCCCACCCCCTCCAAACCGACTTCTGCATCACAAGACAACTGCATAAATAAACCCATCCTCGATACCTTATTAACCGACGAGCTCACAAGCCTTTAATAAAAAGTTACCAAATCCGTTATAAGAACCAAGCTTTCTCTTATCTCCATATTTTGTACAATGATCAAAGATCTTCGACGTAGGAGATTGGCCTTACGTGACCACGGGAAGTAGGCCTTTGTACCTTTGGACACCTCCTCGTCCATCCTTCCTCCTCCCTCCACCGAAATCGATTCTCGATGTCGGCAGTTTGCATACGGATACGGGAGAAGTGTTCCGTTCTCTTCCCCCCCCACATACATCTTCGACAGCGCGACCGAGGCGAAGAACTCGTACGAGACAAATGGATTTAGGTTCCGCCCGGCCAGCCGACCCAATCAATAGACGAAATTGTGGACTTGACCCGCGGTAGGAATTTTAAAGGAAATTTCTACATTTGTCCTCGTAAATTTCCGATAATTTAAGTCGGATTTCCACTTGAGGATAATTTGTAAAATTACGAGCGGACAAAAAAAAAGAAAAACAACTGCGTGATCGTATTAAGTGATTTAAAAATATATTTCTCATTCGTGCGCCGGGGTGGGTGTGTGCGGATATTTCTGGCCAGCAGCCAAAACTATGGTGTTCTTGTAGGGCAGACAGTGATCTGGATAGTATTTTGCTGGAGATATCGGGCGATTTCTCACAAATGTATATTGAAATTCTGTCAGGCGATTATTAGATTGGTCAATACGAATATAATGTCTTGTAGTTCCCAAGAAAGATATGTGCAGCGAATAGATATATAACAGTGGCGATAAAAATACTTCCTGTTATCTGTTATTATTTTGCTGCGTGGAATCTGGGGAGACCGTGCATAGAATTTATTCCAAAATTTAAAAAAAAAAAAAAGATGTTTTTGTCGAAACTGTATGAGGAATGGTCAAGCTCAAATAAAGGTGAAAGGGACCTGGAATCTCTTTGCATAAGAACTCGAGTTCGAACCCCGATCGGAACCGTCTCTGCTTGGCGTACCATCGTAGAATTGTTTCTTTCTCTCTCTCCCTTTTTCTTTTTTTTTTTTTAAAAGCCGACAGCCTGGGCTTCTCCCCAACATCCGAAAAAAATGAAGAGTTTTCCGGGTACATGTGGCAAAAGATTTGTGAGCACCTCGCACCTTGGCCACTCTTCAAGAGCCTACAACTAAAACTCGGTAACTTGCTTGGCGCCCCGCTCCCACTTTGTTCTGAGACCTCAAGAATCAGGTTATGGTTTACCAAGATGTGTGCATTTATGTGAAATGTAGATATAAACGTTGGGATTTAGTATAAACTTTTAAAATATGCTTATGTTTTAAGCAAAAAAAAAAAATTGTTCTTGATGTTTTGATTCTATTTATTTGAAATCCAAGTCGCATAGCAAAAAAAAAAAAAAGACTTCAAGATTGTACCTTCATTGTATAAAGGAACCGCTCTATGAAAAATATAATATTAAAACCTTCAGTCTTCTACAAGGACTAACAGAAAGAAATAGTATATTGCCAGAGACTTAGAGAGAATAGAATGACTGATGAGTTATTGCGTTTGGAGCTTTACAAACCTTAACTAATTTAGCAAACATAGCAGAAGTTGGTATATTGTTTATTATATGTAAACGAAAAGTTTAGGTGACAGGTTTTTGAACCTACATACACCGATACACAAGTAGAAAAGCTAAGTTATCGCCACAAAAGAGGCTGAGCGAAGCCCTGGAATTAAATCGCGACGTCACGTATTGAATTTACACTAGCAATTCGATTTCGTCTATTGGCTGTACTATTCTTGTCGCGCTGATTGAAAAGCGTGTTCCTGTTCGATCCCTGCGGCAGGAATTCCATTTAAATTGTCAATGAGACAGGAAAACTAATAATAATAAATATCGTAACATTTAGCTTTGTGAAAACTAATGGTTTAAAACCGAACTGTCGCTAAAGTGTCTGCGTGAATTTTAAAGTGTATTTGTTACTATTAATTAGAAAGGTTTGCGTCCTAGAAACTACCAACAAACGATACACTGAAATGTTAACAATAATAGTCTGTACTTTAAACTAAATAAAATATTTTTTTTTTTTTTCTAAAATAGATTCTTGCTTTGGTGAGCCGAATTTCTTGGAAAATTGATTACGCACGACTGTTACCGAGAGGTCAACCAAGAGATTCAGATGGCTTTTAAAAGAAAAAAAAACAACAAAAAAACTAAACGATAATTTAACATCTTTGTAGTAAACAAGCAGACCAGAGTTTTTTTAATTCTTGTTCTTGAATACCAGACCGTCCGAGTGCATGAGAAATAATAAAGAACTTGGAATCCGTTGATTTCCAGCTCCCTCTATCCCTCTCTCTCTTTCCAACTTAACAGTCAGCATATGTCTGTGCGGTTTCCGAGAACCTGGTATCAGTCCACCAACTGGAGAGACTACTTTCCAAAAGCAGCGGACGACTATATCTTATTCAAGGGCATCGGCGAAGGCTGACGTAAGGTTAGTTCTTCAGCAGCGCAACTATAACTGCGCCACAGCCTTATAAGGAGTCACGTGTTTATTACCGAAGGGATGATTTGACTACACTTTCTTCATAAAACTCCCCCACCTCCCGACAGGGCCATAGACAGATGAGTTTGAGGCACTGCTGGAGATGGGGCGGTGGAGCGTAAGAGAAATACGGCCATTGGAGCTGTGGGAATTAACCCTATTCCTTCACGGAGTTCGGCAAAACGTAAAGTTGCCGTTCGTGGAAACAAAACACACAGAAAGAGAAAATACTTGGACAGTGAAGATACTTTTCCTAAGGTTAACCCTCCCAGACAAAAGAGCAAATACGTTACCATGGTATTTAAATATGTAGCTGTGTAACTGCTTCGTATATGAAAGTTGTCGTCGTGACCTTCACCCAGATTACTGGCCGAACTGTACGTGACACTGAATACGATAGGCAGGGGGGATCACTCTAACGAAAGTCCAAACTAGAACCCTACAATTTTTGGATGTGGGAGGAAACTCACGTAGGGCAGAAGAACGACCGTGCCAGAGTAGGCCAAACGGAGACTCTTCCACGAGAACTGAATTTGGGCTTCCGACCCACCCCCAACTCCGCCACTTCCGTATATGGATGATGTTACCGCCGTTGAAGCCTGAGCGCGCGCACTGAAGGTAACCGCGAGCATCGTTCTTAACGCAGGTCTTCCCCTTACCACAATCGGTTCCAATGTTAACGCTTGTAATGGTTATTCTCAGCGGTGAAGCACGTCTAGAGTGGCCGGAACAGGCTCAAAATGAAGGAAATATGAGAGCAGCCATAGAATGAAGGAAATCGTTGCAATCAGAAAAAAAAAGCGTCATCTGGACAGACTACGATGTCATGCCGACCTAACTCTTTGTCTTCAACCCGTTGTCGATGCTTATACCGATGGAGTTCTCTGTACAGACTATTTTAACCGTTATTCCCGACTCCTCGCCATTTTTAAGAAAATACTGAGATTCGGACGCGCTATTTATGACTCGGCTTCATTGCGAATTGATAATCACAAATTTTCAAATGCATATAACAAACGATTAAGTCTTCTCGTGCCAGCGACTGCCGTCCCGAGTACTAGAAGCGCGCGCTAGATGTAAAAAAAAACAATAATTTTTTATCAGCATTCTTCCTCCTCGACCGGTTTCTCCGATAACAGAGCAGGCGGCACGTGACTGTCCCATCCACCGCCACCTCGAGGCTCTCGAAGCCGCTCTAGAAGAATGCCAGCGATCCGACGATAAATGGTCATTACAGAAGCCGTGATAAAAGTGGAATTTCACAACCAAATGTGGCGTGTGATCGGACAGCACAAGTCCGCAGAACATGATCGCTGCCTGGCGAGCGACAACTTCGCTTTTGGAACCCTTCTAGAAATAGCAACTGGAAGAAAGAGAAAAAAAAAAACTTTGTTCTTTTACCCTTTCTAAAATTATTACATTAATGTGTTTGTTTTATTTTCGAAAAAAGAAATTACAAGTACGAAGAACCCAACGCGAAAAATGGTAGGAAAAACAACAACGTTAAATTAGATTTTTATTCTGCCGTTAGGGGAAATAACAAAAATAAATGGATTTCGCTTTGTAGAATATCCTAAGTGTCCGGTAAGTGACTGTCAGAAAAAATGAAATCGATTAACCACGTAGTTCTAATTCTATTTGTTAAAAACAAACAAATGGAATTTTAAGTATGAGTAAAGATTATGTCTGAATCATGCGCCCTTATTACTTTCATTTTTGCATCAAAATTTAGCCATTATTATTATTATTATCATAATTTATCCGCTTTTGATTTAATGGTTTTACCAGTCTACACACACACAAGGTTAGTTTCCACCAGTCGCATTCTTCGATTCTGTACATTTAAGCATCAAAGGAAACCTTGTATTAACAATAGCAGTAAGTGAAAAACACGCAGGTTTACCACGAGTCTCTTCTTGCCCCACCCCCCCAGCTCTTCAGACATCTATTCATTCGTATCCCCTATTCCTAAATATATGTTCTTCGCCAGAAACTGGAGCGTCTCTTCCGTTTCTTTTTTGTTGTACTCTTGAAAATGGTTTCGGAAGCTCAGACATACAATTGTTTTCAGATGCATCATATATTTTTGGATTTTTCGAATAGTCTAAAAAAATTTTTGTCGTTGTCGTTGTTGTTGCAAAAGTTTTGATTATATTGTCCCGTAAAATATTACGGTTAACTACAAGCTGTTAGAGCCATTTGAAAAAGAAGGAAAACAAAAAATTATTTCATTTTACCCTCTTGGTAGATTTAATACTTAAAAAGGAGGAGAAGGAACCGGGGCCAGGGCTGACAGGGTGTGCCTAGATCTCGGCGGCTAATTGGCCATCTAACCGACGGCCGCCGATGACGACATCAGTCGCCTTTCGGTTACAGATTATCAAAACTATCACATTAAGCTGTGTTGGTACTTTTGATTTTCATCCGCAACAAGTCTTATCGGATGAACCGCGCTGATTGAAGAAGATGTTTATGCTAGTGCCAGGGATGCGGCCGGTCCATCTTTAAAACATAAACTTCCCCGTGTGTTTAGAGATGCTAGCTGACGTATAAGAACCAGAAGAACACCTTTACTCGGTATTTACAAGATGTTCAGTACGAAAGATACAGCAGTTGCCGCCTGAAGATGATTTTGTTTTCGTTATCGTTGTAGACATTAAAAGTGAGGGGAAAAGATGACTTTTTGTTTTGGGAGAAACTTTCATATTCTTCTTCAACGTGTACTCGGAAAAAAATATGTTTTTCTCTCTCTTTAGATTCACTATGGGAACTTTATAGAGGGTTTCTAGAATTACTGCCAGCGTGGTGAGAGAACGGCCTTATTGTATTACTGGAAAGAAAATGCATTTTCATAGTAGGCGGCCATAGCTTCGTCCATCATTTAGCGTCTGTGGATGAGCTCAAATTGTTCTTCTGGTAGCCGGTTACGCTCTGCCTCCATTGTAATTTATTGGATTTCATCCCGTACTTAGAGTATCAAAGGAACCTGAACAACAAAAAAATAATCGATTCTCTAAACAATTTGGCTTCATTGCTTAAGGAAAAATATAATGATGTTATTGGCACCATATATGTAATGGCTTCTGTGCCCGTGTACATTAATGGCTCCTCTTATCTGCTGGGATGGGGTCTCGGGTAGAACAGGAGAGTTAATTTAATTGTTTCTGGATTCTGAACACATTGAGAGGACTCTGGATGAAAACCCCTGTTCACCCTTTTAACTGGGGCCCGAGGGTCTCGGCGCAATTTAGGGTAAAGATCAAATGTTGCGATATTAATGGGTAGTTTAGAAGGTGGGAGGCTCTCTTTTTTGCTGCTGTTGTTGAAATAATAGGTTTACCATCCGATCCCGGGCGGATCCATGTAAATAGGGGGCGGGAAGTCCGGACTGGAATTCCGTCCACACTGTTGCGGCTACGAGACGAGGACCCTCTCCACTCGGCGCCCGGTTTCTGGCTCCCACCCGGCTCTTACCGATGCGAGTGGCCATCCATCAAGTAGCGTCTTGTAAATCCCAGCAACGAGCGACTGAAGCTTCGTTTACAATTCGCGAATGTAACTTTCGTACAACGACGTTCAGCAACAGACGAGCGAGAACAGGAACAAGGAGTTAGTGCCCGCAGACGGACAACACAATACACGCGAAATATCAGCCCTATTTTACGTTTCTGAGTAGCGGGAAAAGCGCTGATCTTCAGCGCGGGCCGGCAGGTGCTCTCTCCCATACTCAGCCGGGAAGACGGAGCGTTAACGATCCTCCTAACCCAGGACAAACCCGACTGCCAACGTGCGAGCGACGACGACGCGCCCCCCCACACAGCGAAAAATTAACCCTTCACTGTCTCCGTACTATTTTGAGCATTTACAAAAAAAAAAAAGAACTAGACGTCGCTTCACGTCGTAACATACGGGTATCTCCGGCCCCTGTAGGCGGAGCTGTTTATCTACCTGACCACCACAACCCCCCCCTTTATTCAAATTTTTTTTTTTACTGATATGCGCAGAATTTTACTTTTAGGTAAAGCAGATGGTGCGATACGTCGGAAAATTTGGGGCGGTGCTGGGGGGGGAGAGAGAGAGAGAGAGATATGACGTCAGCACACAGAGATGACGTAGGTACACACAAAGAGAGATGACGTCAGTACAGATAGAGATGACGTCGGCACACAGAGAAATATGACATCAATACAGAGAGAGAGAGAGAGAGAGAGAGAGAGAGAGAGAGAGAGAGAGAGAGAGAGAGATCTTACAACATCGATAGAGTCGGCCAATATCTGCCATAGTCGCTGTGGACTGAAAAGAATAAAAGACGAGGCTAAAGAGACTAACAGATGAGCCTGGTGTCAAAAGTCCTGTGGCTCTCCTCTTTCCTACGGCGTTTATAACCCAAATAACTTTTAATTTGATCCAAAATTTCCAAAGAGCATTCTTGACATTTCATATAATGTGGGTAATATCTCAGAAAACGTCAATAATCGTTAATAAGAGCGGTATTGTAGAACGGTTCCAAAAATCCAACATCCTTACAGAGGTGGGCAGACCGCGAGCGTACCCAACAATGAAGTCTACACTGAAAACAACAACAACAAAGACTCCAAAATGGAAATGTTCGAGTTCTCTAATAAATGTCTTCGGATTTTTGGTGATGAACGATCATCTAGAGAATAGATAAAACCTTTTAAATATTTTGAGAGATATTTAGGAAAAAAAAACAACACAAACAGATTGTTCGTTACTTTGTAGATACAGTAGTTATTACATATTTTTGTCGACTTTTTTTGTTTCCTTTTTTGTCTCATCCATTAAATGAAATAATAGAATTATTTTTTTCCTGCCTTTTAAATACATATGCTCAGTTTTAAAGAGATCAGAGAGAGAGAGAGAGAGAGAGAGGAGAGAGAGAGAGAGAGAGAGAGAGAGAGAGAGAGAAGACTGGAGAGAGAGAGAGAGAGACAGACAGACAGACAGACAATTTACTGTCATAATGAACAAAAACGTTAAAGATGGGTAAAAAGGTTTTTAAAAAAAAAGCAACCTTGTAGATTTCCTCTAAATTTTAAACCGCTAACCGACCATGTCCCGAGATCGATTCACTTATAACGTTACCTTAATTTGATACTATTTATAAAAGACAGTTTTTTTTTTTATATAACGTCTACATCTACTTCACCTTCAACGGTTGTCACACAAAAGCAAAACACCACCGTTACTTTGTTGGTGCTACATGACATTTACTATCTTCTTTATTTTGTATAGTGTGAAGAAAGTCTCTTGGAACGCAAAGCCAGTAATTTAAAACTAAATAAATAATTGTAAACTCAGTTTACTGGTATGGTGAAAGCCAAACCAGAATTGGCCAGGGAAGTCGTTGCTTACAAAGCATTCTTTAATAGAATTTGTTTGTTATATATTTGATTATGCTCCAGTGTTGTATATAATAAGCACAGTCAATCAAAGAGAACTGATAAGAAAGGTTTACTGCAAATACGTAAAAGAACTTGCAATTTTAATGTTATTGACTTTAGATTACACTACAAGGATGAAAATCGAATGACACCAGGCGAAGATCCTTTCTCCCGAGTATACTTTGGATCATGGATGGTTATCCAATACAGTCGACGCCCGGATCAGGAATGGCACTTGCTAGTGACACAAAGCAACACGCGGCTCACCGAAGAATTACTAATCGGGTGAATCATTTATAGTACCTGCACACTTTTCCGAGCAGGGAACGATGCAGTGTAACTGAAATCTACAGCAGATTCCCCGTTTCTTTAACTCTGAAACCTTTAGTGAATAGAATTCCAGTTCGTCCGAAAGTCGCGCTTGTAGCCGTAAGGACTTCGAATGTCAAGTCAGACTCTCTCTCAAGCATTCACTCGATTTTTCTTCTTGCTAATATTCCCTCAGTGCGCTGAGAGAAATACATTATACAATTTGCTAATAGGTAGAAAATATATATCCAGTGTTCTCGAGATCTTTGAATAGCGACAGCGTACCTTTAAAGCGCCATCAACCTTTGGTATAATATATAAAGCAGATTTATCTGATCCACCAGTATAGCTTCTAAAGTAATTCTCGTTTGTAAATCACTTCTGCAAGCACCTGGACAAATATATTTTAATTTATAACATCCCGTGGTAATTAATCGCAAATGCACTACTTTTTCTTCTTTTTTACGCAACAGCGAATGACTGAAAGGTATTTGGAGTATCCCAGAAAATCTCCAAAGACACACGCCCACAGAAGAAAGCATATATCTAGATCGAAACGGAGCGGCTGTAGCAATGCGCAAGCTGATATCAAACAAAAGCAAAAGAAACTCGTAAGTTAGTGTCTTAGAGGAGCCTAGAAGAAGTCTTCAGTTTTACGGAAAACTTTTAAAAGCCATTCGGTGTACTAATATTGGACTTTTATGCTTGTTCTCCTTATCTCATTTTTTGTTTCTTGCTGCCTTAAAAGAACAAAAAGTAAAACGGGATACATTTCCCCCCTTTCTTCTTAACGTATCTGTGACCATTATAGCGAGAAGAATACGTGAGACGATCCATGGAAGACCACGGGAAAGCTGAGATTATGGTCTCTCACGGTCGTGCATCCCTGAATATAACATATCGTTTTGCCTAAGAAAGTCTAACATAAAAAGCATAAAAAAGCCCAGTCGAAGGACAAACCGTTTTAAAGATACCCAGACTACATCAATCTTTACACTCATATTTTTTAGACGAGATGAGTCAATATTCATGTATATGATGAAGCTACTAATTTCCAGAACTTAATAATACGTCTTTTTATTTTTTTTTACATTTTGCAAACTGTACTGACTTTATGAATTAAGGGAATAATAACGGAATATTGTGGAACTGTGTTAATTAAAGTGCATTTTCCTCATCTGTGGGTGTTATTTTATAAAGAACCATTCTCTCGTGATGGCATAGAGTAATCCCGGTCCTAAGTATCGAAATACGTCCGTCTACAGAAATACTAATAATCAGAAATTCGTTTTCTAATCTATGTATAAGCTACACTGAACGGATGTTTCCAAGCACCAACCATTTTAACATACCATTCCTGTAAAAGAGGAATTTGTAGATTTTCATTTTAAAAAGGTGAAAATGTAACAAAATTATACAGTTTAACATAAAGAAAGAAATAACAACAAGAAACGTTTATTCATTTTAAGGAATGGTTTTGATTTTAATGTTTTACTGCGATAAGCCCTTGGCAGAAAAAAAGTATTAATACAAATCGATAAAAGGAGAGATAGCAGAAATGTTTTTTTTTTTTTTAAAGACAATAGGAGGAAGTGGTCGTCTGCTGGATATCGGTCATTTATTCGTAGAACTGTATAGAAAGTGGCTCTCCATCATTGTCTGGTTTTCTAGAATTCCCCGAGGAGAAACGTTGCGACTAAGAACGGACGGCGAGGTCTTCAAGACAGGTTGAGGAAAACGACCAAGAATAGCCACTTGCTTCGGATAGCGATTTAGGTTATCTTTCGGGGGGCGGAAAGGGTTAACTTTTAAAGATAAACCTAGAGAAACAACCAGAGGATGAGAGTATCTTCATTGTTACGTTGATTTGGTAAAGAAAGGAAGGCAAGAAGCTCTCCTGCTTTGTGTGTTAGCTGTCCCGAGCCGCCTGGAAGTTCACAAGTCCAGATTGCATATAAAACTAACAATGATGCTGGTTAGCTAATACAAATAACGAAGGCGGATAAACAAGCAAAACCGATGTCAAAGACTGCGGAAACTTTCCAGTAAAATTGATTTCTCGTCGTCAAGCCAGGCCTGAGAGAATGGAAAATGTATAAGCTGCTGTTTGCAAGCTGGCCTCCTGTTTGTACGAGCGAACATAGGTTGATCAAGGTCAGGCCTTGCGCAGCGTCCTGTGTACCACGCTGAAGTCTAATCAAGAAACTATGAATTTCTAACGGGATCTCTCCTTGTGTTCCTAATATACAGTGACAGGGTGATAATTACACGGACACTCATTGCCAATACTGAGCAGAATTCGTGGGTTCCACTTTCTACTGCAAGTAATAAGTAAATAGGGCAACCAGAACTTGTGTACCACAATCAGTCCATTTTTTAACATATAAATAGTATTTCTGTATTTCCGTGCAGCAAATGTTAACAAGTTTTAAATATTATACAATACCAATATCGTATGCATGCGGTCATTGCATAATATAGTCTGTAATTATTAAAACCTTCGCTGTGAGGTATAGACAAATAATATGCCTATTTTGCTATCTTGGTTGAATACGATGCAAAAGCTTTTGATCCTTAGGATGATAAATCGAGGTGGACTTCGATGCTAACAGATGTAAACGAATCGTATTGACGTATTCCTTGATTTCCCAGGTGATTCTAATAAATATTTTTCTAATGTTAATCTTCGCTGATCCTCTTCTCCCTCTATTTTTACGTCCACATCTCAGCTATGTAAATACTTCATTATAACCATCTTTGAGGTTCCTTGTAAGCCGTGGCCAGAAGACTGACCTCAACTTGCAAATGATACGATTAAAGTGTCTAGAGTTTTAGACATCTTTGACGACAGTTCATTAACGTTTCTTTTCTGTTTTCAGACTTCAGTGATGATAATCACCTTCTTCTCTTCCAGAGCAGTTTTTTTCCCCCCTTATTATCAGGCTCTTGGATTTATTCGATCGCCTATTTTAAGACTGTTTTGAAACAATCCCGAGTTTAATTCTGTAAGTTTCTAGATACTCGTTCAGCGAACAATCCGACGTTAATACAGACAAAATCAATGCGCAAGGAAGAGAATTGTTTTCAGACTTCTTCACACACAAATAATAATAAGTTAAAATGATTTTATTTAGACAAAACCAACGGGCAATTTCCTTCTGATAAACCGGCTTGCGGTTCCGCTTGATCCGGCGAAAAGCTTTCATTGGAGCTGAGTTGCGCTGACCAACCAGCTTATTAGCAGGATAATATTGGCACTCGATCCTTTCCAAAAGCTGTCAATCAAACTATAATCTAATTTAACTACCCTTTTTTTTTTTTTTTTGCACCGAGTTTCGCCGGAAGGAAGAGCCATCCCGGCATGATTCCAACAACAGCAGACTGCGATACATCTTCGTTTAATGTGTAGTATCTGTTGCCCAAAACCAGGCAGAATGACGTTCTGTGGAGCAACCTGAGTCAGAACGATAAATGCATACCGAAGGGCTGATTTGAGCTGTACGAAGCGACAGGAGACTTTACTAAAACAACCCAACCACCCCACCGAAAAGTAATAATTCTATTCCAGCTTTATATATTAATAAAAAACCTCAGGTATTATTCAAAGTGCGGAATCCCTCCTGTGACGTTTGCGGAAATCTGTTTAATACGAGTACAGTTTCCGCAGGGTATCTGACTTAATAAATTAATGTTTCTGTGTATGTTTGGCTGCCTTTTTATACCTATGAAACAGACATGACATTTTCAGGATAATCCTTAATATAGCGACAAGGAACGATTAAGTGAGAACGGAGATGCTTGTCACAGCACCAGTAGTTCTTAATTAAATGTAGGGATGAGGCTACAGTCTAAATTATCTCTAAGCATCACTTTCCGGATTCAGAATGTTTGCATTTTATTATTCAATGACAATGACAATTTTAGTCGTGGAGACTATAATAGGCTAATTTCGTACCATTCATACCGACTTATATTTCTAAGTAAAAAAAAAACTACACATACTAGGTAAAATAGTTTTCCTATTTTAAGGTAATCAAATATACATTGGTCAAAAGCCAGAGTGAGACCTGCGCATGTCAAAGCCAATCGGGTAAATTATTTCTGTAAATACCTATGTATGATAGAGTCAGTGAATTGGCTAACAAAAACAATCTACAGTATCCTATTGTGAGCGACGTTTAAACCCTGAATTCAGGCATTATAAGTTCTGCAACGTATTGTCTTAGAATACTTTACTAACTTAAAATGGCTCCGCTCCATTACTCAAGACCTAAAGCGACCCTTACAATAGTCGAGTCGACCCTAGTCTCTCCATCTCCATCTCTCTCTCTCTGCCTTTTTAGCCAAAAGGATTAGCAAAGGGAACCAACCCACGATTTAAACTCGTAGCCCCACACCCGCCCTTCGATCTTTTAGACCAGTTCCGCTGGCACCATGGGAAGGCTCCCTATTTGGTCAGTGGATTTGAAATCCTCTTTCAAATGCTGCGCTCGCGTGGTCATTGTGGTGCACGCATTCGAGTATCACTTACTTCAAATATGCATAGCCGAGGCAACGTCGCGTGGGCACCGTCCCCTACTCTTCTGGCAAACACAAAGGTGCTTCCAGACCAGCGGTTTCTATGGCGGAAGGAGACACGACGGTAATCAGGAAGGCGCGCGCAGGCTGTGTGGGTGTGACGTCATACCGGGCCCTCACCTGTGTGAAAATATTCCGCTCGCGCGAACCTTCTAAAATGATTACAAGACTTTTTCCATTTTACTTACACAAGATAAACTTATTAATAGCGGGGAATTATATAAAACTATACGCGGACCATGGGACAATTAGGCGACGTTTTCCTATTCATGGGATCTCTGTGCTAAGCCCGCGTCCTTACGGTGGTAAATTCTGGTAAAGGTGCGAGTGTATATAAATAGGCAGAACAAGAAAAGAAATGCACACTTTTCAATGTTGATCTGACTTAGGAGTATCATTCCACCAAAGAGCTAGACAACTGATAAACAGACACAAACACAAATCAAAAGGCACAATATTATAAGTCTTGGTATAATCACATTTTTAAAAGAAAAAAATCTACTCTTTCGGGTGGAGAAATAATTTGACGTTTCACTGTCAAATACAGAATTAAACTTTCCACAAAACTAATGAATGCAAATAACAAGTAAGTTTCTTAACCCGCTGATAAAGGAGATTAAATGCCGTGGTGTTATCCTATATTAAGGTGGGAAAGCATCGACCAATTATGAAAACTAAGAAAATTTAAATCAATCTTCTGGGGCAAAAGAGGGGAGAGGAGGGGAGACTATCCTGCCGGTACTTTAGCCCAGTCTGATTCATTAACCCCGTCATCTCGCTAGTCCAGCGGACTGGCTACATTCGCATTATAATCGTCTTCGCTACAAGCTCCTTATAAAAGACTTAGCAAGAACACTCACTGCTTATTTGTAAAAGAAAGAAAAGAAAAGTATTAGTTATTTTTAAAAAAAAATATTAATAATACTAACAAAGGCGTCAAAAAGAAAGTGATTTTTTAAAGGGCTAGATTAGTGAAGAACCATTTTGTCTGTAAATTCAGTATTTAATTAATAAGTAGAGATGCATACAAAAAAAAAATTAAATTCATGAACAGTATAGTAATGTCAGCTGCACTATTTTCTCGCGTTGGTACTTCCTGGTAATCGTCGTTAGTTTGATTATATGAGCGTAGTGCTGTGGACTCGATGTATAGTTCGCCCACTGAATTTTCCCAAAACTGACGCATACCCATCTGGATTTCAGCAGTGAGGAGTCAGGTCAGGTCAAGGTTGCCTCCACCTGCCGAGTCGCCGCCCAGCCGGTCACTGTAACCCCTAGATGTTTCGACTTTTGATCCGCTGGACACCTAGAAACGGAAGTGCCCGACCACGCGCGTTCTGAGGGTGAGAACTCGGCTGTGTAGAGGCTGGGGTGGGGGGGGGTATACATATTAATTCGAGATAATCCCAGAGCGGTACAGACAGCGATCGTACAAGGCTGCCACCGGTCGGATCTTTTTATCCTTCTTCCTGCTTTAAAAGTCCGGGCGGCGGCGCGGTGGTCAGTGGTTAGTCTACTGGACTGTTTAAAGTTGAGTCCCAGGTCTGACTCCGGGGAGCTCCCGGCAATCGCTTCCTTCTGTATTTATAGACGAAGAAGCCCGGAAAGGACGGACTCTCGATGGCTTTGCTCACCATCACAATTAAAAAACCAATTCGCTGTCCGAGAAGAACCTGCCCCCTACCCCTCACCCAGTTCTATTGTCGGCCATTTTCCTGTTGTCGTTCTCTATTTATTATTTCATTCTGATGTCTTGCTGCGAGGAAAGGCTTGTAGTTTAAGCATTCCCAGACCAGTCGCCAGCGAAAAGGCAGAGGTAAGGAGGAACCGCCAGATGAAACACGATGCTTTAACACATCTCGTCCTTCTACATCGCGCTCCGCGTTACTGCCGAGCCGGAATTTCGGTGAAGCGGGAAACATCGTGGGCTAGGACCTTCGAGAAGGGCACCTGGGCCGCGAGCAAGTACATTCGAAACGTCGGTTTTCATCACAGCTAGAGACACGATCACAAACGTTTGCGCCGTTGACACATTAATTCCCATTTAACTGTTAATTAGACATGCACCCTTTAACTCTCGAACATGCAGCAAGATTAATACGGGGATAATTTGCTCGGAGTCCAACTCTAAAGCTCTATGCGCCAGCGTTACCCGCTGGGGATTGAAGTCTGTGTAGCAATTCGCCACCTACACTGTCTCTGTGAATTACGTCTCTGTGCGTATGTCTCCCCCGCACGCACTCTAGAGGCTTACAAAAAAAACATATTTAATTATAGCTAAGCCACAACTAAAATAGTAGAGTGAACAACAAGTATGTTCTTTAAATAACGTAAATGGGTTTTTACCAAGCGCTTGCTTTATTTTCTCCCCACGAGAATTGATCGTACAATATTAATTAGGGCGAACGGCTTAAGCAACTCTTTAGCATGGCCTCCTTTTGTCAGGGCTGGCGTTTGTCGTGCAGGCATAGGTGGGTTATCTTGGCAGTGCAGTCGGAATGGACGTCTTCCACGATCGATGCTCTTCGAGTTTGTACGGGCAGCAGCAACGACTGAATTCTCTTCAGTTGCTCACAACCACAGAAGCTTGGATTAAAAGTTTTTTTAAAAAAGACCATAACAATCACGTGATGTGTGCGAAGACGCGATTTCTTCGTGTAGCAATGGAAAACTACATCAAAAGCCGCCAATCATGTGACATAAGTTTGGACTCCTTGCTGGGTACGGGCAAATAGCAATATTGACCCTGTAGAATATTTCATACGTACGAAAGTTAATAAATAGCATTTAGCTAGGGTTTAAAAACTGACTTTACAGTAACGAGCTAAACGAACAATAAAACGTTATAATTAAATTTTATAAAATGTGACTTTTTTAAATATATATTTGTATACATCACTAGACGGAGTCATCTTGGTTGTGATAAAGAATCAAAAGGTCTATGTCCATAAAATACGAATATAAGGTCAACTACGTACTACCGACGCTCTTTATCAGGTTTATTATCTTCTCTATTTAGTTATGTAAGTCGTCGAAAGATGAATTTATGACTGGGGAAACTTATTAAAGATTTTATATAACAAAATGGTAATGCATCCCTATTTTTTTTCCCTATCGTTAATAACAGACACAGATGCGGTCTTTGTGGCTAGCTGTACAGCGAAACTCCGGGGGCTGAGTCTTCCTTGCTAAATAATCCGTAATCGGTCACAGACTCTTGGAAAAAACTGGGTCCACTCAGGTTTTAAGTGGTTTCCGGTAGATGGGAAATGCTATTCTCCACTTCGCGACAAACGAGTGCGTGTTAGTGCACGAGATCAAAGGCCTTTTTGAGTAGAGGCGAAAAGTAGAAGCCGACGCGTGCACAAACGCATGCAGACGGCCAATGGCCGGTGGTGTTTGTGGACAATAATAAGCTAAAAGTCTCGCTGATCCTTTGATCTCTCTATTATCAGGGAGGCAGTAAATTCTGACTTTGGAGATGTTGTCATTAGACGGCTTCAAGAAATAATTAGGATCTAAAAATCATTGGCGCGGTTAGGTGCAACTAGTTACATTAAGAGTGGGTTTTTTTAAAGATTTTGACAGGCAAAACGCATTGTCTCTATGCCCATAACGGCTATGACAACACTCTGATCTTAGCATTGGTTCATATCCCATTTTTAAAAATGTCTTAAAAACGTGAGAGATGAGAAGGGAAAGTTATTGAAGACGTCTTATTTACAAAAACCTGAAAGTCCTTTTGCATATATCTCCCCGCCAAGTTATTGGTAACTAAAGCAACTAGTAAACCTGGGTTTTTCCTCACGTTCACCTCCCCTGCCCTGATCATTCTCTTTTAGCGTGCAAAGTAGCCACGCCGAGTTGCAGCAGCCGTTTCTATGTTAATATCTCAGTGCAAAGCAGCTTCAGCCCTGGTTCCTCGACCTGTTTAAGACCGACAGCTACTACCAGTAATTCCGCATTGTCGCACTGGTATCTGAGCCTATTTATTACCGAGACCATTAAATGTAGATGGTCGAAAGTTATTTACGTGTTACAGATCACCTGACTTACCTCTCTGTGCTAAATAAAATCTAATTGCATTTTTAAAAACCCTTTATCGTTTCCCTATAGCTTCGAAACAGCCGTCGAAAGGTGCGTTCGCTGTTGACATTTACAGTAATGTCCCAGCATCACATGATCGGCGGGGGTACGAGAAATCCTAGCCAGAACAATAAATAGCCCTTTACATGTGAGTGTAAACGTGACCGTGATGATAAAGAAAGCTTTCGTTTTAAAACGATCTGACGTTTGGCAATTAGAGCGAACAGAGACAACAATAAAGTATGGCGAGAGGAAAGTAAAGATCGCTTACGTTAGATAAATTAATTTGCACATATAACGTGGGCATTTTTTAAAAATTATTTTAAAGAGCAGCAAAAGGCATCTCGCTGTCAAATTGACGTGGTCACCCTTTCAAGACTAACATACACGAGCAACAGTTTTACTGCAGACAGTTGCGTACACGGTGAAGAGGAAAGGAATGGCTGCAGGTTCGCTGAGGCAGACTACATCTGATCGGTGGTAATTTTAAATAATGATGAAACTGAGAGAAAAGAAACGGGAGGAAGAAAAATTTGCGAGTGTACTCATTAAACAACGAATACAACAACAACAACAACAACAACAACAACAGCAACCCCCCCACCCCGGGGCTGGTGTAATATTACGGAATTATTTAAGATTTATATATATATATATATTACTCGAATATTATTTTTTTTAATATATAATTCTGAGGAAAGCTGCGTATTGATTGACGGCCTGATGCGTGCAGATTTGCCAGTTGTCTGTGGCATCGCGAGTGAAAATTATATACGAATAACTCGCGGTTTAAAATGAGAGCGATTACCTGTTTTTTCCTGTTCAGTGGGCGGGGCGAGACAGAGACGGGCGTCGTCTAGTTGCGGCCAAATAAACGGGGTGCAATGCGCACGAGGTTCGGCGCATTCACATGATCTCCAGTAATGTTCACGTAGACGAGAACACCTTGATCTAACCAATCGTCGGACCGGCAGAACGGCATTAGAAACGGACGGTGATTGTAGCCGCGGTGCTGAAGACGGACGGGGGGGGGGATACGCTGACGTCAGCACGTCGCCCCGGGGCATTCCTCTGCGGTGCCACGCCCCCTCTCCCAACAAGAGACGCGCCCGCGTGAGCGGGCTGTGAGAAGGTTCCGGCTCCACAGCCGTCTGATTTCCAACACGCGGTTTGTTACGTAATTTATATCTTGTTATTTCCGAGAGAAACCCGATCAATGCGGCTGGCAGAACAGGCGGGTTTCGAAAGACCCCCTCCCCCCCCCAGTTCTACTGATCCTCTTGGAGTGCATTTAGCAACCTCCAGGTGTTTATATGAACGGTAACATTGCAGTCTCTTTACTGTCTTAGCTACACCACCCCTATTATTATTATTATTATTAATTATTATTATTATTATGATTATTATTAGTATTATTATTATTAGTATTATTATTTTATTATTTTATTAGTGAAGTCGTCGTCGTAGTAAAATCAGCACCACCAGTATTTAAGGGTATGTGTATATGTAGTTTGCTAGAATACTATATATATTGTACAACCATGTACCATATTTTAGTATTGGGGGCAAAAGAAGAGGCACATACCTTTAATTAAAGGTTTATAAAGTAAGTTATTGTTTGCAGAAACTTACTGGTGTCGCTATTACTGTAGTGAATGTAGGCCCTGGGAAGTTAACAGAAAAATTCCAACACGGATAAATGTCAAGAGGGCCGACAGAGGAAGTTTACAAAACGTCCACGAGAGAGAGAGAGAGAGAGAGAGAAGAGAGAGAGAGAGAGAGAGAGAGAGGGTGGGGGGTCAGTTTCCTTGGTAATCAAAGTACGAAATAATGTACTCAATACCGTACATTTTTACCAAAAGACACTTTAAAAATGTCGGAATTTATCTTATTACTACCAATTGTAGATGTGGGTAAAAGCAGATACGGATGGACAGTAATATGTACTCGATGCCCAGACTTTCATTCTTTTTTTTTACCATTACCTGAATAAAGATGTCCACGACAAACAGTTCAGCATAGTTCTCAAAAATGTATACCTCGGCAATCAGACATCATTCTAAAGATGTTGCTGGGGAAAAGTCCGTTTCAGATGTCTACTTTCTTACATCATCCAGCTGCCGTGTCTAGACAAAGAGGCAAAAATGGACAATACTATTCTGCCAAGACTTGGTAGAAGTGTATGATCACAAACAACAAGTTATCGTTGTTTGTGTGCATTTTTTGATTGTGAAGATTTAGTTCTTTGCGATGATTTTTCGTGTTTAAAACATTATTGGTAGCCATGCTTCTATACTCAAACCTTATAACAAACATTAAGTGTTTTTATTTTAATTCGACTTTTGAGTGTTTATTTGATTATTATGAAATAAAATCAACGAAAGAGAAATTGGTAAATGTCAGTGTTCCAGACTGAATGATATTTCCTTATTTTATTTAATTCTCTTTTATCGTACGTTGCGTTATCTTTACGTCGACAATCGTCTTACCTTCTTTGCGGGCTGAATAAATTACCTGGCACACCGGCAAGGTATTTTTACGCAGGCAAAAATCGAGTAGCTTCCGAGACAGGGAAGGAACCCTTATCTTTGAACTTATTGTTGGTATCGCAAAGAATAATACTGACAGCAATGTCTGGAGATGAAATGATGTTCTGTAGTTCCAAATGAATTCAATGTAACAGGTAAATAAAAAAAAAAGTTATTCGAAAGTTATCACAGAGAGAGAGAGAGATGGAGATGCAGAGAGATGGAGAGAGAGAGAGAGAGAGGAGAGAGAGAGAGAGAGAGAGAGAGAAGAGAGAGAGAGAGAGAGAGAGAGAGAGAGAGAGATGGAGATGGAGAGAGATGGAGAGAGAGAGAGAAGATGGAGATGGAGATGGAGATGGAGAGAGATGGAGAGAGAGAGAGAGAGAGAGAGAGAGAGAGAGCGAGAAGATAGAGAGAGAGGAGAGAGAGATAGAGATGGAGATGGAGAGATGGAGCGAGAGGATGGAGATGGAGATGGAGATGAGAAGATGGAGAGAGAGCGAGAAGAGAGATAGAGAGAGCGAGAGGATTGAGATGGAGAGATCTGGGAGAGAGTGGAGATGCGATGGCGATGGAGCTCGGCTGAGAGAGAGAGAAGAGAGAGAGCTCGAGCGAGCTCAGAGAGAGATCTGAGATCCGCTAGCTGGCGAGCTCGCGAGAGTCAGCGATAGGAAAGCTCTCGCTTTGCGCGAGCCTTTGGGAGCGCTCTATAGCACAGATGCCCGAGCGCGCTTTTGGAGAGATCGCGCCACCTCGCGGATGGCTCTGATGGGCTGGAGGCGATCTGGAGATGGAGCGAGCTGGAGAGAGAGTCGCGAGCGCGATGGAGATCTCGATCGGAGCCTGTCGAGAGCGCTCAGAGAGCTCTCTCGAGAGCGAGAGAGAGCGCGCGGAGCGCTCTGGAGCGAGCTCTCCAGAGAGAGAGAGCGAGATCTTTGTGCGGCGAGAGCGACGACCTCTCGAGAGAGAGAGCTCGCCAGCGTGAGAACCGAGCGCGCTGGGAGAGCTCGAGCGAAGATTTAAGTTTCGTCTTATTTCCTTTGAACGAAGAGTGAACTCGTTTCATTTAAAACACCTAAAGTGACTTATCTTCACCGTGCCCTCATTATAACCCCGCCTAAATACCTGTTTTTTTATAGCTATATTACGTATTCTTTCTATATTATTCTTATATTATTATTATTATTATTATTATATTATTATTATTATTATTATTATTATTATTATTATTATTTGATTTAGTGTTTCTGGCATACATAATATTTTTGCTATTTTTATTTTTTTTTATAATTCTCGAGATATCTGTCGCTGTATAAGGATTTTTCCCTTCTCACCAAAATAGGGATGATTCTGTTTTTTAAAGGTTCGCCCCAAAATATACGGTTTAATCTTTTAGTTTTTAATATTTCGCGTCTACAACAGCTGTTGATGCCTGTGTAACAGGTCTTCTTGTTTTTAGAGCACGTTTTAAAGTCATCTACAGTTACCATTATTTGCAAAGCTTAAAAAATATATATGTATATATGTATGGCAAAAAATTCGGTCTGCCGCAGAGAGTGGCGAGGAGAGGGGAGTTTGTTGAAAGATCTGGTGCTAGCCCCATCACCGACGAAGGAAACTCCCGTATGTGAGCCCGGAGACCCCAGGAAAGACCACATACGCGGAAAGTCTGCTATGGTGAAAACAGGAATCTGCCCTCCACCAAACAATAGCGCTTTCCGAAACATCGCCTGCTACGGAGTCTGTCAGACTTGTCACTATTTCGAAACAGTCTGAATTATTATTTTCTTACGTAAACGACAGAGTGGGGATTTTTTTTTTAAAAAAAAAACCACAAAAAATCTAAATAAATAAAAGGAGCGCAAGAGAAGGAAAGACGGAGACATTACCCGTACCTGTTGGTGGATGCTGCCGGACCTGTGGTGAGCACGAATAAACTTCCCAAAATCCCAGTCTGTAATGTCAAGATATCAGTGATGGCACATTATGAGGTCTACTATACCAGAAGCCCCGAGATATGCTTCTACCACTGTGCGATGCAGTCAAGACGAGATCGATAAAGGGAGGTCTGTACGGCATGGACTATGGAGAAACCCATCCTCTCTGTGGAACGGCGGCTTTTGGCGAGTCTTCCACAGAAACCGGGGGTGGGAGCGGGCCAGCGATAGGTGAAGACGACGTCGAACAGTGTTGGATTTCGCCCTTCTGCCAGCCTGATTTCCTTCCTTCCTTCCTTCCTTCCCAGGTCCGCGTTTGGAAATCTGTTCTCGCCCGCCAGCCTACATAAAACTAGACGCCGGTGTAGAAATTCTGTCGCGAGAGAACATCGATACCAGTGATTTGTTACCAGTGCACCACGGTGCGCACGTATTACCGAAGTTTCTAAAAGACGGCCACAAAGAGCCGAGAGGTCGCCGCCGACCGGAACCAAGAACTGAAGCCCAGCTGGTCAGCTCCACACGAGAACAGGGCTTTGGAAACTTGTCTTTCTAAAATAAACGGTACAAATATACCATTTGTGCGTCCTCAACATCTTTATTCCCACTGCAGTAAAACAAAAGTAAAGAAATGGATAGATAAATAGATAGCTAGATAGTACAACTCCCCAGTTTGTTTGTTAAACTGTAGAAGATCGATGGCTCCATTTTGTTCTTAAAGTCGGGTAAACAGAGGTTAGCGTGGTTAGAGAACATGAAAACATTTGGGGAGATGGTAGAGTGAGTTTTAAATAATAATAATAATAATAATAGTTTCCCAAACTTTAAATGACGCAAGACATGATTACCCATAACCTGTAAGAAGAAAGGAAATATACTGTGGGCATTTCAATGTATTTTGTGTGTGTGTGTGTGTGTGTGTGTGTCTGTCTGTTCATTTGTCCCGATGATTTCCCGTATTCCAGTTTCTGCTGTAGACAGATCGGTATTCAGACCAGCAGTTTACTCTTCCAGCCAGATGACGGGAAAGTCCGGCAGATATAACGAGTTTCGTTTTCCAGATGGATGATGAAGGTACCAGCGACGGGACGTTAATACATTGTGCACCTGGGGACTTTCGGTCTCGCACCGCCGACGTCTTCTCAGAATGGTTGCCGCCTGCTTGAGCGCAAATGTCTCAAAATTTGATGAATTCCTTCGTTTCTTCTTCCCAGCCACAGGCAGCAGATTCTTTCTTCAGTTCAACGAAGACGAGAGAGGAGGAAAAAAATTAGACTGAGTTGTTCATAATTGGATATTTTGCTATAGTGTTTTTTTTTTTTTTTTGTAAATTTACTTTAATACTGGATTCTGTTATTTTAATTGTGACAAACCCACAATGGGAAGCTAGTGTGTGTGTGAGAGAGAGAGAGAGAGAGAGAGAGAGAGAGAGAGAGGAGAGAGAGGAGAGAGATGAGAGGGGGAGAGAGAGAGAGAGAGAGAGAGATAGGAGAGAGGAGAGAGAGAGATAGAGAGAGAGAGTAAGAGAGAGAAGTTTTAATATCTTTTTAAGATCGTTTTAGAGAGAGATGGAGAGAGAGAGAGATACATATTAATATATATCAATTTTAATATCGTTTTAATTTATTTTTGGGGTTTGGAACTTTTTGATATTAGTGAAGCCGCTGATTTCCTTCTGATTCTGCTAGGAGATAACACAAAGCCCTTGGATGTAATTTGATCCAGGTAGGTAAAAATGAAGGCTTTCGCCTGGTAGCTGGATATTCTGAGTAGGTTAGGGAGTCAACCTTCCAGACTCGGTTAACGTGATTCAGCACAGGAAATAATCATGTCTGTTGTGAAATCAAATTACAAGGATTAGATTGACGTCTTGCGAAAGAGGCAATTTACAGAATGATATCTTCGCCAAGATTAGAATAGATAGAAGAATAAGAATGTTTAATTTTTTTTGGCTGTTCACCATAATAATAATAATAATAATAATAATAATAATATATAATAATAATAATAATAATAATAATAATAATAATAATAAAGATCCGACACGACTTTATTAAAGGGGGAATGTATTTCCTCGTCGTGGCTGCTAGACTCAGTCAGGCTCTTATAATGTCTATCAGTTGATCCTTGTAACAATATCGTATCCTCTTCGCCTGGTCTTCTGTATATCCAACCACGTCACGGTGGCGCTGTATGTCAAGTGCGATAACTCGGTCCTGCCTGGCGAAGAATAACACCCAGTAATTGCGTTCAGTGCGCATGCGCCTAAAATGGAGGGCGCACGGTTCACTCGAAGAATGCAATGGAATAAAAACAACTGAACAAACATATCTCTGGGCCGGTAATTATCCCTGATATTGATAAAGTAAACACAATTTGATCATTGATGCACAGTTCAGCGAAACCGCTCGACGTTCCGTAATAAAGTCGCCTGGAAATGTACGTATTGGACTCTAATTTCTGGACGAATCCATTCAGCTCGCGCGCCCCCTCCCTCCCTCCCTGAGAAGGGGGAGAAAACCTAGTAGAGGATTGAGCTCGTCTGGCTTTCTCCGTCCGCAAGTCGATCATTCTGGTAACCGAGTCATCCACCCTTGACTGATTTACGCGTTTAATTAGAGGCGGAAGGGATAAGCATCGCAGGTTTATTATCCTCTTTATCTCTGAGGTTCTACGGTCAAATACGAGCTGCGGAAGGAGAGGGACGACTCCATAAGTGTTCTGTTAACTCATCGTGCATCCGTCTACTTTCCACGGCCAGTTCCGCAAATAAAACGTCTAACCTGATCATCGGGTGGACATCCATTACAAAGAAAATAAATTGTTTTTCTATGGTATACATTAATTGAACAACAACAACAACAACAACATACAGGTAGGAAACCCTGATCAGTTAGTATATTATTTGACATGCTTGAGACCTACAAAGAATAATAAACCCTCCCTCGGGGACCCTATATTATATCGTTTAGGTTTATCCTGAAAGTGGTTTGCTGATGTGCTGAAATTACCATATATATATATATCGGAGAGGGAAATTAATGCAAAAGTCAGCGCAGTCGGGAGGTAGTCAGTCATCCACTACCTAAATCAGTGCAATTTGATTTGAGGTGTTTACTGTGGCACATTCGTCCAGATCAGTACAGCTGGACTCAAGGACCATATATTTGGCACAGTTACGATTCTGACGAATAATCGCCGCCCGGACTTCGTTTCCTAGTTAATGGATGACAAATAAAAGCCTAATATTTAATAACGGAATCTTTTCGGTGCGGCCACTTTAAGATCTCGCGGAATTTCCAGCTTAGAAACCGCAGCGTGCAATGATTCGGTTTTATAGAAAGTCGATAGGTTCTCCCCCCCCCCCACAAAACCTCCGGGCTGTGTCATTGACTTATTTCACTTTCTATAGCGCCCGCCCCCCCCTCTCTCTCTCTCTCTCTATTCCTCACCATCAGCTTTATCCGTCAGTAAATATAACAGAGGTAACCCGGTTGTGTTTGCGAAGACTTGCCGACGGGTGGGCCGTCGGTGTTAAGCAGAATGAAAGTGAAAGGAAGGCGCAAACACTGTCCCACCATCGACTGGCTTTCGTGTAATCTATTTTCGCGATTTCACACACTGAAATGTCTGCTGACATTTAGCTCTTGCCGGCTCCCGAATAGCACCGTTTTACGGCTTGCCGATTTTCAAAAGGAAAATGTGTGCGCCAACAACGGAAGCTCCCTGAATTCCAGTTAATGGTAATGAGAGGGCGTCAAAAACTTTCTAATCTAGAACGAACCGCGAGGAAAGTCGGCTTTGAGAAACTGCTACCGGGTAGTCACGCTGAAAGGACTTGTTTTGCTGATCAACTTTTTGCTTTTAAGATACTTGATTCGATTTCCTTCTCCCTGTCTTTTTCTTTCTTGGTGCTGCTAATGCCGTAGACACACACACACACACACCGAGGTTTAAATACCTAGTGCTTTAACCGATATTTACCGAAGAACACACAACAACAACAACAACAACGACCGGCCCGGTGGGGCAGGTGGTAGCGGGTTTGCTCCGTAAGGGGACCGTTGCTCCTGTACCGGGTTCGATCCCAGGCTGGGGTCGGAAGAGACTCGTCGCTGATGATCGCCATAGCGTGAAACAGCTGTACGACATCTCCTTGGTGTCCGACTTGAGAGAGACCTCCCGGGTCCTTGGGCCCCCTGGTGTCGGGGGACCGGGCCGCTTGTCGGCTCGACGAACATCTCTCAGGAACGAGGAGGATTCGGCATTTGGACGTCCGACTCGCTCAACAAAAACCTCCAGGTAAGGTTTTGGAATTACGAGTTAGCTAATCCCAGACGTTGACTCTCCGCCGCTGAGCGCCACCGGCAATCGCTCGGACGCGGAGATTTCGGTTTATGACACAACGCTCCGCCAGACACGTTTGTGAGTTTAAAGTGGACACACCCGGAACCTAAGATACACAGCCAGCCCCGACCGCAGCTTAACAGCGGTCACCCTGTAACTGCTTCTTTTGAAAGGAATTTAAAAAAAAAAAAAAACAATTTTGGTTCCTCTACGACGAACTTTTAAGTGGAATCGACTGCGATTTGATTTCAACTAATTAAATCATACGACTTCTCGATGCCTGCTGAGATAGAGACGGGTTTTGTTCCGGCTCAGTAGGAAATTTGCGTTTACACGCAGAAAAGTGTGCAGCTGGCAGTCCACAAAGTGAGCATCGCTAACATATAATCTGCTCACTTTTTTTTACCAAGAGTCAGCCATTTTCGCATCACTTCCGCCATATAATGGTTTTTTTTGTTTTTTTTACACCTTTATATACTCAACTCATCAACACGGAATTTGGAACCTCCGCCGGTTACCATGGCGACTGGCTTGCGCAGGTACAGTGGAAGGAAAGCGGACTGTCTTGAATCCAGACGCGGATGACTTACCTTGTGGCGAACCGACCAAAGGTTACCATCAGATTCATTCTGGATTTCGCATTGGCACCGAGTGTTCTTATCACTAACGCACTCGCACTGGGTTTCTTCTGTTCTGGCGACTGACAGCCGACGGATTGCAAGACGGTGCAGTTTCGATATCATCTCACTCTAAAGACCAGTGCATAATTCCTTTACACATCTTTCCTTAGACCATACCCTGAATCACGTCCCTTCTAGTTGTGGACGTTGGCATTTTTTTTTATCAAAAGAGGAAAAAGTAATTTTAGTTGATACGGCAGTCTCGTGTATATCATGGAGCATTCACAGGTGGTTTTACTGTAATATATCGTAACACTGCGTAATTCTGAGGTATTCACAAAACAGACATCACGCTATGTTCCGCGTGTTGATGAAGGCTTAATTAAAGACAACCACACTAAGAATACAAATGTTCACAAGATACGGTTGACAAACCCAACGTTTCTTCCGCTCCTGTCTTCGTCCTTACAAAATAGTTTCTAGCACTTTTCAAATGACTCGACTTGGAAATGACGAATGTCTTCTGAAAGATGCACTTCCTGTCTTTATGGTACTGGTATCTTTAATACTACTTGCACCGCACATCGGAATTGCTGAAATCAGTTTGATTTCGTAAATCATATTGGTACTTTAGGCGAAAAGATCTGATGAAAACAATATCACTACTCCGAGAAAGCCAGTTACACGATCGACTTTGATAATAGATTTTAGACCAACGAAGTAAGATGCAGGGAGTCTTAAGCACAGAAAACCTTCAACATTAATTTACATATTTTCAAATTTGGGCCGCTTCATAAGAAAATCAACACTGTGTACAAGCTTCGGTGGAGATCGAGGCTATCTGTCACAAAACAGGGTTGCTATGACATCATTTTTAATCAAACGTGTAGAGGAGCTATAATCTATGTCATGAAAGTCAAAGTATATGACGTTGATTAACACTCATCTATACGTTTGATTAGGAATTAGTAGCGCCATAACAACTAGCCCCGGTCTCTTCTATGGTGTACATGCCTATGAGTTTGCACAAAGAACTTGTTCAGAACTATCTATTTGAATATAGCCATTTGTGTAGCTTTTTAGGGGAGAATCGATAGTTACACACACAGGAAATATGTCGGAGACCAAATTTATAAGTGGTATAGTCAAAAACTGGCGCTTACAGAAAAATGGAATTGGTTTTGAGATATTCTAGGGGAGGCTCACACGATTAGCACCAGACTCGCTGGCATGCAACATATCTCTATCCAGTTGTCGGACGATTAAAAATCTTCGGTTTAAGTTAATCGACCAAAAAAAAAAGTATTGAACTGAAAGAACATACCGGAAACGAATTAGCTAAGAACGATTCGTGAACTACATCCAGAAATACACTACAGTTAAAAGTGCACATTTTGAACATATTTAGCAAGTAAATTCAGTTTATTACAAAACCATCCTTGGTTGCAGACTCCGCTCCTGTTCTCTATTAAAGCAAAAAGAAGGGGATCAGAATAATATTGTTGAATTACAATTATAATTTAAAAAAACAGCAACGAATGCATTAAGCGTTGTAACTAAGGCTTCCTGTACGTGAATTGTTATTTTAAGGTAAAGTAGATATGCCATGATACTGGCTGTGAGTTTATCGATAAATGTGTCCCGGATTTTAAACAAAATATCTAAATGTAACTAATCTGTTTACTCTGCGTTTAGGTCTAATGGACTTTTAAAAGTAGATTAGCATAAGGAAAAACAAGTTTGTCTGCCCGACCATCGAGATATATCCATATGTTATTTATATTTATTTACTGAATCTGCTAGAAACGGAACCGATTTAGCTATGTTCCAAAAACCGAAGCTAAATTTATCGAAACATTGTGAATATAATTTGGATAGGGGGGTGTGTGTCGGTGACGATATATCTGATTCCCCGAAACTTTAGGGCCGAGAGGAGATTCGTCAAAAAATAAAAAAACAAAACAGCTGTAGGATTCTGGATCGTGGGAGTAGGAAGAGGTAAAAACCGAGACGGATGAAGCTTCAATGTACCCCAGAGTTTACGTTTAGTCCACTCACGCAATTACAAACAAAGAATTAGAAGGTTGAATTGGCAGAGAGTTTGATCAGAGGAAATTTCGGCATAAACGTTTCTTCCTCACCCTTCATAATTTTAATTTTATTACTTAATTTTTTTAAGTTTTACCATCTTGCAAAACCGAGCTCGTCAGAAAGTCAACCTCTGGGTACAAATATGGCAGCCGAATTTCGTATTCATGTTCAGTTTTTTTTTTTATTATCATGTCATTATTTCGAAATATTTCACAGCAGGAAATTATTCGTTAATATACGGGATGCTTACAAGGAAAATTACATTTAATCTACCATAACAAATAAAGTCCGAAACAAATGGGTTTTTTTTAAAGATCTTAACATACATCGATTTCCTCTTTTATAATAAGTGATTTTACGGATACTATGGGCGTTAGTTTTGTACTATCTTCTTGGCAAAGGTTCTCCCTGACTTATCTCCAGATCTAAGGAGATTTCACCACATGCAACCGGAAAGAAACTATATTAATACTCTTCGTTTTGAGACGAGAGAGGAAACTGGAGTGCTTGAAGTTGGAGAAAGTCCAGCAGGTTAAATAATATCGAGGAAAATAAACATGTTATGAAAGTACGCCGAGCCGAGCCGGTCCAGACAGAGATTCGAACTCGGGCCCGTCAACTACGCCATCCCCGTCAACTACGCCATCTATCGGTCTATCACTGGATCACCGGCGGGTCGTATTTTCATATTATGAACAATCTTGCATCTCCATCACATTGGCTTCACCGACATTACTTTTCCCGTCTTTGGGATTGCCATTAATTCTTTTTGAGGCATTGTTGCGCACAGGAGACGGTCGATATTTAACGCTAGGAACAAAGATATCAGCCTCCAGAGTTTCTCTGTTTTTACCACATTCATGCACCTTTTTAAAACAGCTGATGTCGGATTTAGCCCATCAGACTCTGTTATTTATCTTACTGTTTGAAGTCTCCATTGAGGAAAATCTTTAGAACTCTGAAATTCTTCAGCTGCCGTTAATGTTTTTTTTATTATAATCATAGTCCACGGTTGATTTGACATGAAGTTTAGAAATTTGAAATCTTTCGGCAGCGTTTGCAGAATAATTTGCCATTGAAGAAAGAACATCCAGTCTGCATTAATCTAATTTAATAAATTCATTTTATACAGCACTTAGTAGAATATTTGAGCTGGATAGTCTTTGGATCTAAATTATTCAGGATTTATACATAATAAATAAACGTCCTCATAATCAGAACTCAATTAACGACCAGCGATCGGGTCTTGTCAGTAGATGTGATGTTTAATCAAAGTTCAAATTTTTTGTGCTGCAGTATATAGACTCCAAATATATTTCTGATTTAAGGCTGTCGGGTACAATTTTTGGTGCTACATTTTATTTTGGAAAAATACTTAGTATTATGTGGGGCATTTGATTTCTCTAAAGTGTTTCTTGTATTTAGTAGCTTTTGCTTTCAGTAAATTGAACAAGATAATTCAATATTTTTTGTAAAAGCCCGAATGACAAAATTTATTAGAATCTCCGATATCCGTATATATTTTGATTTACTGCTTCCTTGAGACGCCTCTAAACTGTTTATATTTGTTAAGGAATATATATATTGTATTAATAAATCAAAAGTTTGATATCCCAACCGGTATCTGTGTAACTTGCTTGGTTACCAAAGACGATAACCCAACACCGTCCTCTTTAAGTTTCCTATTGCGAAATATCTTTAGACCATGTGCGTCAGGGTAGGATTCGCCAAGAAGACAGTGCGCCTGCGTGGTTGTCAATGGATAGCTGATGATGGCGGCTTACTGCATATGCTCGCCATTAGTAACATCCCTCGGTATGATGCGTTTGAAAAATTTTAACGTACTCAGCCACATCCTTCCGGAATATTGCAGAAACTGGGTCTGTGTGCAATTAGTGTTCAGCTACATGTTGGACGTAAAAATCAGGTAAGATAAAAGCAATAGTACACGGATTATTTGAGCTTTTCTAAGGACCTAAATAATCATTTGAGAACATCGCCAGCCCACAGATAAACTTGATGGTCTTGAGAATTTAAGCGGACAAGCAGCAGCGACGAAATACCACAGCGGCATCCTAATTGGCAAGGAATAAACGAATGCAGATGTGTTTTCATGCAAAAATAAAAGGGTCACAGCGGACTATTGGGCGCGGGGAGTGGAGGCGGTGAATTTTCGAAATAGCATGTGGATGTGATTAAGCGAACGTTAGACAACAGGAAAGTCTTCAAGCACCTGCACCGACTGAACAAAATTTCAGAAAAATAGGAGTCATTCCAGGCGTGGGACGTTCCACACGCAAAACTTTTGCGGTAAGGAACTTCGGAAATCGTCTCCATCAGTAAGGGAGCCAGCATGCATAGTGCTGGCGGGCGGAGGGAAGAGGGGACTGCTTCAAAAATATGAGCAGAGGGCTGAACCTTCAGTTTCACCGCACAGCCTCTTTCATCAAGACCCGTGCGAGTCTGTAATAAAACCCTTAGGGCAGACAGCGAAAACGCTCGTTTTGGTAATTTAGAAGATGGGAAATTTACTGCTGACAGTTATTCCATCTCTCTCTCTCTCTCCCTCCCTCTCCCCATCTCTCTCGCTCTCTCTCTCGTTTTCTTTTGTCGGTGCAGTCAGCAGATTCTCCACTCGCATAAACTATATCAGCATCTCATCCCTGCGAGAAGAGTCATGAATTGTTCGCATACCGCATCCTTTACACGTGACTGATTAGGAAAGTGACACTCTCAGAAATTGCATGCTGAACTGACAGTAAAAATGCTCACTTGACAGGAAATGGTTAATTTATATTTGTAATCAGTGATCGTTGGAAATAAAACCATGACAGAAAATTATTGAAATGATAGGTGCTGAATAGTGCCCGGGAAGACACAGACAGACCTGTAAAACGATGTACAATTTAGATTAAGGAGAGAAAGAATGGATGTATGTGTAAATGATCAGCTTTAAGTTTTTGCGATCGATAGGATGGGTATAATCGCGCGCAGATGAAAACTGCTTTTATCGAAGGGGACAAACGATAGAGCACAGAAGCATTAATTAAAAGCGGAAAATTCTAGCTTAAAGAAAGTGTTCCTTTAATGCGAGTGTGTGCGCGCGGAAGAGACTCTCTCTAGTTTATCGCTGATATTTACCGTACTGTTTGGAGTCGCAGACAGTACTCAGGCCCCAGCAAACAGAAGGGTTTCCCTACATCTGTGGAAAATATTACTCCGGTGTCCCTGCAAATCGACAACAGTTGTCATAGAACAGAACTTTCACAGCGAAAACATGAACTTCCTATCGCGGGGTAATCCAGACATGGAAACCAAATCTTGGTAGGTTGTACGTATATATCAAATCATCAATTCACTGATGGTGGGCAGCACCGTTAAAGTATCCGTGTGTTCTTGAAACACCGCGATTTTAAAGAACGCAGTGCCCGGATGTATCTAATTTCTGTAGCGTACAGACGCGTGCGGGTTCAGTGAAGTATACACGACGGCTAACTGCTCCGTAGTTATCTGTATTGACCAATCGTCTCGCGTTTGACATCGCGTTCATAGGCGCACAGTCTCCGTTTCGCGAGATATCTGTTTTCTGCATTCTTATCGCGCATATCTCGAACAATTCTACATCGAACACGATTCTTCTTTCATTCGGAAATGCGCCAACAATGATTTTATTAGTCTCTCAGGAAAATAACTCAAACAACAGCGAAATCTTCTCACAAACGTTTACTTTAGCGGCACGATTATAAGTCAGATATTTGTAGTTTTTTTTATGACCGTAGCTCAAATGATAAATTCCTGGTAACGTGACTACTTTAAGGGGGGATAACTCTACATAAAAAATGTAGGTTCCGGCGCCTTATCGAGGATACAAATGGAATGGCGTTACTTTCTGGATAACATCTTCCTGTGGTGAGTTGTACAGGAATATAATAAAGTATCTCAAAGAGGTTTAACGACGGCTACTGCAAATAAAAAGTAGATAGGCTATATATTATGTCAATTTCGTCTGGAAAATATTGTCGCGATGGAGGCGACCTAACTAAGCGGGAAGTGTTTCTACTACAACGTCAATCGAGGTGCATTAAAAGGACTTAAACGACCCGGTAAATATTCAAGCTGCATCTTTGCGTCTTGGCACTGCACCTGACAGGCGCAGCTCGAACAAAAGCATTCGTACAAGAATGTTTAAGCCGGGTAAGGATGATCACTCCGTGCGAAAGAGGGCCGGGCTTATTGTTCTCGCCATGGGTGGATTCCCGGAGACTGCGCACATGGTTTAACGTTATCGTTACTGGCTCTCTCTCGGAGTCTGGAACATCGATGCCTTCTTCACGAACCCACCCTAGCTAAACCTTCCACAGCAGGTACCCGACACCGACGTACTATCCGACTGATCGCTCGTGCTGTATGCGCCGCCATCTTCGCGGCAATAAAACGTATTGTGGATTACTCCACCGCGATGATGATCGCTTCTATTTCGAATCACGTCTGTAGGCACGTTTGGTGTTTTCGTTCGTCTTTCGTTTTACTGCGTTTAGAAAAGAATCCTTTGTCCGATCGGATAAGCTTTTTTAGAGGATCTGTTGCCTTTCTTCACCACACGTGATTCTTCTGGGTTTGGCCGAAGGTCGGCAATTTTTTACTGAGCAATTACCGGGCATGAGAAATTCACAGTATCATTGCAATGGCTGCCTATTATTTACGAATAATTGTCTTGAATTAATTAAGTGGAATTAATTAGATAATTTTGTATTTTTTTAAAGAATTACTTATGCTGAAGGATAATACTGTTTGTGGACTTAGGTATCAAAACGTCGCACTTAGATGTGTGGACGGCTTTGCAGTTTATCGGTGCACCAAACGCCATTTGCGGAGACCATCTAATTTTGGTACGCACCTGTAAAAGAACCGTCTACAAGTTACGGTACTGAATTAAGAACGGTTATACGAAAATTCTTTCTTTAGAATGTACAGAATACCTGCTAACAGGTGAAATAATACAAAATGAAAACGTTTCGCCGCCTTTTCAGTAAACTGGCATTTAAATCTGTCCCGTCCAGTGATCAGATAATAATCGTAATAAATTCTGACTTCCCGAATATGTGACTGGTCTTCTAGGCCTCGAAATGCAGCTGTAAAACTATTAAAACAAGTAAATAAATGTGCAAATGCTATTACTAAACCTACGTATTGATGAAGATGATCCCGTCGTTGATGCCTCCATCCTTTTGCGAGACAAAACGGGCAACGATTCGACTTTTGCACTACGCGGACCATTACTTCGGAAAAGTCATCCTGACAGCTGACTCATAACGCTGGCATTTAAAAAGAATAATTACGGGTTGTCGTCACCAGGAAAGCCGATGTCTTTCATTGCTACGCACCTGGATTTATTCGCAGTTTCAACAGTATAACGGTTGTGATGTCTTTGTTTATGTTACGCTACGTTATGTTCAGTTTAGCCCCTTCATGCTACGATGCCGTTAGCCATCTCAGTCACCGGTGGTTCATAAAAACCTAGCATCATTAAATCTCGTAAATAATTCGTGTAATCCATAATCATGTTGCCCACGTTTAATTTTTTTGTCATTTTCATCGTTCGTTGCTGATTAGTGAAAGAAATTGATGGTGTCTACACCATACAAGACCCTTGATAATTTTAAACACCGTTTCCAATGACTTCTAGACAGATGGAATTTCCAGTTGTTCTGATTAATGTAGACCCTTGTCTGGTGTGCACATGTTTAGATGTATACTGGCTACGAAAAGTATTCGCACGCCTGAAAGTGTGGCGTTACACAGACAAAATTAAACCGTCCGGTTCAAGAAAATAAATACGTTCACTTTCCATTTTTTGCAAGATGCATGTACTTAAGTATAAATCGTTGCTATGGTCAAGGAATATTTGTACACCGAAGATATGCCGAGAAACAAGTGATGGTCCGGTTCAATGTTCTGTTTTACATAATAATAGTGTGTCAAGCAGTCAGCTGCGGAGATTAGAACAATTAGGCAGCCAGACATCAGGTATATAATCTGAATGTTTGAATGTCTAATTTAAATTATTCAAATGGCTAAGACTTCAGTTGCCTTCTATCAGACTTAAAATCATTGATTATCACCAGAAAGGTCTTAATATTCACGAAATTGCAACTAGGCTTTTCGTTACTCATACATCTGTTGGTTACATTTTACAAGAGAGTAAAAATATCATGCCCTGTGTTGAATATTTTTTTGTTAAAGGCGCAAGAGAAAGAAGACAGCATATAACCGGACTAGTATGTCAGAAGTATTTTTTGTTTGTTGGTAAAAATGATACTAGAGTTGACATTAGTGCTAGAGTTGCTTCTAACAGGCTGCATAAAGTCAGGCTGGCAAACAGAGTGATCGGGAGAAAGAAAATCATTTCTCGGTGCCGTAACTCGCAGAGAGCACCACTTCAACTTTGCCAGAGGATATGTGCACAAGCCCAGTGAGTTTTAGAAGGGAATTTTATGTGAGAGAATACAAATATGCCTGGCTTAGAAGGGTGTAGAACAAGTCAAGAAAGAAGAACCGCCCAGTGTCTGCAAAATAAATAAATGAGTGTGATAGTAAGAGTTGTTGTCCAGACTCGCTTCGTCGACGTGAACATGGGTGCACAGATGTATGAGAAGTTTTTTAAAAGGGAACATTGTTGCACGGCGACAGGAAATTGACGAGTCGGAAAAGTACGTCTTTCTACGTGAGATTGTCACCCAAATCACCGGTGAAAGTCATTGAAGATATTCACAGACCTAAAACGTGTGCGTGTGTGTGTGTGTGTGCGGGTGTGTGTGTGTGTGTGTGTGTGTGTGTGTGTGTGTGTGTGTGTGTTTGTGTGAGTGGAGCTGGTGTCCAGAACTTCTGTACGAGCATGAAGGAGTTTTGCATGATATTGAAAACACTTGCTTCTGTTGCAATCGAGGTGCAAAGACATTTCTTGGAAATAACAATGGTTTATATTTTCCTGTAGATCTTGTGAAAAGTAAATATGCTAAATTACTGCCTATCAAATAAGTTTTTACATTAAAAGTTTTAAAAAAAAATGTTACATATCTCTGAATGGTCCGGACGTTCTGGTTTAGCGGAATATCACATTGTGAACTGTACAAAGAATAATTATCGGAATGACGAAGTTCTTAACAGTATGTTTGTTTTAGATCAGGGTTATGAGTATGATCATTGGACACCCTGAAAGGACACTGACTCCACAGTAAATATATAATCCGTTAAAACTAAACTTCTCCACAAATGCATTTAAATATCTTTAAAATAAACAATGGAAAGAGCATCTTACCGTGTCATAAATGCGGGTAAACCTCATATATAGATAATCTTAACTTAACTTCATCGGGCCACTACAAGATTTAGCTTACTGCCATTTTACACATTCATTTTGCAAAATATATATTCTATTTAGTAATCAACAGCGCATTTCCATTTGAATAACCAGAGATCGTTGCTTTAGCATATCTCAAAATGATCGCCTCGGTTTCTCTCACTGCCTTTTGAAGAAATCTCAATATCAGACCCAAAGTTCTTTATGCGAATCTTAGAGGGCTCGCGTGCAAATATAACCTGACGTCTATCCTGATTTCATTAAAATCGGTAGAAAAAAGAGAATCGCCTCCAACACAAATCGATACTTCTGTTATATTTCTACACATACATTTGTTAATATCATATATATTTTTTTAATTCAAAAAGTTATTAAAGGTAAATGCGTCGGTTTGAATAAGCCGTTCGGTTCCTTTGGTTAACTATTTAAAGTTAGGGGGAGCTGGTTAGACCAGATTTCGGCAGCTAATGAGACATTCCAAGAAAGCATCAGACCGTTTACATTTAACGAATTGACTGATTAGTTTTTACAATAAAAGAGCGTGGAACCTTCCGAGGTCTTGGAGTCAAACTCGCAACTTATTGACATCAAAACTCTCTTAAGAATAATAGAGCACTTTCTTTCCCATTCACAATCGCCAACCATTCTTGTACTATATTTTATTTCTTTAAAAAGTAATTTTAAAATAAATAATTTGCATTGGAACCTCTAACGTTAGAAAGCTCTGGCCAGGTTACGTAAAATCGGTACTGTCACCGTGACACGAAAACCCGACAGACTTCTCTCTCGGACATCTTGCAGGGATAACAAAAGATGTCAGGCTAGCGCAGCTGTTTTATCAACAGCTAACTGCGCGCTACAATAAGAATTTCAGTAAAGAAGCATGAAATAAAAGCACTGCTGACACAGGTGTTATATCCCAGATCAGATCACCATAATTGAACCACCATAAAGTTTGGTTTTCTGTATTAATTCCAATAATTAAAATGATTCTTCTATCAAGTGTTGCTGTCGGTAGCACAAAGAATTCCTAACCAAGAGATTTCTGTTTCAGAACCCTCTCCAGTAACGTGTGTGTGGATGTGTGTGTTGTGTGTGTGTGTCTCTCTCTCTCTGTGTGTGTGGTGTGTGTGTTTTGTCTCTCTGTGTGTGTGGGTGTATGTGTTGTGTGTTGTGTGTGTCTCTCTCTCTGTGGTGTTGTGTGTGTGTGTCTCTCTCTCTGTGTATGGGGTGTGTGTGTGTGTGTGTGTTTGTCTCTCTCTGTGTGTGTATGGGTGTGTGTGTGTGTCTCTCTCTCTATGTGTGGGGTGTGTGTGTGTCTCTCTCTCTGTGTGTGTGTGGTGTTGTGTGTCTCTCTCTCTCTGGCATGGGTGTGTGTGGGTGTGTGTGTTGTGTCTCTCTCTCTGTGTGTATGGGTGTGTGTGTGTCTCTCTCTGTGTGTGTTGTGTGTGTCTCTCTCTCTGTGTATGGGTGTGTGGTGGTGTGTGTGTGTTGTGTCTCTCTCTCTCTGTGTGTTGTGTGTGTGTGTGTCTCTCTCGTGTGTGGGTGTGTGTGTCTCTCTCTCTGTGTGTGGTGTGTGTGTGTGTCTCCTCTCTGTGTGGATGTGTGTGTGTGTGTCTCTCTCTGTGTGTGTGTGTTGTGTGTGTCTCTCTCTGTGTGGTTGGTGTGTGTGTGTTGTGTCTCTGTGTGTGTGTGTCTCTCTCTGTGTGTGTGGTTGTGTGTCTCTCTCTCGGTGTATGTGTGTGTGGTGTGGTGTGTTGTGTCTCTCTCTCTGTGTGTTGTGTGTGTGTGTGTGTCTCTCTCTCTCTGTGTGTGGGTGTGTGTGTGTCTCTCTCTCTGTGTGTTGTGTGTGTGTGTGTCTCTCTCTCTGTGTGGATGTGTGTGTGTGTGTCTCTCTGTGTGTGTGTGTGGTGTGTTGTCTCTCTCTCTGTGGTGTGTGTGTTGTGTGTGTCCTGTGTGTGTGTGTGCCTCTGTGTGTGTGTGTGTGGTTGTCTCTCTCTGTGTATGGTGTGTGTGTGTTGTTGTGTCTCTCTGTGTGTATATGGGTGTGTGTGGTGGGTGTGTGTGTGTGTTCTCTCTCTCTCTCGTCTCGTCTCTCTCTCTCTCTCTCTCTCTCTCTCGTCTCTCTCTCTCTCGTCTCTCTCTCTCTCTCTAGTATCGTTGTATATTTGAACACTACAAATACGCCTGAAGACGACAAGGGAATAAACTTTCCGAATCTTAGCAATAAAAACTGAATTGATGGAGGTAAAAATCTATTGTTAACTAGGTTACAGTCGTCGTCAAATCAAACTTTCCACGTAATAATACATTTTTATAAATATTATTAGCGTGTAATTAAACAGACTGGATGCCATTTAATTGAATACATTATGCTTAATAATTCCATCGTTGGCTTCTAAATTGATTGCTTATTTGAATCTGGCGAGACGCTTGATTTATCAAAAGATTTTAAATATGCATAATATTATTACAGGCTTTAGGATAATTAAAAAAAAGGCTCGTCTTACAGATCTCTGCTATATAATTAACAAAAATATCTTCTGCATACATGCGGCGCTTTATAAAAGTAACTTTTTCCTATAAAACAAAAAAAAAAACACATTTCAAAAGATTACAACTGCTGCATAACCGAGTAGTACAAAACAGTAACACAACTAGATTAATAAACAGTAGCTCGAAGCTTAGACATAACAAAAAAAACACAAGCTTTATAGGATGGCGATATTTTATCCCAAGACATCAAAAAGGTAGATTGAACAGTAAAAGAAAAAGTTTGTCTTTTTTAAAAATGATGTAATATAAAAGAGTGAGACGGACGATTTCCTAGTTCACTCTACGCTGGGAGATGCCTGAAAGCAGTTTTTTTTCTCTCTTTAAATGAGAACAAGAAAGAAACCAAAATAACCTGAGAGAAATGGTCACACACGGCTGAGACATTCGAAACCAGTCTGTTTGGGTATTTCAGTTGTGTGAGACACACCAAGAGGCAAACATGTCAGGGTAGATCTCGAAACGGATCGGAAGAATTCCGCGCATAATACCAGTCTAATGGTACTGCTAGAAGAAATGTGCTTGTAGAAGGAATCATTACAAAACTATTAGCTTGAAAATGGCATGGAGATGAAACGTACTAACCTGACCCTGGCCTGCCGTTAAGAGCATTTAACTTTTTCTGAAAGGAAAAAGGAATAAAACTTCATAATAAATCATGGCTACTTCATTTTAAACATGCTTAGAATACGGCCTGTTGTGATAAAGGCTGACAAACACACACACACACACACACACACACACACACACACACACACACGCGTCGCCAAGCACCTTATCAAACAATACTTATTCATTTGTCTCGCTATGCCCAACGGTTACTGACAGCGACGTCATCGCCTGTTTTAATGTCCCGGAATTAAGTAGAGAGAAATCAGATTTCAATTACGAAACAGTGGATTTAGCAGATACTCTTTATTGCAATAATATATCATGTGCAATTTAAAATTCATAGATTATCGAAATGCAGAATAGGAAAAACCTAAAGGTATATTAATAAAAGAGCTACATTTTCTAAAAAAATGTGTTATCCTATTTGCGATACAATTGTATTGTTCCTATTTTCTTGTACTTATTCTCCGTGAAGTAGCAAAACAGTTGTTAGTTTTGATATATGGCAAGAGCGACGTGAGCAAATGAAATGAGATGTCTTCATGTTAGGTTATAGATTAACTTATATTTATTCTCTCCGTAGACTGTTGTTGCGGCCTTGATTGGTAGGAGCTGTTATATAAAATAACAACATGATTCAGATGATATGCAGCTGGAACTGAACCCATTTAGCTTGACATATTCATTTAAAAAATTCATCCTCCAACAAATAAGCGCAACTGGTCAAACAATCGGGCATTTTAAGACAATAACAACCCGTTCTAGGTTCCTGTGGGCCACGTCACGTGGACCATCAGAACATACGCCTATATTTCCCATAATACCACCTCGGGAAATCGCAAGAGATATAGAGCCTCAAACTGATCAGCAAGTTTACAAGCTACGTCGGCTCTCGTTGATGACTGTTAAATCAGTATTTCGCTTTAACTCAGTCTGGTAGCCGCTGCAGTAGTTCCAGCGACTTCTAATGACAGAACTAGGTTTTTTTTTACTGTTATTGGGGAAAAAAAACAACAAAAAAACAAACAGTTTAGCAAAACTGTAATCTAAATGCTGTCAAAACAGACATTAAAAATGTTCTGGCGACAGCTTCAACGAGATAAGCCGTTTTGTGGTGAGTTAGGTCAGATTATATCTCTCCATTCCTTCAGTTCCGACGTTTCCACTCTACTCAAACATGTGCGCATAGATTCGCTTTGGACGTATTACCGTCTTAACAGATACCTCGGATCATTCTCAAAGCGAACAATAACATCAGATTAAAATAGCTCGCCGAAACAATATGCTGTTAGAGTAAAAAGAATCCCAAACAACACTAGGAAACTTATCCTTTGAGGCGTTAGCATTACAAATCAAACCAACGGACAACGCCATACGAATCCCATTATCCAGGCAAAATGTTCGAAAGTGTCTGTTTTCTTTCTTTCTGCTTTTTTAAGACAAAAAAAAAAAAATCTGACTTTACTATTATCAGGAATACTGTTTGGTTCCCTGTTGATGGCACCAGGGTTTTAGTTAATTCACATAAAGCGGAATTTTTATTTAGTATGCCATCCTGGACAGAAAATAGACCAACTAACCGTGAGAGTCGTCACGAATAATTTCTAAAGCAAACAGACATTTAGAATTGTGATCTTGTTTTAACTAGTAACATACAAATAACGTATAACCCAGAACCCTGTCGTATCATCGCATCAGATCGCTTTTGACTATTATATAGTTTAGCAACCAATTTTCACTGTATTTTAGTATCCATCATAGCTTGTTAATTACAAGGTTGCGCGTTATAAGATCTTGAAGGTAAACTTATTATTATTTTTATTCTTACTTTTGTTAAATCTCAGGATAGATATAATCAATTTAAGAAAAAAAGAAAACAAAATTAAAGGGAGGTAATTCTTCAGGACAGATTTTATTTGATTGCTAAGAATTCAGCTTCTTTCCTTTTTTAAAAATATAATATATAATACAGATCCCAATACGGACGTCTAGGTGAAAGTGTTTATATACAGACTTTAAAGAACACCAAAACAATGTTCCAACTTACTAGGTAAAGGGAGGTAATCTTCAGGACAGATTTTACTTGATTAATAAGAATCGGCTTCTTTAAAAAAAAATAGTATCGGACGTCTTAGGTGAAAGTGTTTATATACAGACTTTAAAGAACACCAAAAACAATGTTCCAACTTACTAGTAAAAGAAACAAAATTTCGAAATTCACTTTATTTGCTTTCGTTTTTGTTCACTTATAAATATTCGTTGTTGTTGTTGTTTTTTTTAATGTTACCACGAAGAATGGAAGGGGAAGACAAAAGGAGAAGAACAGAGCATAAAATCTCGTGCCAAGATATCAAGGTCAAAGAGTAAAAATGTGCTATTTCTGTCCTGTGCCAGAGGTTTCCTCGGTGAAGATGGTCACCAAAAAGCACTGGGGCATCAAGGCAGTCACGTTTTAGAAATTCGTAGATGAAGTGGAGAGCGCCTGACAGGCTGAGCTGATGAACAGCGGCGAAGCGTTAACCCTCCGCTGCTGGGCCGATCATGCCACGTGACTTGTAAAGGATGCCCCCTGAGCTGAGGAGTCGATAAAAGCTCGCCCTGATTCAAGTCTGGGCTGTCAATAGGTTTTCGGTTACGAGCGAATCGTCTGTTACAACTAATGGAAACCGAGCCCGGCGAAAGGAACGGAAAGTAACTTTACTCAACGTTGACCTACCTTTTTAAGTACTGCAATAATATCAATTATTTCATCTATACTTTATGCAGTCGGGTAAAGTTATATACTAATTACACACTAGTAGTATTCTGTTGTAAGAAGTTTAAACTCTTGTTAAAGATTTCAAAAATTTAACTATGAAGGTTATGAAACAACTAACGAATAAGAATTATGACAACAAATGGCCAAGCCGAAGTTAATAGTATAATAATTTAGTCCACTCAAATATCATACGCGATATTAATAAAAAGGGTATATTAAAAGAAAATCTAAAACACACTCTTAACTCATCATTGTTTTCTATAAACAGTGCCTGGCCATATCAAATTTGGGCAGTCGCGCGTATGACTAAAATGTACATATGTCAGGGTTTCTTAACCGGGTGGGGGGTCCACGTACCCCGGTCGATGTTGGGACCGATCGATCTGGGTTCCGACACCAGAACAAGGCAGTCAACGTTCCCTTGCTGACACCCGCGCACGGCTTCATCCCCACCGACAGAGGGCGTGCGGTGAGTAAAGGAACACGCTGGGGCTACAGGAGATAAACCCTTTGAACGGGTCCGGTCCAGAAGGGCGCATCTGGCGAAAAAAAAACAAACTCTTGCTTACTCTTCTTCTACGAGTCCCGGGTTTGAGCAATTGACGTCCGGTGGCTAAACCCATGCTTGGAGAGGAGCAAACAACAGAGTACCGGGAATGGTGGTCAGCTGCTCGAGACCTATATCCACGGTCTGCCAGTGTGATAGAATTAGAAGAACCGGATTATGTGGAACCCGGAAGCAGACCGCGGTCCGACATCTCATCCGTTCGCTGCCGAACGCTCGTTCATTCACTGCGGGGCAGCGGTCGAGAAGCTCTGTCCGACAAGAAGCCGGTTGGGCCGAGTTATGAAATAAGGAGATTTACTCTATTGCTTTAAAAAAAAAAAAAGCGCTGTTTCTAGCAACAAAATAACGCATGTTGTAATAACAATTTGTAGAAAAATTATTACAGCAAAGCGCCGTATGTAAACAGCCCTGGCTTTCGGGGGAAGAAGAAATAATTATAGACATTCAGCGAACCAAACAGAAGTAAATCAACAGAATCTGGCGATAAATAACTCCTTTCATTAGCTAATGAGATTTGTTCTATTCATTTCCAAAAAAAACTCGTGGGGATCAAAATAATTATTGCACTTGATTACAGGATACGTGTGACTAAAATACAAACCCCTTTGCTCTCAAACATTAACCCTTCATTATAAATAAGGCCAATTATGTCCACACCGTGGCTGCCGATTGTTTATGCTGTGCTAAGATGGATCTTAGCTTTTTGGTTATTCATGGTGAAAACCATCTATCTTGGTCTTCTATTCCGCTTGTTATAGGGACTCGATCCTTGCACATAGTAGATGGTCTGGTTGTCTCTCTACAATGGGAAGTCTTCTCTCCTCCCGCCCGGTTGGATAGACTTTTCGTTAAAGCTTACAATAAATAAGCATTTATCTTAACTTAATCAATATTTAGTGTCGTAGAAATCTTAAGAACCACATATTTACATGGGATTAATTATTATCTTTTTTTTTTTGTTATCTTAAATGCCACGCAAATTCTCCTTCTTAAAACGGTATTTTAAAACTGAAGCAAACACAAATCTCCACACTTGCGTGCTTCTCCGTCCTTTCATGGGGATTACAATAAAACCGACAGGTACTCGCCTTCATCCCCAATAATTGCTTGTCACCTGGGCAATAACGAAAAGCCGAGCTCCTTATTTTGGTAAACCAATCAACGCAGTTGCACAAGGGAAGATTCTTGCTTTCACAGACCCAAGCAAATAAATAATGAGTTATGGCGTTTTCCAAAGGTCTTTGAAAACTGTTCTCAGAATTCTCTGTTTCTGGGAATGGAAAATTACAAACTTTTGCAATATTAGGTTCTTGTTTTGATAACATCCGGTTTTCTTAGGTGAGTTCACTGTGGCTAGAATTCCAAATGATAAGCGGTTTCCCAGTTAATTAATCGGAATCGAAAGCCAATAACTGCCGTTGATCCCATCTTAAGTCTTAGCTAATAAACTATAAACTGCTTTCGGATAAAATTTTTAATTATTTAATAAAATTAATTTCTCAGTTTAGGGCAAAGAGGCAGAAAAAAAAAGGTAGGGAAAGAATTTACAAAAAAAAAAAACAACAACAACAACAAAAATACAGGGGGGTTCTGTAGGACGTGTAGTCGTCAGATGCTAGTCTTTTCCGTCAGACGGTTAGCTTCTTGTCCGGCCTTAGGTCGATCGTGGGTTGGTTCAGGATAATTAGTAGCTGTATACATATCGACAGATGATCAACTATTTCACCCCAGCTACTAACCGCTTGCGGAAAGCTTCTCCGTTACTTTCTTTTCTGTGAAGCAGGTATCGTATCGTATACACAGGATTAGATTCCCATTACCCGGAAGATCGACGTTGCTGAAAGCTATATTCCAAAATGCTCGACTGCTTCATAAATGGAAACGATCAACATAAAAGCAATAATTTTTTTTTTTTTTTGAAAATTCCGCGATTATCAACTGGCATATGGCTCTCTTTGGTCGCTATAGAGATCAAAACCAGAGGATCACATTCGAAGAGAAGTCCAGGAATGCCCGCCTTAAGATACTGCTTTTGAGCAAAGAGATGTCGCGGATTTAACATTTGTGATGCTTTAATCAACAGAACCAGCTCGCAGAAGTCTCACTGCAATAACAATGATCCAAAAGCAGACATCTGGATAATTAATTTTTCCTTTCGATTTCTTATCTGACATTTCAGTCACTTGAGAGTCGGCACAACGCAGGTGGTTTACTTCGATATCATGTCTGGGCAGAACAATTATCCTCATTATTTCTGGAGGCATTTAATTCTGAATCACTGGAATTTTCCGTATTTCTTAGTTGCTTTTGATTTAGTGTCATCTTGTGTCACTAAAAATATTAATCAGCAAACGTGCCGTTCGCTAAGACAACGCAGTTTGCAGAGGCTTCAGAAACCCACTGCGAGTACATGAGTTTCTAAAAGGTAAGGGTGAACTCCTCTACACGTAACAATGATCGTCAAAGAAACATCTGAAGGACCGTAGGTAGGAAGACGGAACTTGGGTTTGGAAAATGACATAAGAACACCCGTTCGTGGTCTGCTGGGTTACTTGTTTTGAAGAATACTGTCACAGACGGCAGTCGTCCTCATTTTGAAAACACAATACTGGAGACCTATTACTAGAGTACAGACCGGACCAGTCACAGACCCACGTGGAGAATGGTTAGATGTGAACAGATGTGAGGTTCCTCGGCTACGTAGACCATTTCAATTGCGTGGAAGACCAGGACAAGGTCGACCAAAAGTGCCAACAGATAAGCGCTGCGCCTCACTTTCGACTCGATTAAAGCAAGACTTCTACTCGGTTCCAGCTTACTTCGGATCGCTCTGCCGCCACGGAGAAGTTGGGATCAGCTTCATCCATACGCATCAGGCTGCATGCGACGCGATCCCAGTCGTGTAACCCTTTGACCAGTCTCCATAAACAAGAACGGTTGAACTGCTGCCGTAAACATGTCGCTTTACACCACGTGACTGGAGCCATGATCTCCCAACTGACTAATCAAGATTTAGCCTTCGGTGTCTCACGGCCCCTACCGATCTGAAGTGAACGCGGAAAGCGCAACCAGCCCACGGGCATAATGGAAATAAAAGACTAAGGCGGTAGGGGTGAGATGATCCGGATAGTAATGTCGCCGATCATGCGTACAGGCGTGCATGATTTTAAAAAACGGGTACCCTGTCGGCTCGTACGCAGGTACAACTGGATATAGCTTAATTTTAATTAGCATTAACGATCGCCCACGTAGCTCAAGCGTAATCGATCAATACCTTCCACACCAAACCATGTTTCCCATTACATGGCCAGCCTGTTCCTCTGAGATAAATCTTATGGAGAATATGTTGGATGCTCCAGGAAAATATGATCCTTTTGTCCCCCCAACTTCACTCCAAGACATGAAAACTTCTCTGATTGAAAAAAGTGCATTTCGTTGTCTACTGTTGTCGTTGATGGTGTTTTGAGTAGCACGCAAAGCTGCTGTGGGCCATATGTTACCGTCAGAGGGACCGCAGGCCCGAATGACGCCAACTAATTCAGTCCTGTTTACATTCTTTCTGTTACAATTCCCTCTCGTTTCCCGATTTGGTTCTGCTTGTGTCGGTTTACACGGCTAAAGTTTATTTGTAGGATGCGTTACATGAAGACAAGTTCGTGTTGATTATTTGGTGACTTAAAATCTAACCATTATATCGCTCTCCCCTTAACTTTTGGAATCCAGTTTAACAAAAGAATCGTTTGTGGGAATTTAAACTATTGTAAATGATATGTACTGACATGTAGTTAGTTAGTCCTTTGTTTGTTTCTCTTTTGTTATATTATATTCAGCGCAGTTAATTTCAATTATTGAATGCCCGGAGAGTCTCTCATCCATCTTTGATGACAGACAAACAGAACACAGAGATGGCTTTACGTGGGGATCATCTGATATTAAGATTGGGCAGCATCAACGGCGCGGTGAGTTGGTCTCCTGACTCTTGGCGTCGTTCGTTAAAGATAAATCAGAGTCCTTTTGGCCGTCGGTTTGTTAAAAGGTCCACAAAAGAATTTCTGTCTCAGGGGAAGCTTTTCTTTTATTTATTTAACTGGGAAGACCGGCCTTCGTCAAATTAAGATTATTGATTGAGTGTTTCTGTTTACTAATCTGTTTGGAGAAACTAATCGCTGCCAGAAAAGCCCTTTCTCGTTTTTTTTGTTGTTGTTGTTGTTGTTGTTGAAGATTTAATATTTGCGTTAAATAGAAATCTAATGAGGTTCAAGCCTAGGATCGTTTAGAGGAAACGCTGGACAAACCAACGTCGGCGTAGTAAGTGCCGGTGCGTTAACTTTGCTTGGTCGCTGATAACTTCCTTCCCCTGTGATTTACAAGCCATTCATAAACACAGCTCTGTCCCTTCCCCACCCCCCTTTTTATTTTCGCGATCCCTGAGAAACCGTCTCGCGCGCGCTGAAAAATTCTTCAGACTAAAGTGGTATGAAACCCAAGTTCCCAGAAAGATAGAGAAGAAGCACGCCAAAAGCTGGATTTCACGTGAACTGGTTGGATTTGGTTGCCAATAGAGTCAAATTTCGGAATACATTACTTACAGATATGAATTAAACAGTCAAGATAATTAGCAAAAAATCTAGCTAAAGAAAACTGCTAACCAAGGGAAAAGCTTAATGAAGAAATTGTTCATGCGTTTTATTGCTTCATAGATCTTAAAATACTGTTAACCAAACACTGAGTGTGAATGCGGAGACGAGAAGTCAGTACCCTAATAAATTCTACTTCTAAATCATCTAATCAAATTCGTTTCATTAGGTAACGTTTTCTTAAATGTATAACTCTTGAAACAATACCGAAATTAATACATTTGCACGCTTTTTTAACTGAAACGACTTAATAAACCATCTTGAACAACATCAAAATAACGGTTTTAACTGTGTTATGCTGAAAATAGTGTAAAGTAGATAAATTTAGATGGTTGTTTGTACCAGCAAAGCAGCGACTCATTCTGATTGATCTTTTATATTTTTTAAAAAAATTCTAGTTGCTAAAATGGCTTAATTATTAAATCTATGAAAATAAATTTCCGATTGGCTCCATCATCAAAACGAAATAACCATTTTACTATTATTGTTTTATTTCTAATCGACTTTTATTCCATATTTTAAATATAGTTTTGCAAATTATTATTCGAGATTGTTTCAGAGTTTTCATTTAATATCTATTAAGATGATAAAATGACTAAAAATAATTAAGAAAAATGCTTTTCTAGCGCCATTTATATCCGATTAGCCATCAAACTGTACCTACATTTACAATTTATGCTACATAAACATTAATTTTGTGGCTTTCTTTTGTTTTAATACGGCAAATTCTTATGACATAAGAAGGACTCAAATACGGAAGTTCACGATCAATTGCCGTAATTTGTCGTAAAGAAAATCTGAAACCGAGGCTGCTTTATTGTTTTTTTTTTTTAATTGGCAAGTGCCCTTCCTCGCGTTCTACTCTCTTCCGGGCAGCCATGAGGTGATGTAGGGTTTGAAAAATTGTGAAAGACGATACTCGTAATGGAGTCGTCAGCAGTGCTCTTTGTAGCTTCTGAGAAACATGTGGAATAGAGGAGAAAGTTGAAGCCAAGCCAAAGCCTCCTGAAGCTGAAGAAGCTTCAAGGCGCCATTCTGCCCGGAGAATTACGACCAGCTCCTTGGGTTGGTACTAAAAACCTTTTAAAAGAAAGGAATACAAAGGACTTTAGAGGGGAGAATTGAAAGAACTCTCGGACACTGACGATCCGAACCGGTTCCTGGAGAATCCGTATCAAGGAGGATATTGTGGACGTTGCAGTTAGTGACTTTCTGTCCAGTCGAGGTGAAGAAAAGTCGGAGAATCGAATTTTTGTCTTTTTTCACGGCAAAAACAAGGGGGTTGAACCTATCAGGGTTAGAATACTTTACCTTATGATTGGCAAAAAAAGTCAGGGATCTGGATTAACTCCGCTTTGCAGTGACACAGAGATCGCTGGCATTGTGGCATGGCGGCAGATGGTGTTCACAGCATGAAAGCTGACGAGAAGGTATTGCGATCTGAATTCAGACCGAGGCTGAGAATCTTATTTGTCTTCTGGTGTGGTGCCCATCACCTCGATCTTGTCATGCGATTGATGCACGTCGACTTTCAGCAAGAGAACTCCTACTCGGAGCTCGCCAGTCCGATCACGTGCCTTCGAGGATGGCAGAATCTGATCGGCGAGATGCAGAACACTTACAACGCCGATTACAAAGTGCTCAAGTGATGGAATCAGAAATAAATAATCCGCATGCATGAATACTTTTATGAGAAAAGGATACCCTGCAGCCCATGAGTGGCGAGACAAGGCGTTGCCATGGGCGTATACGAATTCTCTAAGAAGGCTATCTTGGTGTTAAAGCGTATTCAATTTAACAAGCTTGATATAGCAACGGTCAAGTGATCTCTAGGAGTTGAAACAGACTTTCCTTGAATTGGCTGGTGTCATAGGGATTCTTAGCCACCGGAAACTTCTTGCCTTAGACAAGTTTACTTGTGTATGCGAACAATATTCTGATGTGGAGACGTTTATTTGTGACTTGAACGGCCTGGGATCTTTTGCGTACGATTCCATAGACTCAATGTTCAGAGATAAGCGTGATGAGGTTGTCTACAGCATTACCAGAATGTTTGCGATGACCGTTCATCCGCATCTATTCTACTGCGATCGAGCGTGACAGAGACAATATTGATGGTTCTGCACTGTCCCCTGCAGTGTCTCAAAAGCTGATAAGTTTTCTGACTTCATCACTGCAATCGTTTGCTGTCACTCCGAGCAGTAGTTTGGCGAACGTCAGCAGGCGTACTGTCGGGAGTAAATTCTGAAAACATTAGTTCACACGGCCGGCCGTCGAACAAGCTTCTCGCGGATGGAAGGGGACTCCTTTGGGAGCGTTTCCGACAACTGAACAAGTTCTCTCGTGGCAACGAGAGCGTATTTCCTGAAACGGGTCTCTGTGGAGGCAGATTTTCCTCTGATGTGAGAAAGGACAGCTTTTTGTACGTCCCTGATAGACTTTCCATCGACGGACAGCAGCAGTCGCATTGGCTTCCGCACGACCAGAGTTAACGCACTCTTCGCACATCGTTCTCGTTCTTTCTTTACGGCGTTGTGCTGTTTACCAGCCCTGATCCATTTTTATCTATAACCAATTACGGCTGCTTTAAAAGGTATCTCTTATTTATTCATCTATTTACGCATCCAATTGAGCGTCTTGCAAATGTTGCAGTTTTCTGAAACATCCATCAAACAAACGTACTGCCGAAATATACACGAGGTCTGTCCAAAGAGAAACCGAACTTTTAAACAGCGCGCCAAACTAACCGTGGTTCGCGACTGCAGTGCTCTGTATCGATGACCTTGACCTTCAGTCTGATAATAGCCGCATCACGCCGCGTTAGTTAGTCATCGATCTACACGCGTTAGAGTGAATGTATGTTTAGTGCACTTGGCGATTTGTCGCAAGATGAGCAATGAAGGATCTTGAAGAGCAACGTGTTTGTGTGAAACTCTGTTTCAAATTGGGGAAAACGTTTACGGAGACTTTCCTAATGCTGCAACAGGCCTAGGGGGGAGGATTGTCTGAGCCGTACGCAATGTCACGAGTGGTACCAGTGTTTCAAATCGGGAAGAACATCCACCGAAGACAATCCTAAACCCGGACGACCTTCCATGACAACGGACGACGATCACATCCGTAAAAGTTCGTGCCACGTGATTTTAAAAGAAAGATTGAACATGCATCGTGTAGCCGCAAAATTTGTGCCGCGTCTGCTGACAGATGAGCAAAGAGAAAACCGAGGCGCAGTCGGTCAGGAGCTCTTTGATCGTTCGAATGCTGATGGAAGCTTTCTGAAAAGTACCACAACAGGTGACGAAAAGGTGGGTGTACGGCTGCGGTGTCGAAACAAAGGGGGCAGTCATCGCAGTGGGTTGGATCATCATAGCTGAGACCAATGAAAACACGTCAGGGGCTCAAATGTGAAAGTGATCGTCTTTTCTGATTGGGAGGGCATCGTTCATCATGAGTTTGTTCCACATGGTCAGACGATCAATGAAGAGTTTTGCCTGGATGTCCTGAGGCGGTTGAGAGAGGCAGTGCGATGGAGGGAGCCTGAGGCATGGAAAAACAAAACCTGGATGCGGTACCACGACAGCGCACCTGCTCACGCGTCACTCCTTATCCGTGACTTTTTGTTAAAGCAAGAGACGAATCTTGTCCCCCTCTGCCGTCTTACTCTCCGGATTTGGCCCCTGCGGACTTTTTTTTTTTTTTTTTGTTCCCAAAGTAGAAATCCACCCTGAAGGGGGCCACCGATTTCAGACGTTAGAGGAGATCGAAGAAAATTCGCCACGAGAACTGCGCATTATCCCCGAAAACGCGTTCAAAAACTGGAAAAAGCGTAGGGAGCCGTGTATCAACAGTGGAGGGAACTGTTCTGAGGGAGACAAAGTCTGATTAAATCGTGAGTAAACCAATAAATTTTTTTTTTTTAAAGTTCGGTTTCTTTTTGGACAGGCCTCGTACTAAATAATTAATAATAAATAATAATAATAATATTATAATAATAAGAATAATAATAATAATAAAAAATAATAATAATAATAATACAACACACGACGGAAGTAATCATGGCCTAGAAACATAATGCACACAATGTAAAAAGTCGGAAATGCGCGGAGGCGTCTTGGAGTTAATTACTTCTCATTGGGAAGCAGCTGTTCCAGGAAAGATAATTAGCGCGCTCCCGCGACTTCTGGCGGGCGACGAGTTAACTTTTAAAACGTTTTCTACTTTCGATTTAAATTTTGTTTTATTTTCTTCTTTTTCTCTAATAAAGTTCCTATTTGGTGACAAGCTCGATGATAGCATTTCCGGTTCCTTAAAAAATAAAGGGTTTTTATTATTATTATTATTATTATTATTATTATTATTATTAGCGATTACAATATCCTTCCTCGAGCATTGATTATTTCGCCGTTTCCAGCAGCCCTTTTGGCTTGTGGAAGGTTAAAGCCGAGACTCAAGATTATTCTGGATGAAAGAAAAAACAACAAAAACTCAAGCGCCGAATTACCTCCACTTCCTCCGAAAGAACGTCTTCCCGTTCTTACAACAGGGGGCGTGTGAATGAATGGTGCGCTATTCGACAATGACGACATCTGTCAGTGAGGGGGGAATAAGGTGATGGCTTTCTGTATCTCTGTATCGGTGTTCATCTCAATGAAAAATACGACTGCTGCTCGGAGAAAAGACCTTTACGTGGTATTTGCAAGAAATGAAGAAGTCCTCTGGAGTCAATAATCATTAAACAAACTTACTAGGGTTCATTTTACAAAACCACTAAAACTCAGCTGCCTATTTTGCTCCCAAGAGAATATTCAGTTGATATAATAAATAAAGACAACGGAAATATTCAAGGATTGTATTTACTAGGGAATTTTTTTTTTCCAATGAAGGTGACTAAAGAACTTACTTCTGGTAGCCATAACTTCTTTGATCTTCACCAAAGGCCTTTAAATTCGGGATGCAAGCCGACCATTGATTATCTAGTTTGATAACGAGAAAACTAATTGCCTTTTTAATAATCTGTCAGATTGGAGAAAAATTTGCCACATTTTTTAGAATTTGAATATTTTAGGAAGTGCCTAAAATTAAGACGTGAAAAACATACAAAACATTTGCGACACAACATTAAAAAAGTGTTATTTTTTTAATGCAAAAGAATTCATTTATTCCGATAAAAACAGGCGAGAAACCTGTTATGACTTCTTCCTCTGCCCAAAGAATATGCATGGGTTCCATGACGACCACGCAAATAAAATACTGTGAAATGGCATTAGTTTCTCCAAACAGATTAGTAAACAGAAACACTCAATCAATAATCTTAATTTGACGAAGGCCGGTCTTCCCAGTTAAATAAATAAAAAAAAGCTTCCCCTGAGACAGAAATTCTTTTGTGGACCTTTTAACAAACCGACGGCCAAAAGGACTCTGATTTATCTTTAACAACCGACGTCAAGAGTCAGGAGACCAACTCACCGCGCCGTTGATGCTGCCCCAATCTTAATATCAGATGATCCCCACGTAAAGCCATCTCTGTGTTCTGTTTGTCTGTCATCAAAGATGGATGAGAGACTCTCCGGGCATTCAATAATTGAAATTAACTGCGCTGAATATAATATAAAAAAGAGAACAAACAAAGGACTAACTAACTACATGTCAGTACATATCATTTACAATGGTTTAAATTACCACAAACGATTCTTTTGTTAAACTGGATTCCAAAAGTTAAGGGGAGAGCGATATAATGGTTTGATTTTAAGTCACCAATAATCAACACGAACTTGTCTTCATGTAACGCATCCTACAAATAAACTTTAGCCGTGTAAACCGACACAAGCAGAACCAAATCGGGAAACGAGAGGGAATTGTAACAGAAAGAATGTAAACAGGACTGAATTAGTTGGCGTCATTAGGGCCTGCGGCCCCTCTGACGGTAACATATGGCCCACAGCAGCTTTGCGTGCTACTCAAAACACCATCAACGACAACAGTAGACAACGAAATGCACTTTTTTCAATCAGAGAAGTTTTCATGTCTTGGAGTGAAGTTGGGGGGAGAAAAGGATCATATCTTCCTGGAGCATCCAACATATTTTCCATAAGATTTATCTCAGGAACAGGCTGGCCATGTAATGGGAAACATGGTTTGGTGTGGAAGGTATTGATCGATTACGCTTGAGCTACGTGGGCGATCGTTAATGCTAATTAAAATTAAGCTATATCCAGTTGTACCTGCGTACGAGCCGACAGGGTACCCGTTTCTTAAAATCATGCACGCCTGTACGCATGACCGGCGACATTACTATCCGGATCATCTCACCCTACCGCCTTAGTCTTTTATTTCCATTATGCCCGTGGGCTGGTTGCGCCTTCCGCGTTCACTTCAGATCGGTAGGGGCCGTGAGACACCGAAGGCCAAATCTTGATTAGTCAGTTGGGAGATCATGGCTCCAGTCACGTGGTGTAAAGCGACATGTTTACGGCAGCATTCAACCGTTCTTGTTTATGGAGACTGGTCAAAGGGTTACACAACTGGGATCGCGTCGCATGCAGCCTGATGCGTATGGATGAAGCTGATCCCAACTTCTCCGTGGCGGCAGAGCGATCCGAAGTAAGCTGGAACCGAGTAGAAGTCTTGCTTTAATCGAGTCGAAAGTGAGGCGTAGCGCTTATCTGTTGTCACTTTTGGTCGACTTGTCCTGGTCTTCCACGCAATTGAAATGGTCTACGTAGCCGAGGAACCTCACATCTGTTCACATCTAACCATTCTCCACGTGGGTCTGTGACTGGTCCGGTCTGTACTCTAGTAATAGGTCTCCAGTATTGTGTTTTCAAAATGAGGACGACTGCCGTCTGTGGCAGTATTCTTCAAAACAAGTAACCCAGCAGACCACGAACGGGTCTTCTTACGTCATTTTCCAAACCCAAGTTCCGTCTTCCTACCTACGGTCCTTCAGATGTTTCTTTGACGATCATTGTTACGTGGAGTGCTAATCTTTCGGTGATTACATTTTAAAGATACATGTATTTTTAGAATTGTATGTTGCCTGACGTTTGAAAGCCAATGTCAGTTAAGTTGGAAGCACTGATTATCTGCCCTATGCCCGTGTGAAAACAAGAAACTGACGAGAGGACAATGTCACTGTAAAATGCGTACAAAAAGTAGCCGAAATAATAATAGGAAGAAAAAGGTTTTCCTGAAGGAGGCCAAAGTGCCCGGTGCTGCCCGACTTCGGTCGATCCAAGGAAACGCTTCTTCGAAACCACGTGATGTTGTCGAAAAGTCAGTCATCGGCCCAGAGGAAACTTTCCGGTGTCAGTTTTGAAATCGCGGTGTTTGACGTTGCCATTTGTTACATCACGTTTACATTTACTAAGAAGAAACTTTAAAAGGATATCTCAGAAAATGTATAGTAAGGCTTATATACACTTTTTTTTTCTTTTTAAATGTGTACAAAATTAACCTTCTGCCATATCGGATATTCATTTACACTCAGAAGCTACTTCTTTCGAGCATCTATACTCATCAACAGGAAATACCCAGCCATAAAAATGGTTGTTGAAATTTTATTACCAGGTTTAAATGAATAGGTTTTTTTGTTAAATAATAACAAACATAGTTCTAGTTTGCTTATCAACTCTGCGCCAGGATAATCCCAACAGGGTAGAAGATTTTTACTTATTTCAGAAAATTCGCCAAATTCTGTTTCTTCACGTAATTTTTGTAAAATATTAACTTTCTAACTTTCTGTGTCTTCACTGTCTGAATTTCGGTCCTTTCTGGGATCTGTAACTTGCTGAAGGCTACTATGTTTTGCGACTGTGTAGGAGAAAGCTACTATAAAGCTGATAGGCGAAGGGAACTTCGTTTTGCTGATGGTGGAACCACGGGCACTGAGAGAGAGAGAAGAGAGAGAGAGAGAGATAAGAGAGAGAGAAGAGAGAGAGAGAGAGAGAGAAGGAGATGTTTTGATAGCTAGAGAGAGGGAGGATGAGAGAGAGATGTGTGAGAGAGAGAGAGAGAGCGAGAGAGCGAGAGAGCGCGAGAGAGAGAAGAGAGAGAGCGAGAGAGAGAGGCTCGATCGCGATGGTGCTCGATCGAGAGCGAGCGAGAGAGCTCGATGAGAAGCTGAGACTGCGAGCGAGCTGAGCGCGAGGAGCTCTCGCTGTCGAGCGCGCTGTGTGCGCGCGCGCTCGCGAGGCGCTCTCTTGTGCTCGCTCTCTAGATCGCTCGCGCCGCTTCTAGCTCGCTTCTCGCTCTCTCTCTAGCTCTCGCGAGCGCTTTCCTCTCGACTATCGCTCCTCGCTCGAAGCTCTCTCTCTCTCTCGCGCTTCTTCTCTCTATCTTCTTCTAAAGCTCTTTGATGCTTACTTGAAACAAGCCGGTGAATTGTATGCTAGGTAACTCATCATTTCAAAGGTTAAGGTGCGGTTGAATAATGGTATTGTTACAGTATCGTTCGTTACTACTGCATTTTAATGATTGTTTCACTGAACGATGTCGCTACAAAATACTTCAAGTTGTGTACTCAAGCGCTCAACGTAGAATGACTGGGTGCTTTGGCAATAAGCACCCCTGCTGCAATATAGGGCTGACAGATGGGGTTCGCTTTCGAAAGACGATACAGATAAGACCAAGAAAGATGAGTGTCGAGGCAAGTATAGTGAAGCTGTCGTGCCTTGAGAGAGCACGTGTCAGCCTCGTGTATGGTGAGTGGGTGTTATCTTTCCGGAACATATCGGGTGCAGTTGTCGTCCCTGTAGAATAAGAAGTGAAACCGAGTGCAGAATATTGCCTGCAGCCGCTGAGCTGCTATCGCAAATCAGAACTTTGTATTGTTTAATACGACAGTCTGAAAAACAGTTTATGTTGACTTCAGTAAAATTACAGGGGGGGGAGGGATTTAAATCGTAAGTTGACAAATTTAAATGAAAATCACCTGAACCACAATAAGCAGAAATTCGCAGCATAGATCTGACGCCAGTGCAGGCTGTCGATCGATGTGCTCCTTAATGCTGATCGTCTCCTACTGGCCGATCTTGGTTGTGCAGTGGAACAGAGTTTTCGTAATCTCAGCTAGGCAACGAGTCGCTGACACTCCAGAAGCAATGCGTTAGATGAAGTAGCCTCGTTGCCGAGCCATAATACTGGGTTTGGTCAGGCGTAACCCTTTCTCTGGAGCTTCCTGACACTCTGCGATGGAATACAATCAACTTGTCGTGTCCGTTGAAGGCCTCCGTCTAATTCGATCTACTCAACGAGTGTTTCTGCTTGTTCCAGTTATGGAATCTTCACAGTTTTAATAAACTTCTAATTACTCTCAGACTCTACACGAACATTTCGATATCACCCGGCAATAAATTCTCTCGAAAGGCACAAGGAAGAAGATACAAGTAACATGGCTTTCATCTATCAAAATGGCACAAATGATAAATGAAATATAACAAATTCGAGGTGGCTCGTATTTGAGCGAAAGAACATATGAACATTCGCCACAAAACCATAAACAAAGGGTTGCAAGTTAAATACGATGAATAAAATTACTACATCTATAAACATTAAAAGAAATATTTGTATCAACAGAGAAAGAGCAGCATGTCAGATTTATCCCATATGAAAGAAATTAAGATAGAAACGATTACTTTTTAAATCTAAAATCTTAAGTGAATTAGTTATGAATGGACTTTAACTCTATCTCCCACCACAAATGATAATTTAATAAGGTTTTTAGATGAACTTATGCTTGAGGCCTTTGGCCTCCAGTATTCGTTAAGAGACTGAAAGCAACGAAACAGAGGCAAAAGAAATTTTTAAAACAAATTATCCTTTGGAATACAAATTAAGTTCGAAGCATATTAAATTAACATTCCTTCTTTTCTTTATGTAATCCAAAATCTTACTTTGGGCCATCGAAAAACCTTTAATTATTGAAAGAAACGAAATAAACTGATTGAAGAAATCCAATCAGGCCATAACAGGATTTCCAAGCAGGCAAAGGAAAAGCCTTTCTACTTCAGTACTTTTGTTTTATTTGACTTTAGAGGAAATGCGGTGAGAATTTTGGAAATTTGTTCTAAATATACTTTTCTTTTGTTAGAAAATGGACATCTGGAAAATAAGTTTAGAGATTTAAAAAAAAGAAAAGAAACTTATTTGAAGACGGAATAAGATTCTTCCATCTTTCATTATGCTTTCACAAAATTTAATATGCAATTCCGCCGGAAAAAAGAATGTACTAACGGAGAACCTTTTTCCCCAAGATTGAGTCTAACCGGGAGGATGAAGGTCAGAACTCATTTGTAGAGGTAACTCTTAAAGAAATTCCCAACTGAAGATCTCATATCTAGGAGACAAATTTGGTAGGCGTAACTATTGTCTTTCGCCAAAATGTTTTTTTTTTTGTATAAATCGGCCAAGAGTGAGTAATAATTACGAACAGGTAGTTTTACAGCTATAATAAACACAACCTTTAAAGGTTTAAACAATAAAAGACGGAATAAAACTAAAACCTTGACAAAACCAAAAAAAAAAACAACAACAACCAAGAAATACTTCCTACTGTTATTTTCAGAGCTCATTAAGAAACGGGTTACTTCCTTTATTTTTAAGTCAAAGAAACTACTGAATTCCGGCTGTTGGAATTATCTCTATCACCGTTACGGTGTGATCGGCCAAGTTCTTGTTTACCGCGTAGACTAGTGAAGAGTTCTTTAGACAGCACAGACAAACCAAATCAGACCAGAACGTCCGCGTGTACCACTGGTTTTGTTTGAAACGACGACCTTTCTATAAAAAAATAATAATAATATTTCACTTTTACTAACGTTTAAGACGGTCTGCGCATCATAGACACGTGCCCTTAATAACAGAAAATGGTAAAATATAAGTAAATCGATTTGAAAAAAAAAAGGGAAAAATTCTGCTGGCAAAGATTTCCCCTTTTTCGAGAAGCTTGGATAAACCAAAATGGCTTCTTGTAGCTGGAAAGCCAGACTGGGTGTACCAAAGTTCTACTTCTTTCTTTCGCTCCTTTTAAAAAACAACAACAACAAAAAACAACATGTCTTCAAAGACGACGGCTATGATTGGTTGAAGATTTTGATTGCTTAGTAATAACATAGTTTTGTTTCTTTACTTTAAGGAATATAAGTAGTTGCGCTTGTTTTGTTTATTGTAACTCGGGTAAGCGAGATTCTGTTTCAGGCTTGACGCTTTGACTTCCGGAGGAGATGAAACAAATATTTAATAATAATAATTAAAAAAAAAAAACGCGAATAATTAATTTTTTAAAAAAATTTCGAGCAAACAAATTTTCTAAATTCAAGCAGGGACGTGCGCGAGATAAGTAATAATTATGGTCCTAATATTTCCAACCGATGTTGACTCCCAAACGATCGTCCTGTCAGATCTTTACCCGGAAGTTCAGCAGCCAAACCGAGCCTATTTTATATTTGATTATTCGCAAGAGACTGCCACTGCAATGCGTTCTTTACTTCCGTGTCACGTGGTGCAGCGCGACATCACTTGGCGCGACTCTAAGACAGCCAGACCCCGAGCGCTTACAGCTCAGAAATATTCCGGTGGACGGGTGCCACAACAAATCTAACACTTCAGCGTTTTCTTTTAATTAAGGTAGTTCATGTCTGCGCGGATTAGATATTTTGCTGCTGAACCGAACTCCTGAGTCGTACTCTGTCTCCATACTATTAGTGTTCAACTAAGCACTGTCTGGGTGCCTGCTCCTGGTAATATCTTACATATAAAGTCTCGGCTATGCATGCCGACACTTACTCTAACAAAGTAATTTTAGTAAAACAACGCTGATGGATTTTGCAAAATTTTACATGGTTAAAAAAAGAAAAAGTGAGAGACGGAAATTAAAAAAAATCTCGTTAACAAACGTAACGTTTTTTTTTTGCTTTGTGTTTTTTAACTTCTTGCTGGCGTCTGACGAGATTTGTTAAATAGTAACGGCGCAGCGAGATCTGCGCAAACACGACTGGTTTTAGAAATGTTGTTGACTTCTCGTGACTACGACGCAGCTTCTCGTCGCACAGTCGTCACGTCTGGCGGAAATTCGACGGTAAGGCAATGTTTGCAAGATGCTTGTCGAGCAGAGCTTCAGCTATCTCGCTGCGCCGACAGATCTATGGGGGGGAGAAGAAACCTACACTTATAACATGTACTTACCCTTCCTCACACACCACTGCTGTGACAACTAATGTTAGCATTAATTTCTAAAATTTTCTTACTTTGATCTACTCCTTATTTCAAAAACATAACCTCGTGATATTGACTTAAACAGGAAATCAGTATGTACAAAACCAGCGTAATTTGTCACACACTTCCGTAACTCGTTGTTCCTTTTAGATGGTTAAGAATAATAAGACAGCTTAAGATTTGCTTTAATCTGTATCAAGAAAAACCTGGTGACATTCCTGAAAGATGATTAACATTTAGGAAAATATAAAGTCCAGTTTAAACTGGTTTCTTTTTATTGCTGATTGCCTCTCACTCGATTGTTGGCATATTCAGGACAGAATTCCAAATATCGAAGATATTGATTACCATATACATTCTTTATTTTTCGCTTTTTAAAAAAACTTCTCGTAGTAAACATGAATGAATATTACGCAACAGTAGACGAAAATTCGTCTTTAATGTTTTTCATGAAGAATATAAAGGCCACATTTATGTGACAATAAATATGATAGATAGGGAATACAATGAAAGATGGTGCTGTTCTTTTTATTTGGTTAGTTAATGAAAATGAAGTGAAACTTAAATTTTCGCCAATTACGAATTGTCCCCATCCTTTCACTAAAAAAGATTTTCAAAGATGAAGTTAGAAGAATATAGGCAAGTTTATTACAATTTAACATATATCCAACCTAAAACTAAATGTGCGATTATTTTAAAATAGTTCAATGAATTATGTTACGTAAAAGTTAAGGTCTTTAGAAATAGCAACGAAAACTAACAAAATATGTTGAGTTATTTGTTTTGCTTCTTTTGCTTGCGTTCGTCAAGAACGGCAGAGCAGCTCCATTATCCTTAAAGGTCGTGGGGGTTTATTCCGTTTAAGGGGTAATCGGAATTTCTTTCTACTGTATGGTTTGATAAATCAGAACAGTCGAATAATCGGCCCTGGGGCGGCCAAATGGCGCCTAACCATATTGGAAAATCTCTGGCTTTTCAGAAGTAACTGGCGCGCGCGCAGGTAAGCACATCAACGTGTTTGTGGGCAGAACAATTAGAGATCCTTTAGCTGGAAAACATGGGCAATATCCCCCGAAAACGTTTTACATGCAATGTTCACTTAACCATTGATCCCAAGAAAGAACTAGAATTCAACAAAATACGCTTCTGGCAAGAAGCCATTTGTACTTTTCCTCAAGACTTTTAGGTTTATATTTGTAAATAAAATGGCATTTTATTGGTTCTGTTGGAGTGCCAAAATTGAACTCTACATCTCTGGTTCCTTTACGATTCACAGTTTTTAGATATTGTATACGATAAACAACAAGAGATGAAGTACCGAAACAGAATCAAATTACAAATCCATCAACACTGCATTATTCCCATATAATCTGGCTGCGCTTCGTCTGGTATAAAGTAAACTTCACCAGTGGCAAAGGCCCAATTCCTAATTTTCCTAAACCGAAATAATAATAATAATAATAATAATAATAATAATAATAATAATAATAATAATAATAATAATAATAATAATAATAATAATAATAATAAGAAGAAGAAGAAGAAGAATATTTTAACGACAGCTTTAATTCTAGAATTAACGCGCTGTTAATTTCTTCAAATTTTACCTGAAGGTCAAATGTTCTGCTATTAGCATTTACTTTGACTAAAAACCAGCGACGGTTCATCAACGACGAGTGGCTGAGACTGAGGAATTTGTTTTTAATCCAACATCTTTGGTCACTGTGAAACCTTGGCAGATGTAATGATGTGTGGCCCCTCCTTCTTTGTTATGTTTCTAGATTTCTAGATGTTCCAATAGTTACCGCTACACTGCAGGAAGTTTTCCCGACATCAGTCTGTCATCGGCTGGCGTATAGACTTTAGGGAAGTGCCAACGACTTCGCCTTACGTTTATTTTTAAAAAAAAAACAGAAGGGGGGTAATTTTCGCTCTCCATTCCTAACCAATGAGCCTGGAGAAATATCGGTGAGACACGTGACTTGTAGTTTTGCTTATCGATCTTCGGGTGCATGTTGCTAGTTCACACAGCTGTGATGTCAATAGATTATCGGAGTGGCTAATGGCGGTCGACGAATTTCAGCCAGGGGGGGTTTCAGTTTTGGAAGAGATGAAAAATAAATAGAACGTGTTACTAGTGTTTGTCGTCGGTAGTGGGAAAATGTGCGCCTCTCTCCTCTGGATTCTTCTATAAACCACGAAGGAAATGAGCGCTTCTCTCCCCTGGCATTCTTGTACAAGCCATGGAGGAATAGAAGACCCTTCTCTTTTCTGAGGCAGTCTTGCATGAGCCATGGAGGTTACCGAAATCGTTGGAGTAACATCTAACTTAAACTAATATATATATTTTTTTAAAAGTAGCTCATTATTAGCCTCTTCTTGTTGCCAGAGTTACGAGCAGGAATGTAAATGTGTAGCTTTTTACGTAACGTTATTTAAAACTCAATATAACATTAATGAATGCTTAGTTATTTTTTTAAAAAATTTTAGTACAGAAACTAAAGAAAAGCTCAAATAGAAGATGGTTTCAAATTAAAAAGAAACGATTTATGCTTTCAAATATTTGTACGCAAGTAGTTTGGTTTGGTAGACCATCGACCACCCTGCCCACTCATCAAGGCAATAAAGGGACCTAGTGATATAAAATGTACACAGCATAAACCGTTTTCAAATAATTCAAAATTAACCATAAAGGCCGACTTATATATTTAACTTTTCGCAATATCTGGACACTGCTCGATCTATATAGTGACGTCATAATAACAGAGAGGGGCCATTTAGTATACACACTAAAGTTATGCGATCTTTAGTAGCAAAAATGGCAGCAATGTGGCATTTTACCTGCGACTCATACTGTTCACCTGATGTCTAGCGCGATCGTGCTTGCCTTTCATCTGTCATAGCTCGATGCAATTTTTAAATGGCTTCAAGACACGTAGTCGCTGTCCGATGTGTTTAGAGAACCCAATCAAGAGACGTTCTATCCGGTTTAAGAATGGGGTGAAAACCAGCAAGACATGGAAGACGGTGAACATTTCCTTTTTGAAGATGGTTCACAAAATTTCTTGCAGGATAGATCTTTGCATTATCATCCCTGAAGGTAAATTGATTAGATACCATCACTTCGTACAAATGGTATAACAGCAGATCTGATAACCTCATCCGGGAGCACTGACATATAACATTGCCAAAATAAGTGCATCTATTCACGATATCTTCGCAGGAAGCGTCCGATATTAACGCAGCATCTTGATTTTATTTGCTTATTTTTTTTCTTATTTATGTACGGGTTCATTTGGACAACAACAGATATCTTTTTTTGTTTATCACTGATAACCAACATGTCGAAACACGTTCCTTTAGGCAGCTCGTGTTTACGGGGCATCCGCCATCTTAACAGAATACTAATCTGGTTGATGTCCACGGTCGCTATGGGTAATCTGACGTCAGTAAGAACTCTCTATAGAAAAGTCCCATAACTCAAAGCCTCGGCTTGGCAAAGATTTGGACAATCATAGGACACGTCCTGCAATAGCCGAGACTGCTGTACAAGAGGCGTCGTTTCTGTTTTACTGTATATAAGGAAAGACGTAGTCACAAACATCATCTCTGTTAATTTCTAAAATGAACCCGAGATTCGGTGCGTAGAGATATGTAAAACGTTAAAAGTAACGATCTGCGCAGACGTTTTTTTAACTTCTCTGTAAAAGTGTTAAAATAGAACTTCAATTTTTGTTTTTTTTAATTACTTTTATTAATTATGTTTTAAATACTTCTAAAACTTTGTTTTAATTTTCTTTTTTTTCCTCCCTAATAAAAAATAAATTTCTACCCCCATAATACAAATATTCGCATTTCGCTTTTGTTTTATCTAATTCCTTTTTTTCTTCGTTGCTTAAATCTATTGCTTAGTTTCTTCTCTTTCTTTCTTTAAACAGAACACGTTTTCTCCGAGAATAATGTCTTCAGCAAGTGTTTTCCAGCTCCTACATCGGGCCCGGACGGTCTGTTACGAGTCTACACCGAGTTCATGGTCTCCGAGGAAGCTGCCTACCACCAGACACCTCAACCCGTCATACTATATTTTGTCACAAAATCAATAATCTCTCTTTATTTCCATAAACAGGTTTTACAGTTCAACCAGTTCCAAATTTCCTTTACTAATTTACAATTAAAAAAAAAAAATAATAATAATAATAATACGCGTGCGGTTTTTGGCAACGGGAAGCGACTTGACTTCTTTCCAAGCGAAGACAATAGAGAGATGTTGTGCGACAATCGCTATGCGGTAAAATCAGGCTAATAGAATGAACTGGTATACGGAGGAGGGAGGGAGGGAGAGAGAGAGAGAGAAAAATCGGAAACTTTCTGCATTCCGTGTTCATGGCAAATCGTAAATTTATTAAAGTATAAAAAACCTTTCGCTTGAACTAAAGTTTTTGCCTCAAGGGTGGTTTATCGATTCGTGCTTTTATTTAATTTCAACCGAAAATTCCAGCTTCGCCAAAAAAAGGGGAGGAAACATCTTCAGTTGCTATTCTTCCCTTTAATTTTGAATACCGCTAAATGTCATAACATTTAAAGGGCTTCTTCTTTTTTGTTTTGGTTCGTCCCCTATTTAAAGGAACTGCTATGGTAACATTAATGACGCAAGAAAGAGGTGCCCTCGACTTAGTAGGAGGTTTTCGTATCTGTCTTGTAAGAATATCGTATAACTTTAAAAAAATATATATATATAAAACAGGTGACCAATATTGTTCTTCGATCGCTCACTTATGCGCACTCTGGCCCAGAGCATCCGTCTTCAGCAGTAAGGAATACTATTACGGCATTTTATTCCAGACTGTTAAAATTGCTTGATTACCGCAATGCTGGAACACCCATCATCAAATGTAAGGGTTTATTCCAATATTATTGTCAGCAGTAGTATCGGTTACTTTTGGTTGCTGTCTCTCTAGCATCCAATCGGTTTCTTCCTGTAAAACCGCTTTGAAATACAGATTTTTTTTAAAATTTCTTTTAACATTTGTTTCTTTAAAAGGTTTTGATAATTTCATCCTCATCATTTATTTCCGTTAAAGGTGGAGAGAGCTAAGGATTTTCCCTAATATCGGAATGCGGAAGAAATAGTTCCGTAACAACGACTGGGTGGGTTCGGGATAAACTCGCGCCCGTGTAGCAAACGACGGCGGGAGCCGACATTCGCAAGTTCGTCGAACAGGTTCCCGTGCCCGATACCAGACCAACAGACGTACTGCGATCCTTCGGTGCCTTCGGATAAATCAACGAAGGGCGTCCGACTGCTCTTCCGAACAGAAAAGATTTCGCCAGACTTCCTATAGACGGGGAATTCTTCATCGCGCTGGATTGGACGTCGAGTAAACCATTAGGTATTAATGTTCTGCTGATACGACGAAACGCGGTTTGTCACTGAAAGGGATCCTGAGAGATTGCGTCTGTCCGCAAAGGAAAACCTCGGTTCAGCTCTTTGACCAATCGGGGTTTGACGTAATATACTCCCTTTATCGATGCCATTACACGCCATTAATAAAGACAGGACATCAGCGCTATAACGATTCGATCTACATCGTGTTTGCAATACGAACGTTTGATTAAGACAGTTAATTCCGAGCACAGAGCCCTAAAGTGTTCCACGCGGGCAATAAGACTTCCTCAAAGAAGGACAGGCAGAATATTTTAAGGAAATCTTCCTTTACACCAAGCGCTGCTGGACCGTATCGGATTTCGTTGTGGAAGCCCTCACCAAGACAAACATTTCTATTATATTTGAAGGTATTGCATGGAATTGGTTTTCATCGAACCCGGGTCCCCTCGGAGCCGGTCTCCGCTACCCGAATCAGGCAGCCGACGAATGTCTTCAGCCGAGACAAGACCGAAAAAAAATACGTCTAAAGCGTGGATAACGACACTTGTTCGGCGGTCCTTTGTAAACGTGGCCCTGTGGCCCGCGCGTTAACTGGGAGAACGGAGGCAGGCGTATCCGAACGCGCCGAGGCCGCGGGCCGCTGGGAAATCAGGAAAATAGTGCGGACAGAATCGGAAAGCGTAATGGCAAAAATGGTTATTTAAGTCGGTGTCTCCAGGGCGTTGGAGGAGCAGTGAATCACGACGTCTCCGCTCCACGATACGACAAAGCTCGTGATAAAAGCAATTTACTTTAGGCTACTGGAACGAGAAAAGTTGAAATCAAAGAGCAAAAAATTGTTCCATAAATTACGGGTCTCGAAGGCGGGGCGCCAGTTCTCTCGGTCGGGAGAGACAGGCCGGCAGTCGGAAAGGAAAACTTAAAGATGAATTTTAAACGATTAAAAAAAACAAATTGGCGTACCGTGATTCACTGACAGAGCCGAAGAGCTTTCGACTAATCTCTGGTTGTGACGTCACTGAGACGGTATTCTGCTTCTATGAAACAATATCCTTCTTTCTGTATCAGTATACAAATCTACAGAGTATAGGTCGCTCTTTATTTTATTTCAAGTATAATTATTTCGTGACAGAGCTGATTTAAATAACGTGAAATTTTACGAATGTAATAATAAAATATAAAAAAAAAAACAGCGCACTTTTTACCGGAAAACTATCATGTTTAGATTTTGCACCATTCTCTTTTGCTTGGATAAATAATTTCCTTTGCTGTAACTTCTTTTGCTTATGGTGAGTTTCGCTTTTTATCATCTAGCGCAAAATCATAAGATACAATTATTATTTTTCCAGCAATTCTCCCAGACCGGAAGGAACGCATTTTTTTTTTTTAAGAAAAAAGATCAAGAACGGTTATCATATTATTTCTGTTTAATTTATACTGCCATCGGTATATATTTATCAGACAATCAAGTGTGGGTCGTCTTTGGCACCAGTAAAAAAGAAGCCTGTTCGTGGAGATAACGCGAAGGTAAACAGCTGTTAAAGTGTTAAGGTTATCAATTAGTATCAGTTATTATAACTATGAAGTTTCTGACGGTTACCGCCAAAGAAAAAGAGAGAGAGAGATAGAGAGAGAGATGACTTCAGTACAGAGATATGAAGTCATTACAGAGAGAGATGACGTCAGTACAGAGATATGACGTCATTACAGAGAGAGATGACGCCAGTACAGAGATATGACGTCATTACAGAGAGCTTTTTTATTGTAAGATATAAAGAGAATTACACTGTTAGTCAAAAAAAGTAGTTTAAAAAAAATCTTGAAGTGCCAGTTGAAAACAAAACCAAATTTCACGCGCACCAGTATATGCAGAGCGATGTATTTCTTTTAAATGTGTTTTAAGACAGATTATCGTTAGGAGCCATACGTTACTTTTAGTTCGCGTCTTAGTAACTAAATATAATTGCCAGTATTTTTTACAAACTTTCGCTATGTTGGACTTCATAGTAATAATGCAAAGTAACCCCGTTCCGCGTTTTAATATGAAAACTTTTTAATATATGATTTAAAAATGACAGAAACGTTACTGTTGAGCAAGAAGAATTCCCTGCTTTAGATAACTGAGAAAGTTTAGGTAGTAGTCAAGATATGTCACTAGATGCGGTAATCTGATCACTATAGCAGGCTTAAGAGATCCGAGGAAAACATCCCAAAGCTGAGTCAGAGAAGAAAGGAAAAATAATATATAAAGACATTAACAATAAGTGTAAAATATTGCATACTTTGACGTTCAATTGGTCCTCTTTTCAGTATCAACAAAAATACGAACCATATAAATATGGATAGAAGCCGCAGTTAGTACTTCATTGTATCGTTCAAACTCTGGGATGAGCTATTATTAAGGTACAGATTCAAGTGAGATAAACACGAAGCAGTAAGAGGCAAGTTGGTCAAATGAACAGTCCCAGTAGCTAATCAAAGAAATAAATGAAGAAATGTTGATCGCCGATCTCTAAATCACACTGACGGAAATTATTACGAAACATGAATCGCAGAAGTGATGATATGCCTGAAACATTAAAATAGGGATAACTTAAAGGATGACTTCCAGGTTTAGCATGATGCCGATCAGAGAAGATTGCTCTCGTTAAGCTTTCAGATGGAATGTAACTTATTGTCTGTGGAGGTTCTGGTAATTCTAAAGAAGCTCGAGTACCGTGGGCACACACACACACACACACACACACACACACACACACACACACACACACACAAGAAGATGTGTTATGTCTTTGATGAAACCGAGTCGGCCTAAGAAAAGTTCTATCTGAAAGCCGACGAGCGAGAAACTGTATTGGAGATTGTTATTCGTTACTCTCTGCTTTCACACCAGGTTGTGAGCTTTAGTCGTCATACTTTCCGAGACTTTGAAGGGAGTTATTTATCGATCCTGTTGAGTAAAGGTTTGTGGGTAATAATCCAAAAGAAAAGTCTTCTTGCTTACACGTCCCCGGCTGAAGGGGGCGATTACCCGAGCCGCCGGCCATTCTTTATTATTGTAGTGGGAGACGAGAGAAAACTGAAGAAGGAACCGGGTGAAATAACACAGCTACTGTAGTGGCGCCTTGAAGCACGCTGCACCAAACCAGAAAAACAACGAAGAACGTTTTTGATTGGCGAGATTGATCGCCCAGCCGCCCTTATTATTAATATACGTATTAAATTTATCCCTAATTACTTATCCTGTATTTTATTTTGTAAGCAAATGCCGCTTAATGTTGGCGAGTTAACCCAATGCCGTCCAAACGAGTCGGATAGTTTAGCCGCACCACGCTCAGCTGAAAGACACCGCTAGTCGGCGTTAGCGGCTTTTCAAAGCAGACAGAAAATAACAAAATTCGAATTCTACTTTAATAGGAGCGGTGAAATCAATATATCGAACACTGGGTAAACGGAATTTATTTCAACGAAAAAAAAACATCGATTATTTTGTTGTTCATTCTCTCGTCGTTTCGTGTTTGGAGGAACAGGGCTACAGCTGCTCGCCTGTGTCTGTATGACGTCACACGCCTTAGTCCGGCCTGGAAATCAACATGAAACCTGTTCCACTGGACTATGGCGATTTGACGACCGAACTTGTGATGCCGCCAAAGCAAAGAACTTCCACCACGTGCACGGAAAAGGTCCTTACTGGAACTCCCTACCTTTAGATGTGGAAGGAAATAACAGAGCCCGGAGGAAAACCTGGCGGTCGGCTTGTGTGGGTCAAAAACCGAGAGGCCGTCCAAACTGGGGCCCTCATCTTTGGTGGTCTAGTAGGCTAACCACTGGCAGCCAGTCAATCCTTTAGCCAGCCATAAATTATGTAACGTTATTGGTTAAGGGGCTAACCCCCTCCACCCATCCGGGTTTTACTTCTTTGTACACATTTGGGTCAAGAGAAACACAGAGCATTTTGTTTAAAGGTGTATAATCTGCGGGTGTCATTTAAGAACAGGCAAATGATAAATATAATTACTGTAATGATAAGAATATTTTTTTAAAAATTTAACAGTAATAGTGAAAAATCAAAAACTATAATAAAGAATATTATTTTAACAAAATCGAATTTAAAAATCATTAATCAAACAACATTCCCGAACAAAGGTAACACTGCCACTAGCAGATAACTATTCTCGACATCAGTTTTTTTTATCGTACTTAAACTGAAAGTACATTAGTTGAACATTGTTAAATACCTAAACAAATAGAGGTAGAATAGAAAGATCTATCCGGAAGTAAAGCGACTGGAAGCAACGTTTGTACTAATGATAGAATATATGGCTTTTATCCAAACACGGTTCAATTTCAGCTGAACAAACCATTAAAGATTTTCCTTCAGGAAACTCTGGCAGGGTGGCTGGGGTTGTGTACACCGTTCGTCTCTAAACTCTGTCCCGATCAAGAGAAATCTCCGTGCCACAGAGGTTAGTGTTTAATCCTACACCGGTACGTAATTCGGACAAGCTTATATCGTATTTCTACCAGAGACGAGAAGATGCGACATTTAAAAAAAAAAAAAACTCTTAAAATTACAAATAGAACATTATTTTAAAGCTTTATCGTCGTATTTCCCAGAAGATTTCCCAGCAGTGTTTAAAGAATTAAATGGCTAAAAAAAGTATCGATTGTGGGTCTTAACCCACAGCGAAGATTGAGTATCGCTCCTATTATTTTTTAAAAAATATTCTCTGTTGGTTCATTTAAAGTCTCTCCGTATCTTTAAGTTTTTTTGTTGTTTTTTTTCTTTTCTTTCTTCTCCTTCTTCTTTTTCTCCCGTGCAATGTTTGCTTGCCGGCTTCATGAATTAACCAATTTTCTCTCATGTTTACCGACGGAATAATCTGATATGTGAGCCTGGCCTCAACGATCAGTGAAGTTTGCTGATCGTGCGACGTGTTATTTTTAAAGAAACAAAGACGAGTCCCCAACCCTACCGCGGAAGGACCAACCGAAGCCTCTTCCACCTCTTACTTTCGGTTCGGTTTTTTTTTTGAGTTTTGGATCAGCGTTTTCGGAGCTCGAAGATAGAAATGTGAACCACGCCGTCCTCGGACGCACAAGAGAAGAACATCGCGAAGTCCTTTAAACTGCAGAAAGGAAGATTTCCGGGAGAATCCGAGTACGGAAACATCGGTTGTCGCTGAGACTGCGAACGGAAGAGTCCTTCACACCTGAAACAGCCCTGGTTAGTTTTGCAGCGACAGCCTCGCTTCTGTTTTCTCTTCTTATTCTTCTAAGTAAAACCCGCAGCTACGCCTCCAGGTGTCGTCGCTGTCGTGTCCTACAAACCGGGCCCCGCAAAAACGAACATCTCTTCACACCTGAAACAGCCCTGGTAACGAGGAGGCACAGCGCCGAGGTCGTGGCCGGCCTGTGTAGCGAGAAGAGACCGCCAGAGTCGACCCCGACCGGAATTCGAACCAGGGCAATAAACCATGGTAGTTGAGTAACCTAACCACGGGCCGCCCCCCTTTTTATTACTTTTACTTTGCATATTTTTCTCTAATAATGGAGGACGGATACCAAGGTTTTGGCATGATAAAAACAATCTACCTCATTTATGTTTCGCACAAGCGGTCTTGTGGACATTTTCCCAGTTTCCTCTCACGTCTGAGATGAAGGGATCCGATAAGGATTTTTCCTGCAGATGTCGGGAGTACTGAGCCCCTCGTGTCGAGGGGACAAGCAACGCCCTCTGGCGGATAGCTGCGGCACTACGTACATTCTCCCTCGTTCAGACCGGTGGACGGTGCAACAGCGACAACATCCTTACTTTAACAATGGCAGCCGTCCCGGATGTCTTCGAGATATGGAGGCTTTAACGACACGAATATCGTGCAGAACCCCAGCTCTTCTGTGAACAGTTCCAAGTACATGGGAGCCGTGTCAGAATTTAGTCAGCGGCACCCAAAGTTCTGTGTGTGCAGAAAGAGGAACCTTTATTTGAGTGATATTGCAGTCGTTGATCAATGAAGCCGATTCAACTTTGGTCCGTAATGATTACTTAAATCAACTCGAGGAATACATGGGCAGGCGATCGACCTGTACCCCCACCCCCACAAACAGAAAGCGTTAAGGAAACAAGGATCAATTTGGAAAGGAAACGGTTGCCGTTATCTCGAGTGCAGCTGTCCGTGAATTTGTTGGGACCCGGTGTCTTCGTCCAGGAGATTGGCCATCACTTGTTCTATCGACCTCTTCCCCCCCACCGGCTGTCTGTTTACGCGTCGGAGTTCTGTGCTTCCAATTCACTCCAGACCCACCTTCCACCGCCGTTCCTCCTGGCTTAGTGGAAACCGCTAAGGATACTGCCAATCGCAGCGCCCACCGGGGTCGGTCGTGACCGGAGTGCGGATGAGGCTTTCCGACTGCTGCAGATGAGTAGACGCTCTTCCAAAACAAATCAGCTCTGGTACAGCAACATCCGAAACGAACAAACATCCAGCGACGTCTAAAATTGTTGCGCCGGCGCCTACGCGAAAATCTCCCTGTCATCGTCGTGGTCGCCCATTTTACTAAAATCCCACGGTTTGAATTTTTTTAAAAAACATTTTTATTTAAATTTAACCATGTTGATCATCCGCGTTAACCTCAGCAGACGCTTAAAGCAAAGTAAATGATTTTCCTGCCATCTCTGCAGCCTCCGGATAATCTCTCATTCCAAAATAATCAATAAAAATTGGCTTCCGTTGCAGAATAAAAGTTTTATTAAAAGAAACAACAACAACAACAACACGTTATCTTTAAATACGGTTGCGGTTGGACGTCATCTGATTGGTGATTGCGACTCGATTCTATCAAATATCATCGACGAGGAGAAGAACCAGAAAGACTTTGCTTCGTTCCCCGCTGCCAGAAGATGGTCTAAACAGCGTCGGCATTGGTCCTGCGCGCCCAAGGCCACGTCTACCTCGTAACTATGGCGCGCCTACAAGTTAATAGGCTGGCTAGAGATTTGTTGCTGTAAGTGTTGATAGTATCAAAGATGATGTGCGATTCAAAATATGAATTATCTAAGGGATTTCCTAAAGATCCTGCCAATAAAAAGGTGCTACCCAATTTCAGCTCAGCATCCCCAACCTTTCCATTGTCTATTTTCACATTTTATTTCATTAAAAATAGGTGGTGATTATATAGATAGATAAAGGAAATGAACAAAGGCATGTTCATACATAGCCAGACATTCTTTTCTGAATACTGTCAGTGTAAAAACAAAATGCACCCCAAAGTCTCCTGTGCTCCAAATAAAGATCTAAAAGGTAACCCATCAGTTTCGACATTTCCGGAGAACCAAACTCTTCTAGACACAACCACGCAGCATATTAATCAGAAATGTTTCTATATTTGTCTACGTTTCGATTAACAGCCTTACAGGTTCGTCAGGGAGAGTCTCTGCCTATCACAAAAGTCTTAATCCTCACACTTATGCGTGCTGGTAATTACTTTTAGTTACATCTAAAGGATCTTTAAAAAAATTAATGATATGTTTCAATTTTATTACAAAATATAACTAGGATTCTTCAAGTCGGGTTAACGTTGATTCCTTCTCTTTAGCGTAAACTTATTCTACAAGCGATTTTTATACAAACCCGATGTTCATTTTGACTGTTTCATGTCTTCCAATGCATTTCCACCTAAGCCGAATTCTGAAGAACTATATCCACCATTCAGAAATCTTTAGGCATCACTGAAGAATTAAACACGGTATCAGACTGAACAACGATCTCACTGAATCCGGTATCTACCAACAAATACTGTACTGACCCCGTGGAGCTTAATTAAAGTCCGAATCAGAAATTCCCAGAAGTCCATTTCTCTCTCTCAGATCTACGCCTTCCTCGGTTAATATTCCAGGGTTTCGACGATACAGGAAGTTCCATAACCCACACCCCCCACCTTTTAATCGAAAATAAATGGAAGGTTCCTTTTAGAATCCACACACAGTGAGTAGACAGCCGCTGAAGCACAGGCGGAGCACGCCAATCCCATAATAAGCTCTGAAACATACGAAAACGGACACGTGGTTGACCTCCTCAGACGGCCAAAGCGCGAACGGATACCGTATTTGGGCTCTGAGACGGTCGGTGGAACCCAATAAGCGATGCCGGGTGTTAACGGAGTGATTGTACCAGTTCGGAACAAGCCACAAGAGGACTCGTGGGAAACCTTCACCTGTGTTGTATAAACCCGTGGAGGCTGGACGGTCACGGGTGGCTGGAAATGTGACTGGTAGAATTATCGGATGTTTTCTCGCCAGGGAGGAGTAAAAGGGGGAAGTGACCTCGACGATACGTAGGAGGCTGCGTTAAAGAAGGTTCTGTGCTAGACGACGCGTGGTTTGTATCCGTTTAACCCGACGCCATCGACAAAAGCATTTGAAGTGGTTCCGGTAAGATGTCGTTTTGACACCGAACGACTGCAACCGTGTTCTGTTTTCTGATGAGTCAAGATCTAGCGTTGAAAGTGATTCAGGTTGCGTACGCATCGGGTGGGAACGGGGAACACGCAACCAGTCCATCCATAAACATTGTGGAAATTGATCACTGGCGTGATGGTTTAGGCAGAGATTTAATTTTTTTTTTTGTAGTAGCATGTGTTTCAGGCAGGTGCCCTGGCCGCAACGAGGCAGGCAGGGAGGAGACATTTGTGTCCCCATCTCGGACCGTACGCAGATTCACTTCAAGGGTGGGGAGGATAAAACTGTCCATACGGAGCCATGTGCAGTCGACCAATATCTTCAGCACGAAACCATTTACCGTATGAATGGTCATCACCTTTTCCTAAGTTAAATCGTATTGAGAATATTTAGGATTCTCTAGGAAGATTTATTACCTCCATCCAGTCCCCCCTCCCTGGATCGCCCGATGAACTGAAAACAGATCTGACAAGACAACAGACTTTATTTCCCACTGCTCTCGTTGGCTGAGTCACAGGCAACGTCCAGAGGTTCTGTGAATCAGGCGCTGCTATCAGTTGGGGGTCACATCTATGGCTGACTAACTCTTCTGTTCACACTCATTTCTAGAATCTCATTTTGTTTCTTCATTTGGTTCTCTTTTTTTTCCCCCTCTACACACCGAAAATTTATTTGTAATTCGCATATTTTAAAAGTAAATGTTTAATAAGAAGAGGAGTTTGTATTCATCATTTGTTGAATCAAAATAACCGTTTGAAAATATATTTTATAATTTCTGTATGCCACTTACATTTCTGGTGACTAGTGTATTACAGCCCTTGCGCAATGATCTGGCGCGCAATTTGGGCCGCTGGACGGTCGCACTACTCTATGCGCAGGCATTTTTCGAAGGGGTTAGTATTTCTATGAAAAATGGAGGGAGTGTCACAACACCATACTGCTGGCCTTTATCAAACTAGCCGAAGGACACGAATCCATTAAGAATGTTTGTGTTATACTCGGACGATCCCTGCAAAAATGTCCAGGTAAACACACTTCCCGCTAATCCCTAATACGGATACTGTCAGGAGCGAGGAGCATAATCCATCAGCGTCTTGCACATGACACACTGGCTGCATTAAAACGTATCAATCCCACAAATAAATGGTTCCGGAATTAACTGGTGCCATTTTTTTTTTTTCAAAAAGGAGTATATCGATTTGTTTACGTAAAGTCTGTATATACAGGATTATTCAAAAAGAATGAACCGATTTCATGACGCATTACTTCAGTTCTCGAGCATCGTCATGGAATGAGTCAGTGACCATTTGAAAGATGAGTTTTCTAAGTTTTAATCGGCTGCCACAGGGTGGCGCTGTAGTCGCGTCGTTCCTACCGGCAACGTTCAGTTGTTTGTTTGCCCTCAGAATGGCGAGTCCTCAGCAAAAGGCGTTCTGCGTTCTCGAGTTTGCGAAAACAAAATCGGTTGTCACGGGGCAGCGTGATTTTTTCTTATGGGGATATGTAAAAGATCGCGTTTACGATCCACCGCTACCCACTAACCTCGATGACCTTAAACATCGAATAACAACAGCGATCAACTCAGTGGATCGTGATATGCTGATACGCGTCTGGGAGGAATTCTCTCATCGCATTGATGTTGCCCGTGCTGCGGGTGGTGGCCATATTGAGCACTTGTAAGACAGGAAATAAAACTTGATTGTGAGTAGAATACCTGTGACATGGCTGGAGTTTTCTACTGCTTTTCCTTATTAAAATATTGCGTAATGAAATCGGTTCATTCTTTTTGAATAACCCTGTATAATACATTAAAAGAGACATACCACTTTAGGTTTGATGTGAAGCATAGATGACAAAATAAAAGGGGGAAAAAAAAACATATGCTATATATTTGTTTGTTTTAATCAGTACAATAATACGTGCATTAGGTAAGGCAATTGTTGACTCTACTAAATGTAAATAATCGCTTCAGGTAACTTCCCACGTATGTTAGGAAGTCTACGCTACACAATTCTAAGCTCTTGTGTTCCATTAGAAAATATCTCGCTGGCAGCCTAATCACCGTGTCATTGATTTGGTGATTCTGTAGGCCTGCGTACTTCAGTTTTCACCATTCTTTACGCAGTAGTGTCGTTAAATGCATGACAGCAACGGAGTATTATCAGCCCTGACTCCGTCGTACCAACCTATCGCTCGAATTCTCAGTGTGGCTGACGTCCGATGATGGCGGTGGCCAAGAGATGGTACAAGTGGCTCTTTAAACAAATTCGAGATCGATGGCGGTGTCGTTATTCTCTTTGAACTAGCCATCGCTCTCGGTGTAGAAATGAAAGACGACACTCTTGCACCACTGTAAACTAAAGATGGCTTCAGGCCACTGAAGACGGATCTTTCTGAATGTAGCAGAATCAAGCGGCCTACGGATGGGGGAGGTAGAACTACCAAATCTCATTATGTACAACTATCTACGCACTGCTCAACTAATTCAGCCAGTTACCGCATCTTTATGCATCTGTTCGTTGTTTTTTTTCTTCCAATTCTCGCTAATCGAGGTCTATACGTCGCCTGTAGTATTTTCCTTCGTCCACCTTCTTTTCCTACCAAAGGACGATGATCTGCCGTTATTTAATCTATTCTGTAGAGACACAGAAAACGATGTCCTTCGATTTCCCTGCCCACTACACTGTCTCCAATACCGAGGTCCAAACTAATCGCACCTCAACATTAATACCTCTCTCGAAATATATGAAAATGAGGTATGTAACTCCTATTTATGCTCTATGTGCACCTAAAAATAATCTGATTGTTACAGAAATATCGTTTCTGATTCCAAGTATGTATTAAAACTTCCTTGTCGTTAATTAGAATAATGTGGAATTTTTAAAAGTTTTTTTTCCATAGAAAAATATCACTTCCTTGAAAAATAAAAAAAGAGAGAAACAAATGCAATTATATTCAAATTGATTAATTCTTTCTCTGTACATTTAAGAGAAAAAAAGATGATGCAAACTTAAAATAATTTCTACTCTGCTAGCTTAAAGATTTTTCATTACCGAAGAATATAAAATCTACTTGAGATATTTCGTAAACAGAACTAATCATCTGGATGAAAAATCTCCCTTTACTGACAGACGACGAATCGAAACGTTTCGTTTAAATGGTATTTAAAATGAAGGACGACACAGATGAGGTCGGAGGCCAGGCATTTATGATCTTTGCTTGTGTACAACAGCATTCCAGATGGAGTAAAAAAACGTTTCGTAAATTAGGATCAATAAATTATAAGATCCATTTGAGAAATCAAAATTTTGGAAAACGTGAACGACGTGTCGCCATTATACCATTATCGCTGTGATATCGCTGGAGTTCTGTAAGCAGAAATTTTTTTTCACGCACCAACAATCCAGGTGAAAAAGGACAGGTAACAGAACAATGAACAAGGTGAGAGATACAAAACGCAACAGCTTTCGGTCTGTTTCTGTAATCACTTTTTTAACCTTTTAATTTTTCTGCTTACGAACGGAAAGAGTTTGCCATTTTAGTCTAAAGTTTGCGAAATGTATTATCGTGACTCCAAATTTGGAAACTGATGAAATAGTTCTAAGATAATAATTATTGCATTATTAAGACAATAAATTAATATTACTCTATTATATTGCTATATTTCTTAAAAGTTAGCGGATGTACTAACGGGTTCTTGGTAACAACTCTAATTAATTCTTTTCATTTTAGTTTCTTTAATTTACATTATTACTAAAGAACATAATTATAAATTAGCTAATTATCTGCACATCGTAATACTAAGATATTTATTTTTTTACGTAGCAGGATCATGAAGTAATATGTGAAAATGCCAGAAGTGGCTGCAACCAATGACGAGGTAGGTCAGTTTCAAAAGTATATGAACGAACATTTTTCTCTTTCTCTAAGTTGGCAGAACCATTTATTCTTTCTTCAAATGGATAAACCGAAATAATTAAAAGGAATTTCCACGTGCCGATATACAGCCTTCTTAAGATACTAATTTAATATACTTAACGGACAGAACTGACTTTTAAAAAATGGAAAATTGTTAATGATTGCAAATAAATACAGTGGCTGAGTTATATTCTGCTAAGATATGGGGTTCTTAAGTTTTGAATGCATCTAAAAATCAAAGCTTTGATCATGCAATGTTCTTTAGTATCATCTCTAATAATACACTGCACCAAACGATTTTAAAATATTTTTTTATCAGCTGTCTTAAAAGAATGTATAAACAATTTTTGTACACAACCGTACAAAACCATTTTGTCCCCCAACGAACGTCGAGTCGTTTTTCTCATTCGGAAGCCCACAGATGACGGCACCGTGAAACACAACAGCGTGCTCTTGACGCCATGTGTTTTCAGCGTATGGCAGAAATTCCTAGCCTAGTTTGTCTTTCACCCGGTTCGAGCAGATGGTAGGGTACTGTTGGGAACTTGCGAATGTTGCTGAAAATCCCGCGTTGCGATCGCACGATTGATACGCAAATTCGAAGGCCCGACGGCATCGAATGAAAGGTTTAAAGAGACGCTCAGTTCTGCGATGGGGGGCCTTTTTGAACTGAGCGCATTATAAATTCGGCCTTCCTCCTTTGCGTGGTCTGGCGAGGCGAGCTTCGAGTTGGAACGGGGCTGTCAGTAGGCGCTACTAAGAACCGTCAAACTTCGCGTAGAGAAAGAGGTAAATCTGCCCGGGATCACCGCGTGGATAGCTGTATCTTCCCGCAATTTTACCGGACCATGTGGCACTGAGACCGCGCATGGCGATTTAAAAAAGGGAGTTTCATAAGCGAGGTGTCGTCGGACATTTTTGGAAGAACCGTTTGCTGGAGGAGAATAGACCGACGCGCACAAAGCGAACGCTAGCCACGCCCGGCAGGTGTCGCACAACCAGATCTTTTCCGGTGTGGGTGTGGGAGCGACCGTCAAAACCGGCCGCCATCTTCGAAATCCAGCAGAGAATTGTTGGAGTTTTAACAAACATTCTTTTGAAAACGTGTGCCGTTGGCAGTCGCTTAGCCTCCAGGCGCAGCGATTTTTGCGTGGATTCCGATGGTGGACATCTGCAAAACCTATTGTAGTCTACCACATTTAGAAAGTCTGGAAATTCCGTCTAGCTAGCAACGTGACTTCATTTACTAGGCGGTAAAAAGTGTGTGCATCCTTTTTGTATGCATTATATCAGTGGTTCCCAAACCTTTTTGGACTCGTGGACCTTTTTCTAATAATCAGAAGATCTGTGACCCCCCCCGCTACACTTTCATAATTGAACAAAAATTAAAGAATAAAGTTAGCAAAAAAATCACATAACTAAAAGTTTTAGTACATTTCATCATACATTTATTGAAAACTATTTTAGTGATTTTTCGGGGAGCAACAGCTAAACAGAAATCTACTGGGATCAGTGAACTCTACCTCTGATCAGAACAGCTGTGTGGTGTTGGTGCCCAAGTTCGCCTAAAATCGAGCTGGCTAATGCGCGTCCGGCCGAAGTCGCAGTCCAGTCCTGGTAGTGCGCTCTGCCCCAGGCCGTCCTGGTCCGAGTCCTTTAGCTGCTGGCCCCAATGGCGTTAGCCAATGGGAGCGCTGCTCGATTGCGTCAGTCCCACTGTGGTGACAGTTCGAGTTCCGGCCTTTGTCGCCAGCGTGATTGTCAGTGTATTGGACGCAGGGTAATTTTCGTATACTTTTTTCTGGAAAAAAGGTGCGTCTTATAAGCCGGCAAATACGGTACATATACACAAGACAGACACATACTCGTGAACAGTTCCTCGACTCAGTCATACGACAAAAATTGAAACTTCTTAGGGGGTCACGACCCACTGGTTGGGAACCACTGCATTAGAAGGTATTTTGCAGGTGTATCTGCAATTGCAAATATATCTAAATGTGGTACTCACGACTGTGCGCTATAAAAACAACAGCATTTAGTCACCAAATAAAATATTTACAGACTTGTTGACGATAAGTAATCTTTGCACGGCATTTTATTGACGTTTTGCTAATGAAAACTGTATTTTTACTGATAAATTTTTTTAAAAAAAAAGAAGCTTTTATCGTCAAATTCATGGGCGGAATAGCAAACCGATTAACTTTAATTAGTTCTCTCGTGTTTGTGCTTCAGACGGAAGTGACGTCATTCTCCCGCGATATGCACACACGAGGCGATCCATTTCGGTCACCCTTTTTTTTAATTATTATTATTAAACTTAGATTCTGGAGTAAAAAAAATTCCAGATTTTTATCAACCAGAACAAGAACAAAATTTACATAAACAAACGGGTTTCCCCCTCCCCCTCTGTCTCTCTAAACGACCAGTCACGTGATCCGCGCGCCAATAAATAATGGCATCGCCCAGCTTTTTAGCGGGCGGTGTATTATACGCATTCAGGTTTTTATGTAAACGGCCGTCTGTTCAGATCGGTAAGGACAACAAACGGATGGGGGCTGAATATGTGGCAATTATCGACAGCCGATCTTCTTCTTACGGACGTCGAAGTCAGCGTGGAAATAATCAACCTGGAAATCTGCTGGCGGCTGTCGCGTCCAGCTAAAACCGAAGTGTACGTACACAGATTAGTCTAATATCACATTAGCTTATCTTTCACGTTGGCTGCCAGCTGAGATTCCATACTTGCCGGAGCCAGCCTAGTCCGCCTTTTCATCTTTTGCATTTCGAAAATTGAAAAAGAAAATTATTTGCAAAACAACTTTTTTTTTTTTTAAATTTAAAAAAAAAAAAAGATTTTAGAGAAAAGAACGAGTATCGACCAGAAAACCCGTGGAGTTTGTACGCAAACAGGTGGTTGACTTATCAGTCGTCGTAGGCGAGATATATACGTATTAGTGAAACCAAAGAACTCCCCAGCATTGCGAATAGACGGGCGTGATCTTTGTCAATGTCGAAAGATGGCAGAACTCCTGCGGAGAAATATAGCACAGGCAACGCACTCTAGCGGATAACCTCTCTCTCTCTCTCTCCCCCTAGCCTCTCTCCGTCTCCACTCCATCTTCATCTCTCTCTCTCTCTCTTTCTCTCTCTCCCTCTCCCCATCTCCATCTTCTTCATCTCTCTCTCTCTCTCTCCTCCCCCGTCTCCACTCCATCTTCATCTCTCTCTCTCTCTTTCTCTCTCCCTCTCCCCATCTCCATCTCTCTCTCTCCTCTCTCCCCTCTCCACTCCATCTTCATCTCTCTCTCTCTCCTCTCCCCTCTCTCTCTCTTCTCTCTCTCCCTCTCCGCCCTCTCCTCCCTCCTCCTCTCTCTCCTCTCTCTCTCTCTCTCTCTCTCTCTCTCCGTCTTCTCCACTCCATCGTCATCTCTCTCTCTCTCTCCCCGTCGCCACTCCACTCCATCTTCATCTCTCTCTCTCTCTCTCTCTCCGTCTCCACTCTCCATCTTCATCTCTCTCTCTCTCTCTCCCCGCGTCTCCACTCCATCTTCATCTCTCTCTCTCGCTCTCTCTCTACCCGTCTCCCCTCCATCTTTTCATCTCTCTCTCTCTTTCTCTCTCCCTCTCCCATCTCCATCTTCCATCTCTCGCTCTCTCCTCCCTCTCCAATTCCATCTTCATCTCTCCTCTCTCCCTCCCCGTCTCCACTCCATCTTCATCTCTCTCTCTCTCTCTCTCTCTCTCCCCGTCTCCACTCCATCTTCATCTTTATCTCTCTCTCCCTCCCTCTCCCCATCTCCATCTCTCATCTCTCTCTCCTCTCTCTCTCCTCTCCTCTCTCTCCTCCCTCTCCCATCTCCATCTTCATCTCTCTCTCTCTCTCCTCTTCGCTTACTTGGGCCGTCTCCATTATAAAGACCGGTGGTGGACACAACGACAATGAACTAGTAAACCTCTTACTATAACTCGTTTGTTGTTGGACAGGAACGCAAATATGGGACGGTTTAAAAACTGATTGATAACGCTTTTTTCAAATCTCGACGAATCCCTGCCCTCTCCCCATCTCCACCGTCTTCTTTCACTGCGCTGTAAGGATCAAACGAGGAGAAATAACCGCGTTTGAGACATACGAAGCCGGGACGGGGAAAAAGCCGCCGGAGCCGCGTTCCCGTCGCCCCCGCCCTGTCTTTGTGTACGACCAAACGGACTGGCTGTATATGACTGTTGTATATATCTGTCTATTGTCTCTCTCGCTCTCTCTCTCTCTCTCCCTCTCTCTCTCTCTCTCTCTCTCTCTCTCTCCTCTCTCTCCTCTGCTATCTCTCTGTGTGTATTGTGTGTGTGGCAGATGTTTATAAAGTATTCGCGGGGCCTGAATGTTTGCTAATTTTAACTACATAAGATAGAAGTAAGAAATAAATAACAGAGTTACGAAGGCTACTGTCTTGCTTTGTCAGTCCCATAAAAGTGGGACGACTTGCTCAGAGCATCCGTCAATAGGTCTGAATGCTGTAACAGCCAAGATGATGGCTACACAGAGGATATGAAGGATTCATCGAGCCAGCAAATAGTCTCAGACATGCTTTTTTAATGCAAATTTATTTTTAAGTTCTACCATGTTTACAGGAATCTCATAGGTACTGCTGAATGTTTCGTCTAATATTTTCCATCCATGCGCGGAATAAATTTTTTAATCAACATTAATATTAAATCAACGGGCGGATGTGCGCCACCCGGCAGAAACTAAAAGAGATAAATAATATATAATATACATAAAGCTATCATAGGTGTGCAACAAGTAGAAAGAATTTAAAACAATGGATAATTATCGAGGTGCCCTGATTAAGATGTTTATTTAATTTAAAATCGAATTTAAAAAAAAAGAAAACAAACTAGCACTATATAACATTTTCAGTGGACCTTTATAACTTCACATGTGTCTATTCCTTTCAGACTCGAAAATTATCCGTTTTCTTGACTTGTTAAACAAAACATTTGATCATTGGTACTGATGCATGAAGTAAAATATTTTAAACGCCTTTTTTAACGCATGAAATGAAAGACCACATCTCTTGACTTGACCCGTGAAATAAATACTTTTAACTAATGTATTTGAAAAAATTTTTTTTTCCTTTTGTTTTGAAACGTACAACTAAAAGATCGTCGTCTCTTTTTCTTTCACAGGTAAGACAACTGTATTTATTTTCTTGATTTAGGGGAACAGTAATCAAGCGTAACCAAAATGAGAGCCCGAGTCGGCGGTTGGCAGGTGCGATGACGGGTAGAGACACTCGTCCGTCGTCAGGATACGGTTTCATCTCCTGCCTTCGCCGCTCTTCCAGCTTTTATATAGTGTGCCTGGGCTTACTTCTCCGTCGCTTGAAGTGTGAAATTTGATTCCCGTTAGCGTATCCAGGGGACTTCCTCGCTTCGTGATTTAGATCGGATTATTATTCATAAGGCCGAAGCCACGCTTATGATCGGCACTGGAAGCTTAAAGGTCGCACGTATAGCCGCACCGTTCTGGGGAAAGTAAGCATTCCCTGGGAATGTTCCCCTCAACTCTGCTTCATGTTTCTCTGTAACTGCGTGTTTGTAATCGCTGTAATGGTTCACGGCGAACTTCTCCCCCGCGGTGTTTAAACTCATGACTAATTTGCCCTGACGAACGTGAGGCAAAGTCAAAAAAGCTGCCCATTCATTTATTTCCTTTACCGGAAACTTAAGTAACGGGATCATGCAGTAGGGACACGAAACTCAGAATGGTTTCGGCAACTAGGTATTTAACACTGTTGCTCCAAGAGATTGTTTCTCCGATTCCTGTCATGCTGCGGCCCGTGGCCCTTGCTTACTGTACTGCTTTAAATGTTGTTAAAGAGCTCTTCTGAAAGCATTTGGTCAGCTCTGCTAATCCATGTCGACTATCATTTAATCAGTTAAAAACGATACGGTAATCAGTGTCAGAGAGCTTCTTCAAGCAATACTTCGCTATCGGGTTATTATTCTCTGATGTCTCACGCTCACAGTATCTGAGAAGCGTCTCGTAAATGCACTACACAGCCAAATGTCCAGATAGCCACCTCACTTCCTTTTGGAGGCTTAAACAACAGTCTCATCTCCTGTGACATCTGCCATTTCCTCACCGGGCTGAGAACGTGAAGAAAACTGCGTAAGTGATTTCCAAAAGTGTCTTTATTTCCTTCGTCATTGGCACCTTGTTCCAGGCATCGACTAATGCCAAATCTCGATGGGTCACAGTTTTCTCCTGTTAAACGTGGAATACTCTGCTTGAGCTGTGTGGCAAACCATCTGAAGTGACCATCACGGGTTCCATCATGCCCAGCCTTTGCAGTGTGATCATGTATATTTTTCACAAAGTTCATGTAGAGCTCTGTTCATTTGTACTGCAAGCAGAACGTTGTCTATGGGAGCTTTTAGCTCATCTGGCTATGAACGTCGTACACCCGTCGGTTCCGGTCTTCTCTGTCTGCCACTGGCAGTTTCCAATAGAATACTTCGAACAGTGGGAGAGAATTTATGCTTCTAAGAACACGTACAGTAGATCCATGACTTTTGCTTGATGAATTCTCATCTTCTCATCTGTTGTCAGTAGAGAAATTGTTGGATATTCCAGCTTCAGCACCAAGTTTGCAGATGGGGGCCCCCCCCAACATCAGCTCCGTACTGGAATATTCCCCGCAGTTGTTCGCGAATCTCTCCTCTAGATTGCTTACGTTCTCTTTCCACCATTTCATCCAGTCATTCGCCCCTTTAAACGTGAATCAGCTTATCTTCTTAGGACCCCCGCTCTTTGTTGATTGACACTGCTTGCCATCGTTTCAACGTGGCTGTTAAAAGGATACCCTTTTGTTGATAAGTAGAATCGCCACAAGAAACAATTAAAATCAGTTACAATTTTTAAAATTCTACTTTAAACTCTGAACGTTTTGCTCTATTACAGTACGCAAGACTTCACCAATAAGGAAGGTATTTAGCTATCCTTTTGTGTCTTCATTTTTATCGAAAATTGAGCACGCACTGATTTTAGCCTTTAAGTCTCAGCTCGATCATCGTATGATCAGTGAACTTTAAACCGTAATAAACATCACTTGCAAAATGAAATTTCCCATAGTTATAATTTGAAATGTTACATGAAAATTGCTTTTAAAAAAATATGATCAGAGAGTGGAAAACACACACACACATACATATATATATACATAATTTCCCTTATTTTTTCACATTAAATGAAATTTAAGAACACTTATACAACCTTGAGAAACCAATTTAAACCAAAAGTCTTACTTCACCCAGCGGAAGCACACCTGAACTTAATCGAATTCAAACCTATTAATTAGCACACCAGCTGACATTCTACCTCGCCAGAACCTGCTTTAACTGAACAAAAGCTGCTCATGTATGGCTGTCAGTGAAATAAAGCTGGCTAAAGTTGGGGAGACTGCGTAAGCTGGCACGCCGAGAGAGTTACTCTGCAGCAGAACTCAATGAATTAGTGACACATCCGGTGACATAACGGGTAATGTTATAGCCGTTACTTCCACCAGCAAAAACCACGTCTATTATCTGTGAATACTGTTAATCTTACCTATAGATAGATGAAAACCCATTAGCTATGAAAATTATCTGTCCTTAAAATACAGGTAAAAATTAAAGAATTTTGTAGCTGGACGCGACGAACAGGCCAAACTCATTGAGCCAGCTGACTTTGTCTTCCGGTTGCGAATTTATTTATTCGGGGGTGAAACTCAAATTCTGGTTGTCCTTTTACGTTATGATTGTAGGCAATTTTCGATGTCCTTATGATTTCCAAAGCGGGAGATGTCCGGTCGTGCAGGAAGGTTTTTGAGGAGCGATTTCACCGAGATCTCTGTTCGCTATTGCCATCACTTCAAAGGTGAACAGAATCTTCCTGTCACTCAATGTTTCATCAGGCGCTATGAGAAGACGGATCCCAGACATATGGACTGTCTTATGTCGCCAGTTGGATCCGTGTCCCCAGTAGCTCTGTCACAATGAAGCGACAGAATCAACGGGGTTGCTTACAATCTGCGCGTGCGAGATCCGGAAAATGATGTCGGTTCTCGCTTATATGTCGAAAATGGCCGCTGCTTGCTTCGTTACAATCCCCCCACCAATGAATTCATTAAAGTTCACAAATGACGAGAAATTTCCACTTTCAACACGACTTTTGAAAACCCAGTTTTCCTCGAGAAAGCTCGAGTTCTGTCCTGCGTAATATAAATAACTACATTCAGGCCTTGTAACTCCATATGTAATCTGTCAATTTTGCTAAAAGGTTTGCCAGATGTGCGCGTCTCCATGTGTTCGGAGTAAGAGAAACACGTACACTTAATCTCGTAATTCAGAGTCGGGGCCGGCCCCAATCAGAGCATACATGCACACGCCAAAACCATTCAAACTCACTCTCAGTCTGCATAAAATTGCCAAGTATCTCGAAAGTTGCCTCGCCTGATGTTTAAGTTAGCATTTTTTTTTTTTAATTCAAACAGAAATATTCCGCCTGAGGCCAGCCTTTTCACGGAAACGGATGAAAACCACGAGTTGGGCGTTATTGTCGACATCAGTGTTCTAATCAAGTTGGCGGGAGCGCTTCTTGTGCGATGATGACCTTCTGCTATATCTTCAATCTTCCGAGATATCGTACTGACAAATTTTGTAATAGTTGTAAATATATCAACGGCTTTTAAATCCAGAAATTTTTTTTTTGTTGCAATTTTGATGGAAGCAGGAATTACCAAGATATTTAATGATAGCGTGTCTTGGTTTCTGCAGCGAGAAGGGTCCAATTCGTAAAACAAAAAATAAAAAAGCGATGAACAATGGTTTTGCTTTCGTCTGTAAAATAATTCCACGAGTTTATTTTTCGTGTCGCTGTAGGCGGGCAGGCCTCGTCCGTCAGCTCGATAACATCTCATAACATACGACACACAGACTTAAAGTGATGGATTATTTCTATTAGATAAAACCCATAAGCAAAATATGAGGGATTGTACATGTGAAATTCCCTGTTTACTCTGCTCTATTGTTTCTTCCCAGGCGGCTCAGAGTCGCCCTCAACCCATTACTGTCCACGTGTTCTCTGTCGCTACTAGAGAGCCCCATTTCTTTGGTTTTTAAATAAACACTCATCCACGTCGAGCAATATTAAAGTGACTGCTCCGCTGAAGATGGGGTTGCCAACTAACAACGATTCGGTTATGGAACTTTGCTACAACTTGCTTGGGCGAGTCCAGAAAAGGGATACTTTCAGAGACGTCCGATTGCTGCTAGCGGAAATACCTCCAATTTTGATGGGTTTCGATTTATTTTCTATTTACTTTTTCTCCAAGATTCTCACGCATCTTCCGAAAAGCCATTACGTACTCCCAGGTCCATTCGCACCACAAGCTGGAGGAACCACTGCGCTAGACTAACCATCGGACTATCGCGCCTCTCTCTTTGTTGGACAGTTATTAACCCTTTCGGTACTAGCAACAAAAAAAGAAGAAAATATTAAGAATTTGATCGGAGAAGTTGCGGGGCTTTCAAAGATGTGTGTGAGAGGTATTACCGCTTATCACAATAGAGGGGAAAGTATTTTTTTTGAAGCCGTAGGGTAAATCTGCATCAAGAAACAAATGGGCGGAAATATCCGCTTTCAGCATCGTAAGGGTTAAACATCGAACCCTCGCTAAGATTTTGTATAAACCGGTATATAGCAACAGCGTACAGCTGAGCAATTATAGAACTTGATCAGTTACGGTAATTCGATTTGTCTCCACCACAGCCACAAATAATGTAAGATAAACGTCTGCTTTTCACGGACCATTTACACAGCTTTTCCAGTCATTCAATTAGTACTAAAACAACTTCTTAAGACGGAGTCGATTCCCAGTTGCTTTTGCAGTAAATCTTTTTATTAGTCCCCCCTAATAAGTCGATGGGAGAGGCCAGAAGCAGCTCATTAATTTCTGTAAATATCCCATTATCAACGCTGTTTCTGCCTCATCTTGTTTGCTGAAAAACGCTTCTCGACACTCAGCGTGACGGCCGACACCTCTTCCTCCTCAGCTTCCCCAGGTATCTTTAAAGAGCACCGCTTCACTTCATAACTAGGTCTGCTCCGGTTTCGGAAGTGCTTCCTATAACACACACTCCGACTTCTAGAAACAAACCGTGGTAAAGAATGAAGCATTCCTCCCTCCATCCTCTGCTACAATAAGAGCCTAAGAGCAGTCGGACGACTATCTTGTTTTCAAGGTTCATCGCACAATAAAATCCCATTTTTTCCCTCATAATCTGACGACTCCCTCCCTGCCTGATTTACGGATCCACATGCAATCGGCTGCCATTTCTGATTTGTCTATCTTTTGTATTATAGAAACTTTAAAACTTCAGAATCTTTTAAACCCTTTGCAGGCGGTTTTGCCCGTGTCCAGTAGGCGTACATCTTTAAACAGCGGCTAGAAGATTCTACGTTTTGTGAATGCACCAAATAGAAGCATTTTTCAGTTAACCGGGGTCATTCGGGACGATCGCTATGACGGCTAATTGGTTATATCGCCGGCTTTTTTAAAAAATTTTTCTGTCAAAGTATTTTAAACAGATACTATTCGGTTACTGACTTTATTGCTTAATGTCTAATCGAAGGCATTTGTAATGCACATTATATCTACGACTCCTGTTGAAATATGCCGTGCTATTAGCATCCGGGCGAAAACTTATTTAACTTTACGCCCTCTGACTGCGGGGAAAGATTCCGAAAAAGAAAAGGGGCACCTGTTTATGTCAAAGAGAAGTCTGCAGGCCAAACGAGCAGTCGAAGCCTTCAAAACCTTTCATTAAAATTGAGAATAGGTATTTCTGCCGGTCGTCCTAGAATATTCCCTCGACGTGTTCGAGAGCTGCGTGGGCCGCTTGGACCGCATACTTCCTGATGATTCCAATAATGGTTCGTTCACAGCAGGCTATACTGCTGAAGATTCATGATAGATACTGTTTTTTCCATACCTTAGGCCCTGCTGGCTTTCAGTTTGTTTTGCGTTTAGATTCCACAAATTAAAGAGCCCCAGTGTAAAAGGTTGTTTTGTTTTTCTTTTTTTTTAGATCAATAATCTTTCATTTATTGTTTCAGACAAAAAATGAAATTGGTTTTATACCTTTTTATATGCTCCATTAGGCGTGGCTACATTTAATTTTAGTAGAAAATTGGAATAAATATTATATTTAACCATAAAGTGGGTATCAAAACAGTTTTTATGTAACACTTAATTATGCAGAGTTAGGATATCAACAATGTTTCAGTTGCTTTCTGTTTCTAGACATTTTGCCAAATTTTACTGTTTCTTGGAAGAACAGCCTGCTGCTGCTGCTGCTGCTGTGTGTGGTGTGGTGGTGTGTGTGTGTGTGCGTGTGTGTGTGTGTGTGTGTGGTGTGTGTGTGTGTGCGCGCGCGCGCGGAGAAAGAGTCAGGGATGGCAGTCTGACAAAGATTAGAGGTCCACCGGGTTTGCCGTCGGCAGTCAGAAGTCCTGCGGTATGTATCCCCAGTTTATTGCTCGACTTAATACGGTCTAAGACGGGGACAGCAAAACAATCAGTGTCAATTACTGACGTCTCTCTCCCATCACCGTCAATGGGACATGACATCCCCATCTTCGAGGTGCCCGAGTCCTGTGCCAACCGCGAAGTTTGTACTCACCGCACGCATCCGAGACGTCATTACGACTGAAAGCCCAGGCCATCCTGGAGGCCATTTCTGGTTACCTGCCAATATTAGCAAGCGCTGCTACAGCAGCCCTGGATCCTTTCACGTGTACTATCAAAGGCTGACTACCGGTCCAAGCCGTCCACTGTCAGTTCCGCATTTTCTGCCAGCCTCTCAGCTAGAACCCACGTCGATTCAAGCAAAAATGCTTAGCAGACATTTCATGGGTGTATAGTTTTTAGACTGCCCGATGATTAGGCCAGATGCTTAATCTGAATAAATTTCCGTAAACAAGAAACAATCACCTATGGTTAATATCTTTAAATAACTGTATCCGATGCAAAAGTGCCCGTTATCTGAATAGTGCTGTAATCGCAGTTATCTCGTGCTCTCTATAAAGCACACGAACAAAGATTATAAAACAGCTATTTTAAGGGATTAACTGAGTTAATAAAAGAATTATCGTGTTTTTCCTTCATAAAACTAATTTAAATTGACCTTTATTAGTCTATTAATACTCTAATTTATAGAAATAGTTGCCAGTACATCATGACACCGTCTTGCGCGCGCGCACACACGCACACGTGACTTCAGTGCAAATTAAAAGGTTTGGATTCAGAGTTCAGGTGCTATATTTCACGCGTAGCCTTTTAAACTTAAAAGTGCAAGGCAATCTGCAATAATACACTGAACGAAAAGTACCATCTCTACTTGTTCTTTCCTCTTCCGCGAACCTCTTTTCTGACTTCGAGGTGCTGCTGGGAACCCTTTGCAGACGTGAGATGTAAAAAGGAAAGTGTGGGAGGGGGAGGGGCAACAGGGCTCTTGAATGGCGGCCGGTCTTTATTACATCGCTATAACTCCTCTGCTTTAGTCGCGGGCGGAAACCGACGTGGACGGGGAAGAAATGCACGTCAAACTGGCCCGGATCTTCGCAGGATCGAACCCGAGCCTTCATCCAGCACAGCCAGCCATCCGCCGGTCGTCTAGGGACTCACATACGAATAACCTCGTCACTTGTTATCTATACGGTTTTATGTGTAAAAACGAATAAATCCAATGTAAAAATGGTCTTTTCGGAGTTCATGTCAAGCCCATCAAAGATTAAATAAAGTTGACGTTGAATAAAACAAATTGAACTCGAAAACTAATAATCTAGAGCTATATGCTATCGGAAAATTAAACTAGTCTACAGCGTCGTATAGTTTAAATGCAAATAAGAACTTTAAAATAAGATGATCTCGTCTGTTTTACTACAGAACTGCGGAAACTATTACTGGATTGATAGATCATCTCCAATACGTTCAAATTACCTCGATTAGGAAACAAACATACGCGAGAATATGTAAAGGAATTTGTTCTTTTTCGTCGACTGTGTTTGAAGTTATAAAAAAAATAATAACACTGAACAACAATGATTTTTCCACCGGAACACTATCATGCTTGCTTTGTAATATCTCGCACGCTGATTTCAAATCTGAAAACCGTTTTGCACCAGGACCGTTGTTCATAGACATTAGCAAACTAAGCCTTAAAGCTGTGCTGTTACATCATGGTAACCAAAACCTTAGGTTCCTATAGCTTATGCAGTTGGCTTGAAAGAGACATACAAGTCAATGGAACTCCTTTTAAAAGTGACGAGTTATTCGGATCATAAATGGAAAATTTGTGGTGATCTCAATGTTATTTCTCTCCTCCTCAGATTGCAGCTAGTGTACACAAAACACACATGTGCTTCTTGTGTCTTTGGGACAGCCGTGATGATGCCAACCATTACACTCAAAAAGACTGGCCTAAGCGACTGGAACCTATAGTTGGCAGGTACAATGTGCAACAAATGCCATTGGTAGACCTTCAGAATGTCTACCTTCCGCCACTTCATATCAAACTCGGCCTCATGAAAAACTTTGTCAAAGCCATAGATAAAGACAGTAATGGCTTCAAGTATCTAAGAGAGAAGTTTAGTGCTGACCAAAGTGAAGCTAAACTCAAAGGAATTTTTGTGGGGCCCGAAATTCGAGAACTCATGCGTGATGACAGGTTCAAGAAATAAGTTGGTCTGCAGCATAGGAAGCATTTACTTTAGTTGTACAGAACTTCCTTGGCAAATATAGAGCTGAGCACTATGCTGAGTATGTGGAAAACATGTTAATGGCGTATCAGCAAATGGGGGCCAGGATGTCTCTGAAGATGGATTTTCTGCATTAGCATCTTGATTTTTTTCCCAACCAATCTAGGGGTTGTCAGTGATGAGCATGGTGAAAAGGTCCACCAAGACATAAAGATGATGGAAAGTAGATGTCAGGGCAAATTCAATCCCAACATGATGGATGATTACTGTTGGTTCTTCCAAAGGGAGACTGATACCTCACATAAGCACAAGAACGAGTGTCTGAAACATTTTTGAACATTTGGAATGTACCTACTATGTAAGTTAAATGTGTTCCATATCTTCCATACTGCTTTTATCAATCTTTCTCATGCATCTGCTGTCTGATCATGGCAAACATGTTTCACATTAAACATTTGAATACCAAATATTGTTGTTCAAGCTTTATATATATAGTTCATATAACATAAGTCAAAATATAGCGTTAATGGTGAAATTCCTCCTTATGCATATCTCAAAAAACCTGACTTCAGATTTGAAATCAGCACCCAAAATTCAGCTAAGATCACCCACATTTTGATCGGTGGCAGACAGAAAAGTTTCATTTTGTTGTCCAGTGTAATTTACGCGAATCTTTCTGGTCGAAAGTCATTTATATCTTCTTGTTTCTTTCACTCGCCATATTTCTCATTTACATTTAAAATTACAAATTAAAATCATATGAAAAAGAATGGAATGCGGTGTCTAGTTTTTATGCTAATGGCTGTGGCTAATTTTTTTTGCTTTCAAGCAAATTGTTTCGCTTGATATTTTTTAATGGATGCTGTCTTACTCCCTCCGGTACTGGCAGGTCCAATTACTGATACCGTTAAGGAGACTGGCTGGCGTGAAATGATTAAATACAATAATGCGGCCTATAAATAAATGACATCAAAGTACGGAAGACTCTAAACTGATTCCTAATTAATTCAAGATTAACTGTTTTATACAAAAAAAGAAGAAAAAAAAGATAAGCACAGAACTGGTCTTAGGGGAAATTATTTACATGATTAAGTCAGTTATTTGAATTTCACTTCACAACGGCTTATACTGGCATTTCGCCATTCGTTTTCTGTCAATTTTTTTTTGGCTAATTTGAACCCCTCCAGTGTCAATTTTAAACTTAGCCGCCGTTTCAAACCAGGACGGGCGCGGCCATTGGTCCTGTGGTAGACTACTAAGGCTGGTACGGGCGGTCAGGGCCGGCTCGGGTTGGCGAATTGGCATGGTTTCGTTTCGTTCTTCTTCACCAGCCGGCCCCCGCCGCTAGCGGCTTCACTCGAGGAAGGTTCCGCGTTAGCCAGCCTAGCCCTTCACGGGCTTTCGTCCTGACCACCGTCCAAGAACCACCACCGCCCCCCTCAGCGGTTCCTTAGTAACTTTCGCCGCTCTTTCGTTTACTGTCCTCCGGTAGAAAGCCAGGACTGGATTCGCCAAGAACCGGGGTGAGTGTCAACAACCGGAAAACCGAATTCCGACTCCGCGGTTCGTTTCTGCCCTCGTACACGAAACCGAAAACCGGGAAAACGAACCACGGAGAGGTGTAGAGATTAGGCGTGAACAAGTGCGACACGGACACAAGGAACATGGATCATTATTAAATAAAGGCCGCACAAATAATGGACCTCCTCGAAGACATAAGGTAAACCGTCTTGTTTACAGCGTGTGTTACTAGGAAAATGGAGCTCGATTGCAGTACCAAGTCCTGTTGTTAAGGGAGGAGAGTTGCCAAGGGGTAGTTCTGAGCAACAATAGGATGTTCTTGTGTTTTTGTTGTTGTAAAAGAGTCTTCGGCTTTAAATGTACAGGCTTTTATCAGCTGGGGTCCTTAGTAGATGGTGGGTGTTCTTACAGCGAATCTTTAACCAAGAACTGTCAGCTCCGCCTCTCCCCCAACCCTTTTTTCCCTCGTATTCTTGCTTTAAAAATAATTTAAAAAAACAACCATGAAGTTATATTTTTCACAAAAGATGGAAATACAAAATAAAAACATAATTTTTTAATCGAAAAAAAAAAAAAACGCTTTCTGCTCCATTCGGATCTGAAGAAGACCCGAGGGGGCGAACCTCAACCGCAACGTTTTTGGTCAGCGGTCACGTGACGGAGGGTTAGGCAACTGGTGCTTCTCCGGGAATTCCTTACCTCCGCCGGGTACGCTGCCTTAACAGGCACCTGCCACCATTAAAACCGAGAGGGAATGCGCCGAGATTCGACGTCTGTCTTCTTCAGGAGGAATTTCCTTGTCTTATTTTCGAGCCCTAAAGCAGAACGGGTGACCAGATCGCTGCTCGTTCGAATATACCACTTTAAGAACAAACCGCGGTTGGAAAGAACGAAAATTTCTTCATTTTTTCATAATTAAAAAGAATCCTTATTAAACCAAATTGAGCGCGCACATGTGTATTTATACCGATGGCGTAGGACAGAACCTGAACGATCTGTCGCATCGGCCGATTTCTTTGCCAGGGTTATGCTATTCGCGTCTCGTCGCCTCCCCGAGGCAGGGAACGTTTCGTATTCGAGGCGAGTTCCACGATAAATGAGCGACAGAGTTAAAGACTAATGACCGGCGTTAAATCATGTATAATGCATGTTATTATTGCCGAGATTTCCCAGATATCAGCTTTCTAGAATTGATCCGCCTGCCTCACAGCCATTCTTTGTGGAGCGCCGATCAGCCATTTGCCATCTTGGAAGCGTCAATATTTTGACAGCCTGACATAAATATAAAATGACCATTTTAAAATCAACTTCCAACAGACCCCCTTACCGAGGAATTTCAACGTATAGAGGTTAAAAAGTAACCTGGTACCTAGCTGCTCGCCAGGCTTTGGTTTCGATGCCCTATTTATCCTTATTTTTTTTAAAATTCCAATAGTTATTAAAAATCAAAATCAGGTTGCATTCAGTCATCAAAGAATATTCGGCCCCTTGTTCTAAAGGCAGAGGATTCCAAATTAAAACAGTGGACTGGATACGTATTGAAATAAATCAGTCTTTTTATATTTAAGTATTACGTTGAAAAAACAATATTAAAGTAAAAAAATTCTTTAAACCGCACAAAGTTTGTGATAAAAACAGTATGCTCGTGTTCAGAGTTTATAGTACCTATAGGCTGAAGCTTAACAGCTATACCTGATTCACCGCCATCCATCAGTCCCTACTACTCCATGTCCGAACTTCTCCTACCGTTGATAACCTCCTTGCCAACAGAGTAACTGTACAATAACATACGTAATAGCATTTGTTTAAATATATTAAACTATTTTATATTTAAAGTGCTGTTATTGTGTCGTGTGCCGATCTCGATAATGGCGATAGCCCGCTCTATACAGAAGACACCCTAGGCAGGGAGCTCTGCTTACACTACGCCGAGAAGAGACAGGGATTTCCGATTTTGCAAGTGAAATCTCCACCAGAGCTTTCAGATGCTGGAGTGTCCGGATGAAGCTCACACGACCAGCTGGTGAAGAAATGCCATAAGAAGCCCTGATAAGGTACGGAGCCAACCTCTACAGTAAGTCAAACTCGATCCTTTTCATTGGACCACCGGTTGCTCTTAGAAATCCTAATATCTAACATTCATATAGTTACGTAATACAGAGATATTCCTTTTTATCAGGGTTACCATATCCGTCGCTACAACTTTCGTTAGAAGTAATTAAATGCGAAACCATCGACGATAGTATGTTACGCAAAATTCCGAGTCAAGATGGCATTTATTGTGTATAATCTATTGTTTTCTACCTTTAGAGTTTTTAAAATGCGTTTACATATTTAAGGTGTATGACCATCAGAAGGTAGCCAAAGTCGGTGCTAGACTGCCAAAGATTTTAACATTTTTATTGGATTTGTGAGCATGGTTATCGCAGTGTCCACCCAAATGGATGTCACTGATGCGGCAAAGTCACGTCAAGAAAGTGCCAGCATTACTTCCTTATTTTTGTCCAGTAGAAACAAGCGTTTCAAAAGGTCTCGGCAGGGGAAGCGTCTCACGAAACTATCGAGTGTTGGCAATGGATACTTTTCGGTTTCAGAAACTCCCCGTCCGGTTTTTGCAACCGGAGATAGTTAAAAGCTAATGAAGATGTTTATCCCAATTGTCGTCAAGGATGCAGACGGTAGTGTCATGGCGTGGGATGCCATCTGACAAGGGAGAAAGGGCGACTGTCGAAGGACGTCCTAACCCTGCCTGAAATACTTCCATTTTAAAATCACGTCTCTTATCATTGTACCAAGATGGCACGCCCGCATCCTTCAAGGGGATGGCGCTACATGCCACATCACCCGTATAAGCAGTCTAGAAGCAGAAAGAAGCATTCAGATCTTTTTTCTGCGAGTATCTAAAACTCCTAACATAAACCTGTTCAGTCACCTGTGAGAGCAATTTGGTCGTCAGCAAGAAGCAACCCTCCACATCCCAGAAGCATTATAAAACTAAAGGAACCTCTGGCGCGGTTATTAGTAGGAAGTGGGAGGTGGACTTCAACCGTAACGAAAAATCTCGGTGATTCAATGCAAAATAATGTATAAAACTCTTCGTGCTGCAAAAGATGCTCAACTGCTTGTCTTCCGCAAAACACTAACGTATTGTAATAACGAGGGGCTGCCCAATTAGCATGGCTGGCTACTAAATTATAGTCGCTGATAAGGTTTTCACAGTAATTCGATAGTTTAGGAAAATGAATGTATTTATTTAGATGCTGTAGTTTTAAACGTAGAATAATACAAGTAATTTTGCATCACTTTTAAAGATGAATTTACTTACTTATTTAAAAAACGAGCAATAATCGGAAAATAGGCGGTATTTAAAATGAGAACATGACTTATAATAAAGTAACGGGGAATATAAAGGGGGGGTAAGCTCGGTATTAGCAAAATAAAAGTGCAATTACGCAGGTAATTATATCTCTAATAAAATATGCATTCTGTTTCCAGATAACGCCATTTGCATATAAACTCTCTCAATGTTCTAGATCATTTCGCCATACTCGGGGTGGGTGACTTTGACGGCTACACATTTCCCATCTTTTTTAAAAAAGATTTATTTGGTAGACGTATCTGTTCCTCAGCGCCACCTAGCTAACCCACGAGGCGTTTCTATGCAATTCAATAAAAGCCTTCAATAGGTGTGCGCTAAGCACAGAGTTGGATCTGAAGTATTTCCCATATCAATGAGAGGAAATTCCTCCCTTCTTTTAAGAAAATCTAAATATCGATCGTTTCAACAAAGGCACAGGCTTTCATTTTCACCGCCTGTGAGGCAATGCGCCTACGAACACCAAGAAAATGGTGGTGGGGGAGGCGAAACATCATAATAATCTAAATTGTGCATAGCCCAGTGAAAGGTCTGTCTGAAGAAACGTTATTTCGCTTTAAGTAACTTTCACTTTCCTATATTCACGCGTGGTTAGCCTTTGTGTTTGTTCGTGCGCTTTGAAAAACGCAGAGTCGTTGCAATGGGATGTTTTAGTTCTTGAAGAATAATGTTTCCTGTGCGACACCGACGTTTCTCAAACAATGGATATTCGGAAAGAGGAAGATCACGGCCCTGACTGGCTAGACGTAAAATATATATTTTTTTTCCCCCTAAAAGAAAAAGACGCATAAGCCATCTGCTTTACGAATTACGGTTTACACACCGAGAAGTTTTAAGCATCGTGGATTTAATTTCTTTTCGGCACATAAAAGTTAGAGAGACTGAATAGACGTGGCTTCATTTCGGATAGTAGGTGGATGTAAAAATTAGAATTCGTATTGTCTTAGATGGGTTTATTCGGATGTTAAAACAACAACAACAAACAAAAAATGCAACAGCGCTAGTTCACTGGGACGCCGGTAGAGGAACCGATGTTAAGCTTAATTTCATATTCCTGGTAAACTGACAGGTTCCGCAATCATTTTTGTCAAGACACCAGGAGAACCTGTCCGAAATAATCGAATCGTCGGAGTGAAACTTAAGTCTGGTTACAGGAAGTGATGCTGGCAAACGGGTAACCTTTAGCCTTGGAAATCGCGCATAGACACGCAGCTGATTTCCCTTCCAAATGAGGAAATCGAACTCTGACAGTCACCGTTATAAACTACTTCAAGATATCAGTTCGATATTTAAAGAGAAATGGGTTTTAAGTGAAGAAGAATTAAGGTGATGGTTTGTACTTAGAATTATCCGCTTTGTTGTTGGTTTTTTTTTAAATTCTTGAATGTTTATCTTCGGGTTTGAGCTCGCCCTAATGGAGGCTGACGTAGCCTTCTTTCAGGGAACAATAACTCTTAGGAACGCAGCTTATATACCAAACCGTAAGCTCTGCCCTCTGAAACAAACGACACGTTTACAATATAGGAAGCGAAGTCGGCCTTCGTTTGTTTCCCATAGGGATTTGTTGAGATAAGGATCGTCACTAAAACGATTCTTTTTTTCTTTTTTACCCTGAAAAAAGATAAATGTTAAATGCTGCGATACCTAAGCCCTTATCTCATCTTCTCAGGGCGACCGGTATCTTTTAAACAGAACAACAACAACAACGAAACACACTTATCCATTATCGGCTAATCTCCTTCTCCCACCTTTTTTTTAAAGCGGAAGGCCGTCGACAGCTATAAATATTTACAAAGTTACAAATGTACAAACATCGTCAATAATTACGCCGACTTCGTGTAGAGTTCGAAGAACGGTTAGTTACAATTAGCGTAACCCATTTACACGGCCGGCGTTCGCTTCCGGTTATAAATCGGCTTTAAAGTCGGCTCAGCTGCATTGCAAGTGTTATCTCTGTCAGCTGTTTAGTCTCTCTCTTTTCGAAAAAAACAACAACAACAGCATATTCTTCATGAACTACGGCCCACGGAGCCGGGTATGGAAACGGTTAATAACAGAACCCGCTTTCAGACCATTACAAAAAGCGACAGAAACAAGGGGGCACGTGGAAATAAACAACGGAATATGAGAATAAACGTGAAGAAAGCATTTATTAAATACTTTGTTAACAGGCATAAGAACTTTAAACTACAGTTTATTCAGAACAGAAGGATGTATGCATCTTTAGAGAGCGCATATGGATGGTGTTTAGGGTTTCGAATATTTCCTTAACGATGCTGAATGAGAAGGCGGAAGTAACTAATCTGTCGTCAAAACGTAGAGTCAAGACAGAGATCAAGATAGGTAAGTTGCAGCAGGAAGTGAAACGTCGAGCACAGGGGGGAAAAGACTTTTCTCCTTACAGATGAGTCAGAATGGAATTGCTCGGGTGCGAGAAACAGCTGTTTACTTAAAGAGTTCGACTAAAACGGTACGTAAAGTAGTGTGCAACAAAGAGAGTACACAGCCTCTTGACGGGTGTAGCTCGACCGGAGAGAAGATGGGCGTGTTACGGGTTTAAATTAAGAGAGAAATGGGCGCTGAGAAGTGATGAAGTTACTTTCTCTCGCATTTGCCGATAAATGCGGTCTAACTGTCCCATGGTTTTGTTTCTTACGCCCCCCCCATAACAAACACGCACACCTTTTGCCGGTGTTCAGTTAATGCACATCTCCGTAAGCAAACTCTCTCGCAATTTCTCTCGATAAGGAATCCACGACAGACGTAGGAAATGCAATGCGCTTACTGTTCAGATACTCGCGTGTATTATCTGAATCGTGAGGACTCAATTGTGATTGTCTCCTCTGATGCTTAGATCTGCCATGTCGGAGAACTAAATACCATGCCCTTTAACAGGGAATCCGGAGAACTTTATGCCGGAAGAACAATACCTCCTGCTAGTTTTTTTTAAAAAAAGGTTCTGAAAATCTAAATTTAAATAGTACTAAACAGTAAGTTTAGTGGATGATCTACTCGATCTGACCCGAAGACCATGTTTGAATTCCTTATACAATGGGGTGTAATTCTGAGATGGTAAAACGTACGATAAGATACAGAGATCTCAGGTGCGCTTCATAGACAGAACACTGTTAATTATACAGTGTGGCTAACCATTTACCTATAGATTATATTTTGAGATTCATCTTTTAATTTTGAATATTAAAGACAGTTTTATGGCACTAAAAAAGCAAAAATCATATGTGTAATTTCTTGTAATTATTTTCTAAAGATGGCTTTTACTTTCACTTTAATTAGAGCCATAAAAAAAATCTAAAATGGCCTTTTCCAGTAAAGACTCGTAACAACAACATGTGATGCACTGGCTATGTATGGAAAGTATATAAAATGTTTAATTCGTACATCTACTCCCAAATAACTATTTTAACAAATCCAGTGTCCTTTGCATCGGTGGTAAATGAAAGCTAAACCCCAAGAGAATTTTTTCTGCTCATAGAAATTCCTTATATATATCATTTCATGCCGTGATTAAGAATCCATGTCTTCCGGAAAGAGAATTATCAAGTTTTACTGTTGATAGCCTGGAATCTCTGACAGACTCGCCGGACAAGAATTCTTGCAACAGCCCGCTGGTCATAGTAAGTATTTTGCGGCCAACCGGGGTTACGATCTTTATCTTCAAAGCCCACGAATCTCTCCCCCGAACCATCATGCCCGCCCTGCGCGACTCACCAATTTATTTAAACTTAAAATACAACCACGCGCTTTTGAACGTCATCGTACGAGTGTTTCTTGTAAGTCTTGCAAAAAACTAAAAAAAAACACTAGCCGGACCACTATTCAGAAAGACGGTTTCTCAAAACGTAATTCCTGTCATGGTATTCTGTTTTTTGGGAAACACTCAGCGCCAACGCGTGAACGGAAACTTCTGGCGAAAACTCGGTAAGAACGGCAACTCTTGATCTCCGCCAAAAAAAATGTAGAATTATTTTTTTAAAATGGCGTTCTTTTACGGTGAATATTAACTATGAAATAAAGGTAAACTGGATCGCTTTTTGCTTTCAGATAACAATCAGGTATGCTGCTATCGCATAGTATTAAAAAGGATTTTGACATAATATCATCTGAATATAATTTATGGAATTTGGGTCTTCGGCGCATAAATATTCTGGATATATGAACAATCCAAGGTGAAAAGATATAGATCTAACAAATGCACCTATCCATTGGCTCATCAAGAATTTATTATATTTAACGGCAGAAGAAAAAAATTCGTTGAGAACAAATAATACCAAGATATGGATTTACTTGGCAGTACTGAATAAAGTCGAAATAATTAACTGCTTGACCCTAGACCTCAACCGTAAATATTTTTGTTCAGAAAGTTTCTCTGACAGCGCGAAATGAATTTGTATTTTAATAAAATTATTCCACAGCTAATTCTCACAGACAGACAGACAGACAGATCCTTGATGCGGAGAGGGCGTATCTCCTGTTGGAAAAGTTAGAAAGGATGCAGAGATTAAACTATAGGTCGCATTTGCGACTAAAAATGACGTATATATTAAGATAATAATAATTGAGAGTCTTTGCTCTCTCTCTCCTCTCTCTCTCTCTTCTCTCTCTCTCTCCCCCCCCGACACATTTCCCTTTTTCTCTTCTCTCATCTTTGGACCGGTTGGATACTATAGTCGTTCATTGTTTGTTATTGTTGCATTTTAAATTAAAAAAAATATATTGAATTTATTATGCTTTCGGAATATTTAACAATAAAAAAGCTACCCATTCACCTGCCACAATAATTCCGCTCTCTGCCGTCATTACAAGATGGTAATTTGCTACGATAAAAGACAGAGAGACAAGCATTCCAGTGTAATTCTTTATGCTAGTACTTAGTCGAACTACCCTTTGCACCACAAACCTCTATTTCATTTGTTATCGAATTAATACATTTTTTTGTATCATGTTCTAGTTTAAGTCCTTTCCCTTGTTGATTAATTTTACCCTATTTCTTGGACGTGGCATAGATTAGAAAGTTGTAAAGTGAGAGTACGTTCTGTACACAAAGGTATTTGGCTATGAGTGAATGGGCATCACAAATCGATGAGGCCTAAAACTGCATTGATTTAAAGGTACGAACTATTGTATTAGATCGTTACATAAGATTTCTCGGTTAATTTGGGGTTCATTTTTTGCATGCTTGTGAAGGTGAATGTAGATATGTTATAGAGCATTTTATAGCTTGTGCTTTGGCATACCTTATGCAAAACTCACCGTTTTAAAAATCAGAAGCATGGATAGAAAAGTTATTCGTGCCATTTTTCTTCACGAGTTCAAACCCGGCCACAAAGCGAGAGAGGCAACTCGTAACATTAACCAAACATTGGGCGAGGACACAGCAAATGAGCGCACGGTACAACGATGGTTTGCAAAGTTTCGATCAGGAGATGTGAGCCTCGAAGACAAGGAACGTGGCGGACGTCCTTCCAGCTGTGATGACAACCGTCTGAAAGCTTCATCTGAAGCCGATCCGAGAAAAACAGTGCGAGAAATTGCTGGAGAGCTTGACGTAAGCACTGCAACTGGTTCCTGACATCTTGACGTAATCGGTAAGGTGAAAAGGCTTGACAGGTGGGTGCCTCACGAGTTGAATGAACAACAATGGAGATCTGCTCTTTGCTTGTTATAAGAAACAAAAACGACCCATTTCTTAACCGAATCATTACGTGTGGTGAAAAATGGATCTTTTACGACAATCGGAAACAGTCAGCACAGTAGCAAAACAGAGACAAGAGACCTAAGCACATTCCTAAACCCAGCCTCCATCCAAAAAAAGCTTATGGTTACTAACTGGCGGACTGAAACTGGTGTCATCCACAATAACTTCTTGAATCCTGGCCAAACCACCACAGCTGAAAGTTACTGTCGTGAATTAAACGTTGTTCATCAGAAACTCTCCCAGCCGGCATTGGTGAATCAAAGAGGCCCAATCCTGCTCCACGACAGTGCTCGTCCTCTTGCTGCAAAAGCGACTCTCCAGAAACTGAACACGTTGGGGTACGAAGTTCTCCCTCACCCAGCCTATTCACCAGACCCTTCTCCCACAGACTACCACCTCTTCAAACACCTCCGACAGCTTTCTCCGCATGAAACCCTTCTCCAACCAAGCAGCAGCTGAAACTGCCTCCAAACAGCTTATCGACTCCAGAAATCCAGATCTTTCTTTCAAAATGGTATAAATGCGCTTGTAACTCATTGGCAGAAGTGTTTTGGTTGTAACGGAACAGACCTTGATTCATAGACTTCAAGTTCAGCGACGATATGAAGTCTCGTCGTTGCGGTAAAAAAAAAAAAAACAACGACAAAACGTTTGTAACAACCTAATAGATCAACAGAACAGGTAATAAAATCGTGGAACATGAGGTTTCATTTATTGTCCTAGAATGATCATTCAAATAGGTCAGTATTTAGTCACTCCGGTTTAATACGCCACAAGCTGATTAAGCAATTAAGGTAGTGATAACCACCCAAAGAACTGGGGAAAGTACCTGTACGCAAAATCCATGTGAAAGATGACGCAGTTGATAGTTTCTTCCTGAAACAACAAATTGTCCCTTTCAACGCGGCTACTTTGCATCACTCAGTAAGAGTCATGTTACGCATGACCGTGCAGTAGAAAATCATGGATGATGTAATTCAATATCGAAATTTACCGGTAGAAATCGACAGAAAGTTCAAACAAATATGGGTGGTACTCAAAAACCTTCAATAGCCGATCGAAATATGCTAATTACTTACATAATTAAACGCTCAGCTACATACTCTATCTGCTAAAGCCTAGAGAGATCGTATTTGCATTCTACGGAATTAATTTTTTTAAGTGCAAATGAAAACTTTGAGTTTATCTAATTTTCTGTAAATTAAAGGAAATATATATATATATATCTTAAAACTGATGAAACTTTAGTTTTATATCCTTTGCTCAACTTTAGCGTCCTTGCACAGCAGTAATAGGTTTTCTCCATTTAAGGCATGCTCACGTGTTTTTGCGCAAAACTTCCAACAAGCAGTCTTTTCTTCATCTTCACCCGGTGAATCACAGCAGCCGCTACTCAACGGTCTCTGGTCAATTAAGTGAAAACGTGTCTAAAAGTCGATAATATTTTAGAAAGGAAAAGTGTTCGAGAGTGAACACAGGGTTGTTTATCTTCCTAATCTGAATAACTTAGCTCTCACGCCCACATCCCCATACATCGCAAAAATTGGTTGGGTTCAGGCCTCTTATAGTTCTGCGTCCTTGTTAACCGAAAGCACCGGCCGTTCTTCCCGTTTATGCTTCGCCTTGAAAAAAAACAAACACTAAGGCCAATAGAAAAGGGGGGCAGAAACCGCGCGAAAATACTTAGCGTTATTAACATTCTTGTACAACTCTGTTTTGCTACTTTACCTTAACGGTCTCCATCATCTGCCTGATAAAGTTCCTGCGCCTGCGACGTTATCCTTTGTGATTCAAGCGATTTAAAAATTTAGTTAAACAAAAAAACAGCGCTATTTTCAGATTAAAGCCGGTTAGATCATTACCGCTAACGAGAATTTCTAATTAGAAATTAATATGTAATTTTTTTTTAAAATTTTTTTTATCAAAGTAAAAGAATTCTTTTGAAAGAAGGTGATCACCGGATTTTTTTTGATTATAGTCACCCAGTACACACACACACACACACACACACACACGTGATCAAATTGTGTCAGCAGCAGCGGAAGCTTTAAATATAGAACCGTTTCTGTACACCGGGTCTCTCTACCAGAATCCTCGCTGGTAAGGAAATAGTAAAAAGTTCCACTTTAAATCTGTTCGCCGATGCGGTTCTTTAAAAGTGTGTGTCGAGGAAATACTCGCAAGCGTCTGGCGATAACGGGTAGATGAAGACGACTAAGCTAATTTTAAAAGGTACACTCATGGGAATCACTTAGCCTCGCCCCTTAGTTGTTGTTGTTATTTACATAAATAGATCGGTGATATTATCGACGTTCTGACAGCTGGTTGCAGAACAATATGTTGGTGGGAGAGATTAACTTCGATTATTTTACCGGCCCCGGACCGCAGACGCCTAACCAAACAGACCTGTGTGGCCCAACAGGTATCTTTCAGGTCTAGACGAAGCTTTAAATCGTTAGACGGACCCAAGGCTCAAACCAACGGAGAGGACAGCCAGCGCGGCCCGACTCGAAAGGTCCCCACGTTATATTACGGTGCAAATACTTTTCTCTTCGTGACTGCGCTTGCGAACCACGACATCTCCCACCCTAACCGTAACCCGCGCCAGCCAGTGCAGGAAGAGACGCACATATACAACGCAAACATAAAATCCAGTTATTTAAACATCTCCTCCACCCTGAGGGGAAAACTCTCCCACCCAAACCCCGGGCTGAGACGAATAATGGCGTGCGTTTGTGAAAAGAATTCAATCGCGGCTAATTGGAGACTTTTTTATACCCTGTTCCAAGCGAACCAAGTGAATTAACGTCCAGTCAGCTTTTTGGGGACGACTTCAATGCACTTCGAATGTGGTTAGCTAAGTCAGCGAGCGGAAACCTTAACCGTGACCCGCTTCTGTAAAATATTCGTTTATTCGGCCCTCCCATTTTAATCCAGATCTGCAAGCTTGCGGGGCAGCCCGTGAAGCCCGATATTTTGAGAAGAAATAATAAGATGGGCGCGCGAGATCGGCATTGTCTCAGTAAATTACGGTGCAAACGATTGGGCAGGAGGAGCAAGATCGCGCGGTTGCTTACAGAATCTTCGGTGACAGGGGACGGAGACTCCTTCTCGACCGTCGTGTTGGATAATGAAGCAGATCCGCTTAATGTAACAGATGGGGGGTGGGAGAAGGAAATGCTGCACTATGGAGTATTATGAGTTACCGACATCGTGCTATAAAAATAGGGCGTTTACACGTCAGATTTATGTTAAGCGTAATCACTTTCGTTCCCAAGATGTCGATTTCGGTTCTTACCTGTTTCAGTTATTAAAGATATTGGAACATTTCCCGGAACCGTGAAAACGGTATCCATATCCCTACGCTAACGGAAATGACCTGGCTAACATTGTGCTCCGCCGAAAAAAAAAAAAAAATAGTGCGTTTTTTTTGTTGTTTTGTTTTTCATATTCAATGACTGCCATGGATAACCAGCAGAAGACGGTACCATCTTTGGTATTAAATATTATATAATCACCAATCGTCGATTATTTCTTCACCACGACATTTACTCAATCGAATCTCTTCCCAGTACACCAAGCGATCAACTAAAGTTCTGTGTGGAGTGGTGCTGTGGAAAACCGAAATACATACGTTAGCAGAAACGAACCGTTCATAGCAACAACGGATTTTTAACTATTAAACTTCATCTTTGGGATAAATTATTTCTATTTTAAAAATATGTCAACTACGTAAGAGTGCCGTCCATTGTACAGTAAAAGGAAATGGCATTTCAGACGCCTTGTAATACAGTTTTTATAAAATGTCTGGTAAAGAATTGCTAGGCTAAATGTTAAAAAGCTGAAATTAAAAACTGTTTATAAACGGAACGAATTTTTTTTTTTTTAACGTTTTGCTAAAATCCGGTGCTATGGATGTTTCGAACATAAGTTATATAAATAAGCTGAGGAGAAAAAAAAGAGGGGTATTTAAAAACAAAACGGACAATGGTTGAAATATTTCACAATACTTAAAACTTTTGGAGCAAATGTATACTTAATAGATGTCTTTCAATCAAGACATTTCACCGCAGAGCCAGATGTAGAAAACGACGAGTTCCTTTCACGGAACGTTGGGTTACTGTAGAATTCGTTTATAGATAAACTTGAATGCATTTTTCTGGACAAATATGAAGAAGTGAATTCCGTTTTATTTTCTTATTAGAGATATTTGAGATGCATAATCGATTCACGAAAGAATATTTGGTGGATAAAGCGGAATAAAGACAGCATTCATGCGGAGGAAGTATGAATTTACTGATTCATGTCTATCTGCATTTTAAAAACTCTTTTACGAATGCAGTATTTGAAATATTCACCATTTTCTGGCGCCAATGGTTACTTCTTTTTTTCCTCCATCAAAACGCCTTCGTGTCTGAAATTCGCTCTGCCCATTTTTTTGCCAAACGCAGCAGCGACATAGCAGAAAATTGTTGTCCGTATCAGATTATGTTCAGGATAAACACAGATACAAAATGCAAGCAAACAGACAAGCACCTCCCGAGGTTCATGCACGCCATTCTAGTCACGTGACTGCCAGCTTCAAGCAAAAAGACACGGACCAGAAGCGGATACGGTGTTGATACAGGCAGCCGACAGACGGGAGGTTTTTCTTGGGGGGGGACTGATAAACTTGCAAAAGAGGCTCGCAGTTGGCCAATGGGAGGCCTTGATTTAGAAGCTGGAAGGCCTCATCACAGACGTTTGCCATGGCCCAGATAATCACCTGACACACACGCCCCCCCCCCCGTTGAGCAGGAGGCGAGATATCCTCGACCCAGCGCTGCCAAAGTGTCCGTTTAAAGACTATATTCGGGTTATCTGCTAGAGACAGGCTGCAAAATACCTACAAAATCAAGCAACTGTTAAAAAAATAAAATAAAAAAGAACGGTACTGCATCCAGATTTTTGTAATTTTTAAAATACAAAAAAAAACAAATTGTGCATTCCGATGATTAGATAAAGATGAAAATCTTCCAGATTATTTTTACATATTTAATGAGCTTTCAAAGTCACCATGACAACCATACAAATAAGATGTTGATCCAGAGGTAGATTATCCAGAATATTCTATAACTGTCCTTCTACGTTGCTTTAAAACGCCAGATTTAAGTATATCTCAAAGAACCCTAAGCAATGACGTCAATGAATAAATATCCTAATGGAACCTAATTCCTCTATTCGCTCGTATTAATAAACATTTGTACTGACAGTTCCGGTTCGCAATTTATGGCGAAGCCCGCGTCGTCTTGTTGACAATTTGTTTAAGAATTTGGTAGTTTGAATTCAAATTGATTTGTCTGAGAAAGAGATTTGATACCCGTACCTGCTGTTTCGCTTCCTCGTTTTGTTTGTCTTATTGTTGTTTAATCTTAATTTATTTTCAGCCTTATTTAAAAAAAAAAAATATATATTTCCTTTGCTTAATCCGGTTGGTCCCTCGAGTTTGATTTGAGAAAAATTAGATCTCACTGTAGTGTTTAGGACGTCCATTTGACAGCCTTGAAGAAGAGAAATGGCCGCGATAAAGTGAGATCGTGATCTCCGGGTAAAAACGGGTCTGTGCAAGCCACCGAATTTGGACTATCAAACTTCTTTGTGCCTCTGCGGCCTCACTGGCGTGGCTCCAGGTTGACACCTCCAGAGATTTATGGACTCAGGCTGGCAGTGAGGAAGGAACATCGATAGCTCCACATGCACATAATCATTTAGATACGACGTTCAATAATAGGGTTTTATTCCGTATCCGGGCCGGAATTTCTCTCCCTTTTCTGTGCCCTGTTGCTGACGTGGGCTTATTGGGGATACTCCGGTCTGTTCGCCACTCGTAAGCACAAGAAATACTGACTGCATGCTCTTTCAAGGGTGGCTACATTCGACGCACGACAACCGCTTTCGTAGAGATCGTTGCTCATAACGCCACGTGAGCCCCCCCTTATTATTACCCTGGCATTTGATGTTAAATGGCGTCCAACAGAGTTATCAGAGAATACGCCTACCACAATATAATCAAGGAGCAATTCAGTGTATAATGCCATATAGAAAATCAGTAATATTTGGAGCTTTTTGTTTTTGTAAAAAAATGACAAAAATAGTATTGTAATAAATAGAGAAAAATAGACAGTTTCTTTTTGCCCATCATCACACAGATTCTGTCGCTACAGTCCTTTTAAATAGTTAATTTAGTAACGATGCGATAATTTCACCGAAGAGAAAAGCAAAAGAAAAACATGAAAACTCTAAAGCACGAGGCACGTTTGGAAGAAATACGGACTAGACGATCGTTGGAAGCATTCTTCACTTCTAACCGGTTGTTCAAAGAGGGGAGCTGTTAAGTCTCTAAATTATCGTTGCTTCAAAAGACGTGAGACGACGTTATATCGCTTCCCGAAGAGCCTTTAATCATCTGGCTACCTTTCACGGTCTCTCTTTCTCCGCGATTCAGCGCAGACCTCCAGAACGATAACATGTAGTCTCGCTATTGAAGTCATTCTTTCAATGGGGTTCTTCTTTTCTTCACGCACGCATCGCCACTGTCTTTCCGTGCGTGCTTCAATGTCGATCCGTTGGAAAGACCTCTTGCTCAGAGTCTCTCCTTCAATTGGAATTTTACACTGGGTTTACGAACTTGGCCCCGTCGTGCCACAGCAACTTCTTTTGAGTCTAGAAGCGCCCCCTTTTAGACGCAGATGTCTTAGTATGTTGCTGATAACTAATTTTGTCGATTAGACGGCGCCCCTCCCGCCAACAAGTGCTCGAAGCTTTGCGCGACTATTTACTAATTAGGAATCTAAAATCAGAGTGTTAATAGTTGGAACATGCGTCCTGCAGCCTTGAGGTTACTCGCTTCCATACAGCACAATCTAAACTTCCACCAAGATCAAGTAACTCGCCTTCATAGAGACAATCTCTTCTACTGCATCATGTTTCAAACTCTAACGATCGGTGGCGGCCCTAAATGTTTCTTTTGCGCTACACGGATTTATTAAAGCGTACCTTTGGTAAGAAAAAAGTTCCTCGCTATTTTTGTTTTTTTTTTTTTTTTCAAAAATAATTTTAGGAGTTTTCTTAAGAATCTGAAATTCCTCACGCTTCCTGCCAGCCTTAAATAAGCAACAACAACAACAACAACAACAAATTAAGCTGACTTACCTTTCAGCTGGCGAGCAACGGGTCGGACCGGGACCGGTCACTGAACACCGCGAGAGGAAAGTGACCCAAGCAGACTGCGACGCCCTCTGTCAGAAAAAAAAGGGGGAGGATTCTCTAAACCAAACAAGCTGCGACATCTGGAATGCGGATTTACTTAATGAGGGAAATCTGATAATTGTTTGATGTGGCATAGCTCGCGCGTTTAGCAGTTTTAAATTTAATCAATTTTAACAGGTGTTCGTGGATTTGCGTCGGTCGTTCAGAGCCGGTTTACGAGCAAAGGTAAATCGGCGAACAGGGCTAGTGAGCCAGCGGAGATAGAATGGCGGAAAGGTTCCTTAGTCTGCACAAACAGACTTTCCGAGCAACAACAACAAAAGAACACTGGGCGAAAAAAAAACAACTGATCTTTAATAACCAGTTTATGCGCAACTAAAAGAAGGAGGATAATCTTATGCCATTAATTTTTTTTTAAAAAAATGCCGTGTAAGTACTGCTTACAGACAGACTCTGAAATAAAGTCGGTCATTGGAGATTGGTTTTGCATCCAGTGATGAGAACAAACGCACGCGCGCGGAGAAACAGGGGAGCTAATCAAAGTGCACGACCCTAATTGCAGAGCTCCAACAAAAGCCCTAATAATCTCTGCGAATTTATAGAAGTTTTTTTTAACGCTTTCTAAGTGAATGGCTTACTTTTGAATCTTATACATATAAAGTCTTTGCGGTGGTGCATTCTCCCACGGAACATTCTTCGTTTTTGTTATCGACGAAAGTCTGCGGCTTTTTTAAGTAAAAAAAAAATGTGTTGGCCTCATGTTATCTTTATTTTCTTGGGCGTTTCCCTAGAATACAGAATTGTCGGGATTTCCGAATTTATAAGATTTTTTTTGGTTCTCTCGTCCAAATGTGAAAACATTTGGAATACCTTTTGGCCATAGAATGTATAATGCATGCATGCGCGCGCGAAAAACACACACACACACACACACACCACACACACACACCACACACAACACACACACACCATGTTTACGGTAAGATAAATTCCTGAGGTTCCACGAAGACTTAGGTCAGAGTGTTTTCGCATGTTGAATGTTTGCCAGGTCAATAGGCTGACATCATCGATTCTAAGGTGCATTCGCCTCCTCTTAAGAGAACCATAAGAAAACCACTTTGAAATGTGGATGCATCCCACAAAGCAGAGCGCGATAAATTAGCAAATACAACAGTATAGTTTACACTGCAAAGGTTCGAATCCAAAATCTGTTTGGCGATTTGACAGCTTTTGATCTAATGATACAGCACAGAACAATAGGGGGGGGGGATTCTATCTATATCTATATTTTGACAGAAATCCGTCAGTCAGTTTGTCGTTACCTGAAAGCCCTTTTTCTTTCTTTTGTTTTAAAACATTTCACCTTTAAAATGAATCGAATTGCACCAGAATTTATTGGTGATCAGTAATAACGCAGCAGAAACAACAACAACAACAACAAAAACAGATGGTACAAAAACAGAAAGACTAAAGCTTCGTATCCGCTGTATTGTACTGCTTCTGTTCAGTAATTCCGTGCGTCGGATGCCGATCTCCAGGGCGACGCCTTCCTGCAGTGGCCGGCAGAATGGAGGGAAGCCGTACGATTAGATGGGAAGGAAGAAAGCCAAAAAAACAAAAACAATGACAAGAGAAGAGCGCCAAACTCTGGGCCCCTAAAAAAACAAACAAAAACAATGCTAAGAGAAGAGCGACAAACTCTGGGCCCCTAAAAAAAAAAAAAAAAAAACGGGGTAGTTAAGGACATAAAAACCCGTTAACACCTTTCGGTTTGAAATTTAATAAATTTACAAGATATTTTCTGACGTCACCACTTCACGATACATTAGAGTGAAATCTAGGCCTAATATATGGAATTTATGATCCTCATAAATTTCTGCATATTGCCTTACGATTCTTTACCCCAGATATTTTTTTCCTATAACTGTAAGACAGTCGGGACATATAGAGATGCATTTAAAATTAGTACTCCCGTGTTTTTGTCAGGGGAGATAACTCTCGCAATACGCAAAAGTAAGCTTTTTGACACTAATTCGATTATTAATTGAATTTGATTTCAGAAGCACTTTGTTTCACTTTGCTCGATATAGCAAAGTACATTTCGAGACGATAAAAGAGCCATGTGCCTTTTTTCTTTCACGTCTCATATGATTCCGATAGTTTTGTGTTCCGGTCGACATCTATAGTAAATGTGTGTGAGAAACACCTTGTGAGACTCTGGCTGTACTGTTTCAAATTACCAAAGTCTTACATTTGTAAGAAAATAAGCGGTGACAGGAGTTATCACAAAAATTCAGTACAAATTTGCTCAAACGAAACAGTGGTGCGCAAATACACATTTGGGTACATAAAATAGACATTTAAAATCTACAATATACACTAAACGTCATTTTTTATTTGTCGTCATTAAACTTCGCTAAAAATGTTAAATCTGAATTTTTATAAAGAGTTTATTTATTTATTTATTTATTTTCAATATTATTAAACCAACAAATAGCGGATTTTTATTAATTATACCCGATTTACCATAATAAAGTAAAGCTGATTTGGTTCAGTTTTTACTACACTGGCTTCCAAAAGTTAGGCGAACAGAAAATAACAAAAATTCTTACAAAATGGTTGCAGTTTTATTAACAAATGGTTAGCACAAATTCCTCGGCATGTAACACAACTGTTATGAAGGTATATGCAAAACATTTCTGGTAGAAACACGAAAAGTAGCTTTGATGAGAAACTGGCTTGTGTTCATATCGGTTCTGACTCTATCGGAATATCTGCTTTGGAAGACAACGTAACAAGCGGGTGGTCGGGGTTGTTTGGTGGACTGTTATGAAAGAGCTAGAGCTACTGGCGAGACGAAGACCGGACAATCACAGAACTCAGGTAGTGGTAAGGATAAACATGTGAACAGAAGTATTCACTCAGCCATAGATATAATTTCAAGTACCCGGAGATATCGTCCAAAGACCAGTTCAAGGCCAACCACGGGTCGAACCTCGAGTCGATGATGGCCGTGTGTCGCTTGTGGCTCCGCAAAGCAAAACTTTCCCGTGATCTCCTTGCGGCCGCACAGAGGTTGGTATGAAACTCGACAATACACGGAAAGCTGCAAAAAAGAGGTTTCCATGTGGGACATCCAATGGTATTTCTCCCCTTGACAAGAGAAGCGGTAGAACCAGTACCGTAAACAAGAGGCTTTCACACCACATGACTGGAGTGAAGACGTAGACTTCAAGGTAACTCACGGCATCCATGTGTTGCGGGTTCTATCCCCGGTGGGGGTCGGAGGTACGTGGTGCCGATGAGGGCCAAAAGCTCGAAACAGCTGTACAGCCCTCCTCTGGACGCTGAGATTCACCTTGACTCTCAACCTGGGGAGGGATGGGGCTCCGTCAGTTTGTAAAATGCCCTAGGCGCATCTCTAGGGGTTTCCCAACGACCTATGGGTTATGTGACAAGTGAAGTAAAGTGAAGTGACTCATGGCAGTTACTCATCTTGAGAAAACGTGGAACTCACAAATAATATGGAAAGGGATCACTAAGAGACTGGAGGCATGATGGACCTAGAGAAAAATTTTACTGGGAATTTGCACAGACACACTTGTGTATTCCAGGGAGGTATCCTTGACTGTAATGAAGTATAGGAACGAGCTTCGGGATCTTTATGTTAGACCATGCGACGTCGCAATTGGATATCACTTCCTTTTACCGATCGTCTATATACAGCACATGAAATCTACCAAAATCTTCAAGACCACACCATTACACATATGTTATGGCCAGCACGTTCTCTTGAGTTAAATTATATCAGGCAATTTTGGAATTCCCTAGGAAAATGTCGCTCCTATTCCCTTCAAAAATTGAAATCTCTGATAAGGTAGGGCGACTCTATCGCCCACAACTTTCGGAAACAGGGCTATAATCAGCACACAATACAGTTGTGAGTTATGTATTATTGTCAGAGGGGAACCACATACTCTAATGACTATCTCTATTCTTTTTTGTATCCCTTTGTACCCCTAACATTTATTTGTAATTTAACATATTTCTTTGATGAAAGTAATGGCGACATGAAGAAGGGTTTGCCTCGATCAGCAGGCGAATTAAACTAACTACTTGGGAAATATCTTGTTTGTTTGTTTGTTACTTAACTTTCGTAAACCAGCGTTGTATTTGCCACGCTCAAGCCATTCTTAATTCTAAATAACTACAATGTATAAATTTACGCAAGCAGTTGCATGGCAGAAACAAATCTATCCCCATTTATTAAAAAAAATTTGAAGAACCAACGAAGCACAGAAATTTACTTTGTTTTTGCAAGTGTGAAAAGAGATTTAAAACGAGCCCGGCTTCTGAGCCAAGCGAATAAACGTTTGAAGCGGTCGCTGGCTAAATTTACATAAATCTTTCATTTTATTCTCAGTTTCCCTGGTAGCTCTGTCGAATCAATAGAACCCCTGCCGTTATGTATATTCAGGGAACCAGAATTTAATTTTAGCATTTCACGAGAACAAGCACAAGTAGGGGCTTTGTTGGTTGTTTTTTTTTTTTTTTTGATGAAGCCGTCGACTCTGCTTTCCAAGTACGGAGACGGTGAAGTAAATCTGAATAAATTTTGGGACGGTTCCTGGTCCGATCGCGCAGCTCCTGGCGTCAATCCGCGACACCAAACAACAACGCAAATAGAGTAATCCATTTTCATCACAAGTTCAAAACCACTGACTTCGAAAGGGAAGAAAACAACGGGCTGAGCTCTCTTGATGTCTTTCCTGCTATTTTCAAATATTCTTAGTTTAAATTAAAATTAAAACGAATAAAATATTTAACTTTCCTGTCAGATCGCGAACCGTTCCAAACGGACGTTTCTTTGGAGGATAAAACAATGATGGGAATTAACGCTATTGTAACTGTAATCAATCTGCGGAGGGAGTACTGGAATGATTCCTTTTAAATAAATTTCTCTGAAATAGACTATAAAAGATACAGCCCTGGAACATAAAATCTGTTGATCAGAAATTGCTAAGGCGGTATATCTGCTTCCCAACTAGATTCATCGTCGATGATTAGCACGTTTATCTGTAGGACCGTTCACTCAATAGCGGCACCGGTTGCGATAAAAATCCTTTGGGAAGAGGATCCGGGAGGAACTTAATCTCAGCTCCGCAGCTTCCGAAAATCAGCGCCCAGCTGACGTGACCACAGCTGTCGCCGATTATCTTCCGTTGTGAAACCTTTCGAAGACTGATGACTTATTCTTCAACATTATTAAAGACATTGAGCTGCTCGGTAACGGCCAAGTCGGGGTTGCTGATGTTTTTCGGTAGGTTCAATAGAAATGCCAATCATACCCAATGGGCTAGTTGATTTCAAATGTTCTCAGCTCTCCCATCCCCCTCCTCCCCACGTGATAACCTTCCAGAAAGTTTGGCTTTTTCATTTCTTGTCAATCCTGTTGTTGTCTGGCCGCTCAGCACGTCAACCTATACGTCTTCAATCAGACGCAGTCAATTAGTCGAAGAGATAAATGAAGAAAATTACGATAAAATAGTGAAAAAACATTACCCGATAATCACTGATTTATGAACATGCTTTTGTAGAGCTGTGTTGCATAGGGTTACAAAACAAATGGCAATACAAGGTGAGCGATCTATTAAACCTTTAGGAAGCAAACAAACAAATAAAAGAGCTATTAATGCTGGAGATAAAAAAGAAAAACATGTTATGCTTTTACCTCCCCCTCACTTTAATGTTAGACAGAGTTCGAACCCTTCTTTAATTGACGAGTAATCTGAGGATATTCTCAGAGGTGTAGTCCGTATGTAAATAATATTAGATGCTTATCGAATGTTTCAAGAATCTCGATAATGCCATCCTTATTGTAGAGTTGTCCCAATAAAGATACTAATTAATAAACAGCTAGAAGTCTCGAATAGTAACCAAGTTATCAGCGTTCCAACTTCTGCTTCAGCCACTGCAGAAACTCACGGAAACACTGCTATCGGGCTAATGGAAGACCTGGTCTTTGAGATGACAATAGACAATAGCAACAGGATTACCAAGACAAGGGTGGAAACATGTCAGACTTGTGATTAAGATTCGACTGTCTTCATTGCATAAATATACTCTATGATTTCGAAGACATTTGCTAGCAACCAGGCTCTCCACGGGCGAGTGCAAGTTTTGATAAATAATGCGGTTAGATGGCATTATTATACATATTTCAGAAATTGGTGTACCTGTTCCTCTTTGATATAACGAGTTGAATTTTGTGCACACAAGATGATACTATTATTTTGTATCTAGCTTTTACTTGAACCTTGAGGCTTAGCAGTAGCAAATGAAGGTAGCCCACAAGCCTGCACACAAGCAGACCAAATAGTAGATAACTCGCACGGAATGGGTTAATATTGAATGGAGTCCAGCTGATTGCCTACTACGTTGCTTCTTAGACCGGTCGGCTGTGGCTGAGATCGAGTTCGTTCCCTGTCTGAGAACGACCTCGTCTGGTAAGCCTAACATAACATAGTTTCTTCTCTCCCTTCAGTCTGAATGTCGGTCGTCGAACGGTTCTTCCGGAGGTTCTTCCGAAACTAAACAAAAGAGTTCTAGAAGGAAGTTCCCAGGCTCCAGACTACCAACTCTACTAACCCACCACCGCTCGCAAAAAGAAAAAAAAAAACAAACTTCAACTCTTTTCTTTATGCTATCATTGCTTTTCACTATTTCCCCGCCATTATTATACTGATTACCTCCCTTTCTTTCTTCCAAATCTGTCACGGAATTTGTACTTTCCGTCTGAGATTTTTGTTATGCGCGTAACTTCTCAAAAGCGATGCAAATGCTTCTGTATATAAAAACGTGTGAGTCACGGCCGCCTAGCGAGACTCCAAGGTAACAGACTTGTTGGCGCAAAAAAAATGCTTCTAAACTCTGTCGCCCTCCTATGAAAAATGTAAACTAGAGAAAGTGAACATAAAAAATATCTGTGACAAAAGAAAAAAAAATAAAAAGTAAAAAAACATAGACATTACTCAAAAAAGCTCTCGATTTAAATTCAGTAAAATTACAATATTAGTAAATGTTTAATCTTTAAAATGAAGTGATCTTGGTAAGACGATCATACTCTTCTTTATTGTACAATTTCAGAAAGATACTGGACTATTCCTAAGAATATAATCCATCGTACCTAACCATTTAAGAAAAACAGACAAAGGTATCTGCAGAATGGGTTATTATAACATGAAGACATCTCAATAGTTTTCCACAAAAAAAAAGGAAAAAATTCTCTATTGGGACCTGATAGACGCTGGGAGAATAGGTCATCTTGAATGGCTGACATAAAGCAAAATCCTCATTACCTGATATCCATATGAAAAAATATTACAACGATAGTTAATGTAATGTTTAAATGATCTTTTGTTTTCTGATGGCAGTTATTAAAGCTGAAGTGAAGATTAAGTTTTTGTCTTGTGGGATCACCTTTATTTCATCTTTAATGAATCACATTAAAGCAGAAGAACATGTTTGCGTGATGTTTATTTGAAATTATGATCTAAATATTATGTAGATATTTCTTAAGGATACACTTTTGGATTTTATTTCAGTCGTTGAAGATAAAATAGAAAAGATGGCGTCTAGTCCAACGTTAATTACTTATATTAATTTTATTCAGCATTTACATTACATTAAATTTCAAGTAAAAATATAGTGTTTGGTTCTTTGAAACATTCAATATAAATAGGTTTTGACAATGGTAAATATGTGATAAAGAGTTACAAAAAAATGAAAGCGTTATGCATTTTTTAAAAATATCACTTATCATTTATAGATAGAAAATTTCTTCTTATATGTATAAGCAAAAATTTTTACTTTGTGCTTTAATCTTTACACAGATTTGTTTTTGTTTAGAATGGTTATTAAAACAAATATAATTTTCTATAACAGACGTAATACTTCACTTCACTTCACTTCAATTCACTTGTCCCATAACCCATAGATCGTTTGGACACCTCGAGAGAGGTGTGTCTACGGAATTTTACAACCTGGCGGAGCCGATCTCTCTTTAGTTTTATATTTACAAGAAAATACGCAATTATAGTGGTTATTATCTATAATGAGCACAATAAAAAGACGGTTACTTACACAATTTGTTTGAAATTTATATCATTTATAAATATTTAATATATTTAAAACTTTCCCATTGATACAGTTAATTAGTCTGTTTTATTTGACGGCATATACTTCGATTGGCACAACGTTCACTACAATACTGACCATAAAACCCGACATCGCCATTATGCTTGGACAATGTGGACAAACGCAGCTTTTACAAAAACTGATTAATCTTCTGCTCTCACCTCGTAAAGCTTGGAAAAGACAGATAAACTATTATAAAGCAAAACTGGCATCTTGAGGCAAAGCAATTTGTCAATCTTCCTGGCTTCATGCTAAAGAAATTGTCACGTTAATATAATAATTTTCGCTAAATTTCAAAGAAGTACGGTGATAAGAAGGTAAGGTTCCCCCATTAGCTTGTTAGTAATATTACAGCTAATGAATGAAACCATCTTCAACATTGCACACCAAAATAGTGCTTCCCGGAGACAGGGACAGCTACTCAGAACCTACGTTTATTAAGTTATTAGGTATATACTACTAATAAGTGGATGAGAAACGTTTTTTTTTCATTTAACTAAAGCAGCACTTATATGTTATATTACAGTTTTATTTTTAAAGGGCTACGAGACGTTTAAATAAATCTTAACTGCTGATTAAACAGCGCGCCGCAGACTTTTACCAAACTAACTACTTTTACTACAGACTCTGTTTGATTATCGTTTATTTATTTTAACTTTAACAGATTTTTCAAAAAGACTATGCAAATCGATACTTAGGTAACGATTAACAACTAAGTATTATGAACGTGTGCTTTCCGTTCTATGGTTAGTGCAATTACAATAATTTTCAACGTTCAAAATGTGCAGTACCTTTGCTCTAATAACCGGAATCGTTTCCGCCCAATTAGCTTCTTACAAAAAGCAACAACAAAAATGATCCCCCTAATTAAATTGCGAACTAAAATAAATTGCTTCTCTCTCTCTCTCTCCTCTCTAACTCTCTTCAACGGTTGTGTTAGTTTGATGAACGGCCCCTAAATTCTGCTCACCCGTGCAAAAAGTCTCATGAATAGCCCATATAAATGATCTCGGGCCGTTGTTCGTTTTTCATCTTCTCCATTCAACTGTGGCCAGAACTTTTATTATCATCCATACCACGTCATGAAAGACCGCATCCGCAGCCGTTATTACTCCCGTGTGTTAGTTAATGAACAGATTTCGAAAGTTAATCACGAACAGATGTAAGAAAATTAGTTTCCTTGCCAGGAGAAGATAAAAAAAATGAAGAAGACTTGATCGATCTCTGCCGGTTTTGCGATAGAAACTCCGGGAGTTGGCTCCAATTTTAAACGTAAATGATGGAATCGGTTGATATTTTAAATGAGATACCGAACGTTAAAGGGGAGAATCCGTGAAATGTCAGAGATTTCATATTTCCCTTCAGCGACTTTTTTTGTAATTTCTTTTTTAGGTGTGCTTTGATATTGTTTTAAATAGGTAAAAATCTGTCTTTATATTAAGTTTTATGAATTAAAAAGGAACTGGTTCTTTGCGAGAGTCCGCACAAAAACTAGCCGCTGTAATTCTACGGTAAATATTTTTTTTATAAATATTCAAAATGAAATCTTCATGAAGAATTTATAAAATAATATGCATTGAAGACTGTTAGCAATCAACGTCCAGATTCCAAGTCATTTCTGGCCATTAGCTATTTTTGATATTTTAACTGCAACATCATTCATTGGTGTACGAATTTAACGTAAGACTTCTGCAAATTGACTTTTCCGCGTGAAATACTACTGATAGAATCTAAAATAGCATCCGTTCTTCCCTGGAAAATGTGAGATAAATGGATCTGACTTAAAATACTGCCAAAACAGACAGTCAAAAGTAGTAAAAAAAAAAAAAAAAAATTACATATGCAGAAAGAAATGTTTTATGTTTTAATATATAAATATATATATATAACATAACTAAATATGATAATGTGAAGTTAAGTGACTGTAAAACATAACTGAATCTCGTAGTATACACCTTACTAAGTGTAAAACAACAAGATATGATAATTTAAATTTGATTAAGTATAAAACTCAAAACTGCATCTCAGTGTATAATTAGCTGTGCCAAAGGCTTGTATGTTATTCGCTATTTTACCTAAGAGGCCTTGAAAATACCACTACATGTTTTTACTTATTATTATATTGTGCATCAATGACACTGATAAAAGATAGTACTATTTCATATAAAATTTGGCAGATAATACCTGATACAGGAAAATGTTTGCAGTTGCAGATAAAGAATTTAGAGCCTCTCTCTTTAAGTGCCAATTTATAAAATCAGTAATGTAAGCCTGAATTTAAATATTAAATGTTCATTAAAAGGATTTAGTTATAGCTGAATATACATGAAAATATATATGTAGTATCCACAGTTCTACTTTGCCCATGCACTTGACTATAAGAAATCAGATAATTCTATCTAGAACTATCCATAAACTTCTGTTTTTATTTTAGCAAACTATTGCAAACAAAACATTGTATGACGTCATAAGTCAAATACTGATGGACAAGAGGGGAGGTTACTAGTGAATGGATGGCAAATGAAGTAGGTGGAGGCTGGTAAAACAAACCCTTGGCTGTTCAGTCTCTATGTACCAACTTGGTCTGACTCCAATTTATATTGTCAATAACAATAAGAAGTTTACCAACTTAAAGTTCTAATTACTCTGTAAGTAAAACATTTAACTAAGCAGTTATCGGATTGAATTATTCACGTAGTTAAATTGGCCAATTGCGCGTACGCTGTCGATCACGTGTCACTGCAAGATCAGCTGACCACTCCACCAGACGACCCATAATGTCATGTCGTCCAGTGCCGCGTTCTCTCTCTAGCTCTGGAAAGATTACGACATTTTTCTTTTAAATTGCTAATAGGATGATTTGTGATGCTAGATGGAATTCCATCTTCACTGATTGCTAGAAGGAACTAGAGTACAGGATCTTGATTATAAATATATGAAAGAACAAATAAAAAACAAAACCACAACCCTCTGTTAAGTACAGATTAACAGTCTTAGATTTAGCAAAATAATAATATTAAATACACCCAGTTTTAAAAGCCGTAAGCACTGATACGTTTCCATAAGTCTGAATTGTTACTCATTAATTTCAATAAACACCTGGTGGGTGCAAACTGTCAGGCAAAATGACGAAAACCAAAAGGATGCATGTATTTCGGTGAAGTGATCTACGGTGCAGTTGGTACTTTTTGGACTGTAATCAATTAGCCATACAGTACATAGGGCTGTTTACGGAACGTCGAAAGGTTTTCTAGGGCCAACATTATCAGTGAATCACTGAGCATCGTGCAAAATATGCGAGGACAGTAATTCACACTATTACGTAAAAACAACCGGTTTATGGACAGAGTCAAAACGCGGTGAAAGGGCTGTTCGAAAACTTACCCATCAACAGTAAATTTTTTTAGATACGCTTCATTGACTTCCGTGTTTATTCTTGCGTGTCCTGTCATTATGCGTGATACGCTTAGTTTTACTGATACACCGTTTGTTATTCTCAATGCTAATCGAATATAATCCTGACATGTTCAAGAAAGCAAGAGAAACGTTTCTCTCTGCTCGACCTGATCAACTATTAACCAGGTAAATTATTGAATTTGAAACTTTGTCGGAGTAAACCGATAATGTTGTTTGTTTTCTGTTTAACTGCAGAAAGAGGGGGGAAAGGGGAAATAAGTAACCTCATACAACTTAACCCTACAGACGATTAATAAACTATGTGTGTAGTATACTGAAAATATAAACACATTAATTAATTGAAAATTAAACTTCAAAGATAAACAGATCCAAACATAAAATTCCAAAGATACTAGAATTATATATTGTCAAGGAATAAAAGTTTTTTGTTTGTGGGAAGTTGGCCTAAAGTGATGCTTGCTGTAGCTGCTTTCTTTGGAAATATCTGTGATTCTCAAATGTAAAGACAAAGATACTCGATCGTGTTTGGAGACGGCTTCACTTCATTTTCGACCTGGCGAAACGGTGTTCGCTCTGGGGTGGCAAAGATAAGGCGAATGAGCAGATTGTGATACATTCAGCAGGGACTGCGAAGCTCGTGTTAGCGACATGATTACATACAAATGAGGATTATTCTCCACTGATAGCCGACTGTAATGTCAGTGTTCTAGACAGCAGTACTTCAAGCAACAACCCCCCCTTTTTGACGACTCTGGATAAGAAACTGCGTCATCATCTACGAAACAAAAGGTCTTCAAGTCTTCGACAGATTTTTTCCATATAAAGACAATTGTAGATAAACGTATTCGTGGCCTTTCAAGTACTAACCTCCAATAGTACGTATTTTGCGTTAACTACGTAAATGATAACATTGCCCTTATAGTACGTAAGATTACTTTGTTTAAAATTCCCCCACCAGGTGTCAATCTATCAAAAAAGGCGTAAGTAAAAATGGGTGTCAGCCTGGGATTCCGCACAAGAATCCAGTGCATAATAGCTTGTATTGTTTCTGGAGTATTATGGTGCACCCAGCTTTTGTCATAAATCACGATCCTCTAGAGAAAAGTATCCTTTAAAAAGTTACAAAGCAAGGTAGCCCTGACTTGTCGCCTTGCGGTCTTTACTTAATCTGTTCCCTTAAATAACGTATTAACGACTAACGTTTTCGCTGCGATAAAGCGGCTGAAACTCGCGTGGGAAACTGATAACAGATAACCAAAAAGATTCTTATTCACGTGACATAAAGGTTGTTAGCGTACCGTTAGGGCGGCTATATGGCCAAGGATATGAAGAAACATAAAGTGTATTTGTCCTACTTTATATCATTTTTATTTAATTTTATCAGATAAAGCGCGTGAATACATTTATTTATTATCCTCGGTAAAAGCTATTGTCAATTAAAAAAAAAAACAAAAAACAGTTAGGTATTCTAATTTTCCCCTAACTGTTGAAAGCTACCATGTGAAAGAAGTAGCCATTTAACATATTATACATAGTTTTATGAACTATCTAACTTATTACAAACTTTGAAATTCTTTGGCTATCAGCTTTTTCATTAGACCGAAAAGAACATACTTTTCGTTTTATTAAAAATCCATATTTTCCCATAACAAACGTTTCATATGTATTGATCGATCAGCAGTAATATTTGAAATATGAAGATACTGGAAATATACTAGAACGTTGATTTAACTAGAAGCTGTAACTTTCTTATCTGTTTGTAATAATAACCTATTTCCAAACGGTTTTTATTAGTTTTCATTTTCTATGTTCGACAGATTGAAAACAAAGCTACGCTTATGTTTTTTTTTTGGTAATAAACTTTAGAAATAACCAAAGCCCTGGCAGGAAGTTTCGGATGTAACCAACAGCAGTTACAGTTAAGAGATACCCGCTATCCAAAGGAATACAAGTTGAAATTATTATTTATTTTATTATGTTGTTTATTTGATCTTATTTAAAACGATTTCAGTTGTTTTAAATACCTTCTTTATATATAATTTCTATTTTTAAACTGTTAGCTTTTATCTGTTCAAGATCCTTTCTTTACTGGCTTCTTTTTATATTCTGGTTGATGGTCTTCTGCATACGATGAACCTTCTTAGACACATAACAAACAAACAAATTTCTATATTATTTTTTTTTTGAATAATAAAAAAAAAACCATTTATGAGATTATTAAAATTAAGAGAAAAAAAAACAAAACACGATACAGTAATCCCTTCGCGATAATGGTAATCCGGGATACGGAAATCCGTCCTGACGGAAAACACAAACCATGACCATCAGATTCGGGAAAACGGCCCGAAAATTCACCATTACGGAAATTGAGACATTTTTTTTTTTTTTTGTCCTTTTAAAAACACAACACGGAAAAGCGTAAGATTTCGCGCATTTGCCAGAAAGTGTGGATATACAACGTGTGGGATATTGGCCTTCACTCTCCTCTCCCCCCACCATCAAATGCAAGAGAAATTCGTGGTAAAAGGGCCGCGTAAAGGAATTACTTTAGACGTGAAACTTGATGCGTTACGGAGACTCGATACGGGTGAAAGACTTAGCAATATTGCAAAAACATTAGAGCTTTCTACGTCTCTAGTGGGTAAGTGCTGAAGCAGTTACACCTTCAAGTGCCTGTACATTGTACTTTCATAGGAGAGATGTGATGCTGGATATGGAACTCTTGTGTGGATTGAAGACCAGACCCAAACATAATGTGCCGATAAACACGATGATCAATCAAGGCAAAAAAACTTCTATAATGATTTACAGAGTAAGAAAGGTTGTGGTTTTGATGCAAAACCTTTTCAGGCTAATAAAGGTTGGTTTGAGAGGTTTAAAAGGCGCCATAATTTGCATAACATCAAAATAACCGCTGAAGCTGCTCGTAAATATCCTGAGCTAAAGAAAATTATTGACCAAGAGGGTTACACAACGGAACAAGTGTTCAACGTGGATGAAACTGGACTGTTTTGGAGGTGTATGCCTGCTAGAACATTTCTATGGAAGAAAAGTCGGCACCGAGATTTAAAGCATCAAAAGATCGTCTAACTCTTCTTGTGGGAGGCAATGCTTCTGGCAATGTTAAATTAAAGCCCATACTGGTGCATCATTCTGAAAATCCTAGGGCCCTAAATGGCTACTCCAAGCCCAGTCTGCATGTGGTTTGGCAATCAAATAAGAAGAGTTGGATGTCTATGAACCTCTTTCAAGACTGGTTCGTTAATTAATTTTGCCTTGCTGTTGAAAAATATTGTGAAAAGCGTAAAATTTCCAACAAGGCACTACTGATTTTAGGCAATGCACCAAGTCACCCAGTGAACTTGAATGACCTTTCTGACAATGTCAGAGTGGAATACATCCCTCAAAACACAACTGCCTTTCTCCAGCCAATGGATCAAGGTGTAATCGCCAACTTCAAGGCCTATTATCTACGAAGAACTTTTCGACAACTCTTTAAAGCAATTGAAGGCGAGATAAACTTACAGTTCACTTCTGGAAAATATACAACATTATGGATGACGTGAGCGTGAGCAATATTGCCGAGTCGTGGGATGAAGTGAAACAATCAGCTATGAATGGTGCGTGGAAACATGGCCAGAGTGTATTCACAACTTTGAAGGTTTTCCCCAAACAGAAAGCAAACAAAAAGTTTTAAAATACATCGTGACACTTGCAAAAGATGTTGGCTTCAAAGATATCATAGATAATGATGTGGTTGAATTGCTACAGGCTCATGGAGAAGATTTGTCTAATGTGGTTCTAATTCTGTTAGAACAAGAATGGGCTGTAGGAGTGTAGAAGCTCCACATGCCCCACTTGAGTTGGCTAAAAAGAAAATGTTCCAAGCCTTTGCACTTATTGAAGGATGACTGCAAATCTTTGCTGTTGATGACCTGAATCGTGAACGTGGTCATAAAGTATCAAGAGTAGTTAATGATGCCTTAAACTGCAAAAGGGAGCTGTGCAAAAAGATGCGCTATAAATGGCAAACAGCTTTGGATACATTTTTTTGATGCAAGAAAAGAGCCTGAATCACAAGCTGATGGTGATGATTTACAGGGTGAGGCAAAAGCTAGTACCACCCCCCACACTCCCTCTCAGTAACTCCCATTACAAGATATCTCGGTCAGTATCACTTCAGTCACCAGTCAACATCGTTTTGGTGAGTTAAATTAATATCTTTTTGTGTAATATTACGTTATATAACAAAAGAATCAATAGTGTTACGTAAAACGTTTCAGGAACGCAACCTTTCCGTACCGCAGGCGATTACTGTGTTATTTTAACGTTAGCTTTCAGGTGATGGATGAAGACTTAAGGATAATTTGTGGTCTAGAATATTTGATTTAAAATGCATTCTTTTAAAATCAAATGTTTGGTTATTTCTAGCATATGGCTCAGAATATAGAAGATTAATAATCTCCATAAATTAGGCAAGAAGTTACCCTTTACAAATAATAAGATAAATAGCTAATAACAACATTTAAAGACAAATGTATAATACTGTTTGCATTTTAAAAAATTATCACATTCATTCTATTAGGTTCTGACTTACATTTTTGTGCTAGATGATACAGCTTAAATGCTACTTTTACTAATCTTTTAGCTTTCTACCTCTTTATATAAGAATTTAAAATAAGATGACTTAAATTTGTTATCGGAATTTTCCAGAATTTATCTGGCTTGTAATTGAGAAACAAAAATACACGTGTTGGAGTTAATCTTAATTGACAGATAGTAACGGTGTCTCATCAGTGGCTACAAATGCAACAAAATACCACAGGAAAATGATTTAAATAAAGTGTCAAGTATATCTACATCTGGGGTTTTTCACGTGATGGTTTCTCATTAATTGCAATTTCTTGTTTTCTTCTTTCATGCGAAAATTATTTTAGTGTCGTATTTCATACTTTCCTCCCATGTCTGTTAGGTATACTAAATGTTATAAGTGATTTGTTCCATTGCAGCTGCTCCTTTCGATCTTTGCCAGCTCACCTTTCTTTCATCTGTAAAAGATGTCCAACCTTGTATCGTGTTTCTTGCCAGTGTGTGATACTCTTATTTCAAAGGTCGATAACTCGCACAAAGTATAAATACAGTAGGTCATAGTTTATAAAGTCATCTAATCATATTTAGACTGAAATGATTCTGTTGCATCACAGAACAAACACAGTACCCATTTGCTAATGTAGTATCTTAATCTTGTGCTCTTCTTTTCTTTTGTATTTTGTTTAAAGCGAAAGTTATTATTCAGAGAATTCAAGGATATATACTGAGCCGATTTTCTTTAGAGAAAATCAAAATCTACGAAACAAAAGCTATGCCTATTTTGTGCACAATTCTAAAAATTTAATCTTTTATATTTACCACATATTTGATTCCGAATGTTCAGAATTACCGTGTACAGCTGTGCCACTTCATTAACACTTTCATAACTTTTGCTGTAATTGTTAACACTGAAAGTTAGAGATGGCGCAAAATAAAGGAGTATGTTGTGGAGAACTCCGACGTCTCTGACAAAAAAAATTAATGTAAACAAGTTTCTGATGATTTATTATGAAAATTATGTTAAACACGTGCGAAATGATTTATGTACGCGAAATGCATCCAAAATTTTTGCAGAGTAGATAAATAAATATAGATTTTTATGTGCTAACTAATATCAAAAGAATTGTTTATTTTATTCTAAACAATAATTATATAAAATAATCAGCATTATAAACAGCAGATAAAAAATGGTGTAAAATCTCTTCTTCTCTTCTTCTTCTTATTATTATTATTATATTATTATTATTATTATTATTATTGCATGCATCTCTGTCGAACCATGAAGCAGTTTCATTCCAAAACAAACTCTGAAACTGAGATCCCTTATCTTCAGTCCTAGTCCGGAAAGCTTTCATCTTCTTGAGCTGTCATATGATACCAGCTCGGAGAAGCTTTCGGTCGGGTTTCGACTGGAATCTACTGCTAGTATTTCCTACACGTTATCGTTGCTGACCGACTGCATTGGCTACCGCTGGATGCTTCTGGACAGGTTGTGTTACTTCGCCGTCTGGCTCTGGGCCACACACACACACACAGTTCTCTAGTTTGCATTTTGTCGGTGGTTTCTAGCTTTGGCAAAAGCAACGGGAGAATTCGGCCTCAAAAATAGATAACGTTATTACACAAATGATCAATTACACACATATATATATATATATCGATATAATCGTGTACTCACCAATAAGATACTGTATCGTGAAGTAAGAGAAATGTTCTCCTGAAAGAACAACAACGATGACCAAAAAGGCTTGTGTAGGCAAGAGTTTAGCATTAAACTGTCGGCAGGGATGGAAGTTCTAGAAGTCGGAAGCCTATTATACTCGAAGCCATATAAGTGATACACTGACTTATGTAGGATGTGCAATTCACTGGTGCCACCACGTTTATGGCCACCAGCGCGTGCGAAGGTTCTGTCGAGATTCGGGCGTTTTTACTGAAGAATTCCCGGCGCAAAAGCCCTATACGTCACCCCTTTATGTTTCCCCATATAAAGAGAAAGTCTCCAGGTACCCGCCGCAGCGAGAGGCGCGTTTGGGAGCCCCCTTCCCTCTCTCCCCCCCCCCACCCACCAAAAAAAATGGGTCGGGTCCGCCGAGGGGCGGGGTCGAGAAGTAGCACGAGAAGGGACATCTCCGCGCGTGATCTCGTCTCGCGCGGTTGCGGTGCCTGTTCGTTTCTCGTCGTTGGTGGCGATTTTATTTGATTAATTCATCGCCGCGAGTCGATGGAGGAAAAGAAAAGAAAGTCTGCTCAAGTTCACCAATATCAATCACTTCCAATGAAGCTTAGCGGCAATTTTGCTGTTGGCCAACTCACGAAACGTTGTGACGTCACCGACCGGAGTCCATTAAAGGTAATCCGATTTGTCCTAAGAAAGCGACAGATTCTGAAGCCCTTCGGATGCGGGGAAACGTCACTGGCAATTTGATCGCGGAAGTTTCTGTCTTCCTCTGATGAGGCCATACTTTCAGTGCTGATTAAATCAGTTGCTGGAGCTACGGTAACAGAACCAATTGCCTGATTGCCTTAATTATTCAGCTTGCAGCAGCATGGTAAGTAATAATTCGAGTAAGAGTAGATCAGTCTAAAAGATTAGCATCTTTCAGGTATAAGAGAGTTTGACTATAACCAAAATAGTATAAAAATGAGGGTAAACGTCTATTACTTACGATAATCATAAAATCTCTATGCCACCTACTACTGGCCGCAGTTGTAGATTCACCAATAAAATATCCCATATTCTATGTATAATCGATCTATTAGTGCATATAGATAGATTCGTTTATATTAACATTCGGCTACCAAAAAACGCATACATGTAAAAAGACTGCTGCTTCAAGGTTTTCTGAAGTTTAACCGCACACGACGTGTTTTTATTATCATACATGAAATTTGAAATATTTCATTCGTAAGTCCACAATTATAGAGGATAATATATGGTTATTCATCTGAAACTACGTTTGTCGCTTTTGTAAATTGATGACAGTTACTATTAAAGATATCTTCCTAAAAAAAATGATTAAATAAGTAGCTTATTAGCTAATGAAACTAATTCCTCTATTGTTTACTCATTGGTCGCTTTATCCAAACAGTTTATCCCCCCCAAACACTGTGGGCATAAAACCGTATTTGTATTTGCTTTCCAAGAATTAACTGAATAGTATTTCCTTTAAATATTCTAATATATCAAAATTAAAATTGGCGGAAAGACGAGATGTCAATATCTGCAGAATCGCATGACGAATTTCGTAAGTTTGCAACAACAACAACAAATAGTCTTCTTCTCGGTCGACTTCTTAAACGTTGTTTTAAAGATCTGCAATGATATTTAAAAAGGAGTTGCTGCCGCTGCTGTTAAGCAAGTTGGACATCCAAATACCGAGTCCTCCTCGTTACTGAGAGATGTTCGTCGAGCCGACAAGCGGCCCAGTCCCCCGACACCGTGGGCCCCAAGAGGTCTCTCTCAAGTCGGGCACCAAGGAGATGCCGTACAGCTGTTTCACGCTATGGCGATCATCAGCGACAAGCCTCCTCCGACCCCAACCTGGGATCGAACCCGGTACAGGAGTAACGGTACCCTTACGTAGCTAACCGGCTACCACCTGCCCCACCGGCCCGGTTGCTGCTACTGCTACTGCTGTTGTTGTTGTTGAGCGAGTTGGACTTCCGAACGAAGCTCTTTCAATGGCATTGCATCCCGTAAAGACATGTGGGGGGCCGCCAAGGACCCGGGAGGTCGCTCTCGCGTCGGGCTGTTGCTGCTGTGTCTTCCCACACCGCTGTCTACAATGGAAAAAACCCCGGTGAGACAAGGAGAGGACTAATGTGACAGCTGTCCACTAGGAAGCGCTGCCAACCCTGCATCACGAGAAACCTAGGGAACTTCAGAGTTCGGCAGAGAAAGCCCTGATAGAACCGCTTTATTTTTAGATGTGGGAGTAAACCCGCGTGGCCGACTGATGAAGCGAGAAAAAGAAACCATAATGGGGAGGTACGAAAAACCGGGGCGGTCCGTCCACGTGGATTCGAACTAGAACTCTCAACTTAGGAGTCCGGTAGTCTACCACTGAACCACCGCCTCGCGCAGAGGAGTTTTACAAAACAAACAACGAACGAACAGTACGATTTACTTTCTTTTTTTTTACAGCGAGTAACCGATATATAGATTTAACAAAGCCTATACTTGAAAGGTATAGCAGATTTCAATCGTGTACTGCTATCAGCAATTTTAGACTTTGATATCCAAACGTAATTACACCGAAATGGTATCCTAATCGTGAAAAATTCTATTAACTTTCGATCTAGAAATATTCGTATGTCCCTGTGGTATTCCTTTTCACTAAAATCATTATTTTCTAATCTGCCATTTATTTTATTTCGAAAGCAATATTTATTATATGCATACAGTACAGGGTGACCATACGTCGGGTAAAAGGAAGACATGTCCTTTTAAATCTCATGTTCTGGCGGACATTTTAAATACGCTGGTATTGTCCAGCTTTTCACTTAAATATGATCCAGACCTAAAGATTAGCTTTCTACAACTTCAAATGAAATCAAGTCAAATCAAATCCAATTGTTATTTATCAATGGGTTATAATGGAATGTATGAATGGGTAGAAGAAAAGAATACATGTACATTACGACCCTAACACGGCGGCCGGTACTACACGAGTACGTTGGCCGGAATCGTTCAGATAGATATCTATTACAATTATGACAAAATATAGCTGAAGTACTGTTTCGATTGGATGCTTTTCAAAAAGAATAAAAACATGAAATTCGAAGAATTATTGCTACGCCTAACATACCTTAAGGAGAAGGGTATGATTATTGACGATGCCAAGTCATTTCACCAGTTCTGCAATACTAAAACATTTATGCACAACAAAGATTTCTTTGAAGATCTTCTGCGTCAACGGTGGCGTTCCTTCTTTAAAGGCCGCACAGATGCAGACTGCTCTGCGGAACTGTTAAAGATCTGTGAATTTTTCTTCAGCATTCCAGGGCACAATGTAGAAAGAATGCTTTCAGCGATCAACGCCCAGTGGAGGAGGAGGAGAAGGGAAACTGACTGACAGCGCCATCTACCCTCATGCAATATAATGTGAAGAAATTTTCTTGTGAAGCAGTTCATTCTTATCTTCTTGAAATGAAAGCTTACTGAAAAAAAAATTAACAGTTCATCTGAAAACACCAATATTAAGTTAAAAAATTTCTTCTTCATTTCTCATTCTTCTTTTTTTTTTACAAAAATCTTAATTTGTTTCAATAAACAAAAAAAAAATCCTGTACAATTTCCTTCGTTCAAATAAACTGCCTCAAAATGAATTGGCTTTCTCATTCCATGTTTGCCACATTCGCCCTCGTTGTCCTCTATTTTCACTTTTGTCGTCTTCCTTTCGACACTTTGGTGTCTGGCCACCCTAATACAGTATAGCTTATCTCAATGTTAACTGTTACCAGTATGTAAATATACCATAATCTAACTCTCAATATAATTGAACATAAATCTGTTAGAATTTATTGATCAAAAGAGTCAATGCCAACACAAAAAGCAATTCAAAGCAAGTGCTTAATATAGTTTCTTCTAGAATAACTGTGTTGGAACCAATGAGAGAGTAGCTACAGTGGTAAAATTTCACTAGCGACACTTCTGTTTCTTTCTGTTTAATCTTGCAAGAGATCACATGAATCTTATGGGGTAATTTATGATCCTGCGTGAGATCACGTGAATCTTATGGGGTAAATTATGATCCTGCTGGAGATCACGTGAATCTTATGGGGTAATTTATGATCCTGCTGGAGATCACATGAATCTTATGGGGTAACTTATGATCCTGCTGGAGATCACATAAATCTTATGGGGTAACTTATGATCCTGCTGGAGATCACGTGAATCTTATGGGGTAACTTATGATCCTGCTGGAGATCACGTGAATCTTATGGGGTAACTTATGATCCTGCTGGAGATCACATGAATCTTATGGGGTAATTTATGATCCTGCTGGAGATCACATGAATTTTATGGGGTAACTTATGATCCTGCTGGAGATCACATGAATCTTATGGGGTAATTTATGATTCTGTTGGAGATCACATGAATTTTATGGGGTAACTTATGATCCTGCGTGAGATCACGTGAATCTTATGGGGTAAATTATGATCCTGCTGGAGATCACATGAATCTTATGGGGTAACTTATGATCCTGCTGGAGATCACATGAATCTTATGGGGTAACTTATGATCCTGCTGGAGATCACATAAATCTTATGGGGTAACTTATGATCCTGCTGGAGATCACATGAATCTTATGGGGTAATTTATGATCCTGCTGGAGATCACATAAATTTTATGGGGTAACTTATGATCCTGCTGGAGATCACATAAATCTTATGGGGTAACTTATGATCCTGCTGGAGATCACATGAATCTTATGGGGTAAATTATGATCCTGCTGGAGATCACATGAATCTTATTGGGTAATTTATGATCCTGCTGGAGATCACATGAATCTTATGGGGTAATTTATGATCATGCTAGATTATCACATGAATCTAAGATGCGGGTAATTTAAGATCCATCTAACGTCAAGTCTATTTGTTCTGACAGAAAATTCTTAGCGTTTTAATCCGACAAAAAAAACCTGACAGAAACGAAAGAATTAATTTCTTGTTTTTCCTCTCGATAAGGCTACTGACAGAAATAAACGCCTTAGAATTGGGAAAACTGAGAGTGATTGGTTTTCCTTCTTGGAACAAAAACAAACACTCTTCTCTCAAGTTATAGGAAAGTTCCAAACAGCCAAACAAATTCTGCTTGCATTCCGTCGATATTTTTTCCCATTACTTCCGAGTCAATGTGTAACTTATTTTAAAGCTCACGTTATTCTTATCGCTCCGACAAAAGCCCTATACGAACTTCTCGACAGCTAAATCGTTGTTTCTTCCATCCCCATACGGCAAGGTGTTTTATTCACATTTAAAAGATTATACTTGTAAATAATTAATTTTGATATGGGCCGACTGGACAAACCTGCCTTCATAATTTCAAATCTATATATTTAGTGGAGGACTTCCTAGACTCTGTGGCCCAGGTTAACGACAAATTTTTGACACGTGACTGGACGAGGCACATTTTTGTGTGGTCGTAATCCAATTAGCAGATAGTTCTCGGGCGGAACCTTGTACAGCACGTTCTGTCTCCTTTGAAGACAGAACGCTGTCGTCATTAAAACATGCGGTCGAAGGAATTCTTGAAGCCTCTGTACACCGGTTGCTAACATGTGGATAATGTCAGCAAACATTCCGCTCATGCATACATAGATACCATCACAGAGGAGAACCAAAAAAAACACTGTAGTCAGCTGAATAATTACGAATTTTCAGAAAATGTCTACTGACTGGCATTAAAAGTGGGAGGGGAGGTAAATGTTTACGAAATATCTGAAAACTTCATCAGAAAAACGTCAAACAAATTTTTTTTTAAAAATTAATACCAAAATGAAGTACAGTTTCTGTGTCGGGGATGTGTTTAAATCACAGACCTGGACAGGACGTCGCAAAGAAGAAATAATTTTTAAAAAGGTGTTTCTTTCAAAAACAGAAATGTAATTAGTAAGGTTTGCTTACCTTATCTGAATGAATAAGGAAAACATACTTCCATGTTCAGTTATGGAGAGACGTTATTCAGAAGTGTGTGTGTAACCTGTCACCACAGAAATTTAGCTTGTATTTAGTAAACCAATGCTTGTTTATAATAAAATTGTTTTAAAGATTTACCTACATTTATTTTTGACATGATGCGTTCCCCCCCCTCTCTCAGTACACACTGTGAAGCTCTCTACTTGCGAGACTGACATGAACTTCTTCAAATAATCTTTACCATCAATGTTTATCCTGCATTGCTCTCTTATCACTTTATAAGACGCCATTTATTGCTTGTAAAGCTATTCCTCCTTTGATCAACCGTTTAAATTCTTAGCTGTAGGTTTCCACCAGTTTTGTCGGTTTAGTTTGATTCTTTGGCTGATCTTCGCTGGATTTTGTCCAAAAAGATTAGAAAAACGTACTTGCAATAAAATGCTTACTTGCTTTACTCCTAGATCAAAGTGTTTTACTTTTCTTTGACAGTCGGATTTTACAGTTTGTTTGCTTTGTTTCATACAGACTTTTCGAATCCATAAGCGGCCTTCCGCATCCTACACATTGTTTTTTTGTTTTTTTTACTGGATACTTAGTGTCTATGCGTCTATCAAGGCTTCGGATTTTCTGACATTCAATTCCATTATTTTCCTAACTGCTGTCTGACAGTAAAATAGACCGAATATTTGTTTCTTTACGAGGGGTATTTATGTCACATAATATATGGAATATATCAAAAGGACTTTTAGGGGTTTTATTAATGGCGTCTAGACTTTTAATCTTCACTTCAACTTTTGGAATTGTTTTGCACTTCTGCGAGAAAACAGGTTTAAATCTTGAGATCTTGGAAACACATCCACCCATTAAAAGACGGTTTAGCCAGAAAGCCAACATTACCTGGGCTAAAAGGGTCTGTCTTGTTTAACACTTGCGTTCTTCGCACAATACTCGAGTGGGCAAATCGGGCTTCGTTGTTCTTTTTTTAATGTTTTAAACCGAATTCAGGTCTATTTAACTGACGCCAACTGCGGGCTCTGCTAGTTGTCTCACAGTTGGTGGCGCTCACGCAGCTCAAGTAGTACCGTGGTGATGGAGATTAAGAAACCAAATTAAGCAGGCAATGAAAGTCATTCGTCGAATATGAATTTTGGAGAAGGAGCAGTTAAAAAAAAAAGATGTTCTGCACAACATTTGCATATAATTTGCTTCACCAAAACCCTAAAATGTTTCAAAGCGGAATTACTGTTAACAATAATCCCGACAATATAAATAGGATTAGAAAAAGAAATATTACATTTAACGGAAGAAAAAAAACAACTGGTGATAGTTTCAATGAATGCGTAAATAAGACTGGCTGCAAAACCGTTTGCACCTGTTGTATTTAGATAGGCAGACATAGCCACAGAAAGTCAGAGACGGGGATTTTTAAAGTTCTGTCGAGTCTCTTCAGCAGATACCATCCATTATGTCTATTTCTATGTTTGGTCGTTAAAGTATGATTGCTGGATCACCATTTTCTAGTACCAAATCCAGAACGATTTTTTGTTTTTATTTTAATCTAAACTTACGACCTCAGCTGTATGCGATGCACTTGGAGTATCGAAAAATGTATTTAAGTGATTAAAGAACTCCTTTGTTAACATTAATCACATGACCACGAAAATGTCTATAGGCTAAACTAGGTAATTAAAATCTAGTTTTTTCTTGATGGCTTCGGTTACGTGACGTACTAATCGTCATAGTAACTCACCGTTGAGCAGTTTTCAAGTTAACAATAATGTTTACCTTACTGATGATTTTTAAAGCAGAATGAGAGTTGCGGAGCCACTACTGTATAGTGAAATGTATATAAACTACGATTTCCACACGCCCTCATAAAAGAAAAACAAACTTTTAAACATTATTATCATCTTTAAATTCTATTCTTTGTCAACAGCTCATATTGCACCACCATCTGCAATATAAGTAATTAGTGTCATTTTGTCCGAAGATAGGACTTGGCAAAAAAAAGCCATTTGCCATTTATACAGCCATTCTACTAAATGATCTAACCATCTAGCAATATTCTAACATATTCGATATTATTAACATTGCCTTCAATTTTTTTTCTTACTATTTACAAACTTCATATTATTTTAGTAGAACAACGATTCTGCGAACTCTCTCATGCAAACGATTCTTTACTCGTTGTAAAAGATTTCCTCCTATGATCGCTGGACCCGTATCGAACTCTTTACAAAAATCAAGATAACCGACATTTATTTTTTAAAGAAATCTTATATCACATTCGTTAAACAGAGTTTTCCCGACCAAAAAAAAAAAAAAAATTCTGACAGTTTGTAAACAATTTTTTTTCCTTTCCGCGAAATAAACTACGATTTTCCTTTTTTTTAATAATTGACGTTAAGCTACCTGGTCTGTAATCATTAGCATGAACCTTGAACCTGTTTCTCAATGTTAGGGAACCATTGATTTGTTGCCATTTTTGCGGTACTTTCCCATCGATTATCGATTTTTAAAGGGTAAAAGGTATAATATCAGTTCGCGGGTTAATTTTAATAACGTCTAGTGTCATTTGATTTATCCATTTTATGTTGGCTAATTGAATTTTGTTTTGTTTTTTTTCCCTTCCTACAATCGGTAATATTGACTATACTTTTCATTGGCGTTTAAAACGTCTGCTTAACAAAGTGGCCCGTAACATTCCAGAGTAAAGAGATTAGCAAAATGAATATTAAGTACAGTGGCTGTTTCTCGCACATTATCACTTCCTCTACCCTGCTTGTCCTAAAATAACCCACTTACAAACAAGGCCAAAAGTTTTCAATTTCCCTGGAATTTCCTAGTTTTGCTTCACAGTCAAGTTAAACAGTGGTCAATTCCGTAATTATGCAACATTAACGTACGGGAATGCGCACCGCTTTTATAGTTCTCCTCACACTGACTGGGAAACTGACCAAAAAACTGATGTGATCATTTGAAATCTAATAGGCAAATACTTATAAATCGCGAAGAGGAGTGCGACTCGACTGGGAGTAGACTCGAAAGCAGAGCAGCAGGAATGGTCGAGAGTGCCGCGTCGAGCTACGAGAATAATTTGAATAAATAAAGAAGAGGTTTCGTCATTTGATTTCTATGGTGATGCAAAACATTTTGATTTGGGCTTTTCACACACGGCTTGTTTATTTAATATTCGCGAATAGGTCTTCTAGGCTCGCATTAGCTTGATTACTGGATTCCTTCTGAAGAGGTTTACGCTGTAGACTCTCGCTTCTTCTTCTTCTTCTTTTTTTTTGCGTTTTTTGTACAGTTTCCTATTTTAGGAGAATTCTATGCAAAACATCGCTCTTCATGCATCCGTGTATTTGTTTTCATTTCACTTTAACTTACGTATTTATCTTTTTTTCACTTTTCGGAGTTAAATTATAGCAGGTAAAAAAGAAAAAAATGGTGTGCATAAGATATTCCAGTCTTTAGCTGCATCTCTCTCTCGCTCTCACCCTCTCTCTCTCTCTCTCTCTCTCTCTTATACTGGCGTCATCTCTCTCTCTGTACACTGGCGTCATACTCTCTCTGTAGTGACGTCATCTCTCTCTCTCTCTGTACACTGGCGTCATCTCTCTCTCTGTACACTGGCGTCATACGTCTCCTGTAGTGACGTCATTCTCTCTCTCGCGTCTCGCTATCCTCCCTGTTCTCTCTCGCTCTCTGTAGTGGCGTCATCTCTCTCTCTGTACACTGGCGTCATACGTCTCTGTAGTGACGTCATCTCTCTCTGTATACTGGCGTCATCTCTCTCTCTCTCTGTCACTGGCGTCCCTCTCTCTGTAGTAACTCCTCTCTCTCTCTCTCTCTCTCTCTCCAGGTAAAAGACCTTCTGGTTATTACAAACAGGTGTTTACTGGCTGTTTAAGCCAGTCTTGAAATTACGTACAGATGACTCGTAAAAGAATAAACATAACACTCACAAACACACACAAAGGTTTGCAAAGATAGCAAAATTTACATTATTCTTAATAAGGAAGATTCTCTCTGTCTGTCTGTCTGTCTGTGTGTGGTGGTGTGAGTGTGTGTGTGGTGAGTGTGTGAGAGAAGAGAGAGAGAGAGAGAGAGAGAGAGAGAGAGAGAGATGGAGAGTCAGTAGAGACAGAGAGAGAGTGGAGATTAGAGAGTAGGAGAGAGCAGAGAGATGGCTACTCAGTGGAACTACTGACTTGGACATGGGGGCGTTCGGCCAGAAATCTGCCGTCGACTTATTAACGTAACTAAGCGTATCAAACGGCGAATTCTTCTTTCCATCGTCTTCAGGACGTTGTTCTCAGGGCGTTTTTAGTGAGATATTTGTTAGTTTATGGTAAGCATTAGAATTTTTGGAGATTACAAGTGACTCAAACTGGTGATGGGGCTGCAACCTCATATATATATCTGCGTCACCGGAGAAACTGTTATTACAGTTGTCACTTAATTTAATGCTAATGCGGAAATATTCAAATATTAATTAGCTCTTCGACAGGTCCCCCCTCCGTTCCGAACTAAGTATACACGATTGTGTTTCCGTGCAGCACTAAACCAAAAATAATCGGCTAACAGGGAGAGTCAGGTTTGATAGAGACTTGGCGGTTGACGTATCAGAGACGAGATGCGTCGCACCAAATTTCCAATCAACTTTAAAGTGAGATATTAAAGATAATATATGAAATTCAAGCCGATCTGAAGCCTCCCAACAGCTGTTCTTCGGCTTAGATAAAATTACATGGCTACGACGTCGAGCACAAAGGACGGACCCCATTCATCGTGAAATCAGATTCGCACGGCTCCGGTACTATCTACGAGAAACAGTCGCGGAATGCGGCAATTAGCGCAATTCGTTCGGCCATCTTGTGATTTTCCTTTAGAAAAGGCGCCGCTAGGGGTTTTTTTTTAACGCTCGGGAATTTATGTCGCTTCTCTCCCCGACCGGCAGACAAAGGGGGCCGCTGGCGCTAACCTCGTTTATATCTGTCCATCTCGGCAACATCTCCTCTGTTCCCGACAGAAGTGCTTATCCCGATTTGCTTGCGACTGGAATCCATCCGTCGCAGTCGACTTTCTCCGTGACCGATTCCTTACGCATAAGAAAGTTTCCCTAATAGCAGTAATTTCGCGAGGAGGCCACGAGCTGATAAAGACACCGGGAAGCTAAATGTCCCCCCACCCACCTCCTCCTCCCTTTCATTTTGCCTTGGAATTAGCAATTTTTTAAAAAAAAAGGTTTCTTAAGAAAATATTTTCTTACCGATTTAAGGCATAAAAAAAGCTTCCAGTAAACACTTAACTTAAAACAGTTGTTTTTGTCGAGTATAATTCTAAGAACGAATTATCTGGAAATGTGGAGAGTATTGCGAGGTCATGAAGTTCACTAGAAAGTTTGAAAACTTTCGTGAAGTACCTTCTTTTTTTTTTGTTATTAATCTGCACAAGATGTTACCCTCAGTTCTGCTGACTCTATTAAAAAAGGAATTATCTGCCGTAATATCTTGAAGTGACCCTTTTTTTAATTGATTTTTCGTCGCCATATTTGCCTTTAAAGAGGTTGCCATCTGGTCATATTTGCAGAGAGAGATGACGTCGGCACAGAGAGAGAGAAAGAGAGAGAGAGAAGAGAGAGAGGCCAGTATACAGAAGAGAGAGAGAGATGACGTCAGTACAGAGAGAGAGGTCAGTATACAGAGCAGAGAGAGAGAGAGATGACGACAGTACAGAGAGAGAGAGGAGGTCAGTATACAGAAGAGAGAGAGAGATGACGTCAGTACAGAGAGAGAGGTCAGTATACAGAGCAGAGAGAGAGAGATGACGACAGAACAGAGAGAGAGGTCAGTATACAGAGCAGAGAGAGAGAGAGATGACGTCAGTACAGAGAGAGAGGTCAGTATACAGAGCAGAGAGAGAGAGATGACGACAGAACAGAGAGAGAGAGATGACGTCAGTAACAGAGAGAGAGGTCAAGTATACAGCGCAGAGAGAGAGATCTAGACAGACAGTAGACAGAGAAGAGAAGAGGAGGTCAGTATACAGAAGAGAGAGAGAGATGACGCTCAGTACAAGCGAGAGAGGGTCAGTATACAGAGCAGAGAGAGAGAGAGAGGAGTCAGTAGACAGAGAGAGAGAGAGAGATGAGAGACAGTACAGAGAGAGAGAGAGGTCAGTATACAGAAGAGAGATGACAGTCAATACAGAGAGAGAGGAGGTCAGAGCATAGAGAAGAGAGAGAGAGAGAGAGAAGAGAGAAGAGAGAGAGAGATAGATGAAGAGTGAGAGAGAGAGAGAGAGAGAGAGAGAGGTAACGAAGAGAGTAGAGAGAGAGAGAGAGAGAGAGAGAGAGAGAGAGAGAGAGAGAGAGAGAGAGAGAGAGAGAGGAAGATTAGGCATTTTTTTAGTAGCTGTGGCGGACGAGACAAGACGTTGTGGAAGAACGGAGTCGAATTTCGATAAGTCCTTTAATGGAGAAGAAAAAGGGTATATCGAGGACATCGAGCAACAACAACATAAGCGGGCAAGACCAGTGGTATAATAAGATATATCTTCATGCAATCGAGCCTTTTTTTGACTACGGGCTTGCGCACGTCTGACGCAAGAAGTAATATGGAAAAGACGGGCTGTCCAGATACAGTCTGTCTGAGCAGAAAGGGAGACTGCACCAAGCACAACAGGAATTCCCGAGCGATGCTCGCTTCAGTCAAGTCGTGACACAAATGAATAAATAATGGAAACCTGATGCGCAGAAGCTATGGAAATTGAATGTGGACGGTAGGCAATCAGTGTGCGTCCCGAGAAGACGAACTGTTAAGAATATGTTATTTTTCATCTTCCCCTGTGTTTTACATCGGCTACAGGGATTTTAAGAAAAAGGATGCTGGGATCTCTTGCTGTTTTAGATATAAATTGTCATTTACATCTTCAGACGAAAGTAATATATACATTTCTTAAAATAAAAGAGAACGTTGTTCAAGAAGTACAAGTAAAACCAATAAAATTAGACTTATTGTGAGATTTAATGCAAACTGAAATACCAGACATGAACATCAATCAACCAGTCTTCAATAAATGACGATAAACTAAGTGATAGTGAATTACTAAAAACATCAGTACATTTAGTATATAATAATAAAAATAAAAATTTCAACAAAAATGGTTTTAAAAGATAGTCTCAATAAAACTTTTATGAAATGTGCCGCAAAAAGAGCCAAAGTAAAACCTTTTGTCCATTTTAGCATTTAATGAAGTTTCTAAGCAACTTGTAACCAACTTTAAAGTTGATTCAGGCTGGCAAAAGACGCCAAACTGGAACTATACTAAATTAAACAACATTTGTGTATATATTTTATTTGACATATTTAAAATGAATAAAAAGCAAATTAGAAAAGTAGAGATGAATCTTGTAAAACAAAACAAGTAGATTTCCATGCAGTGCCCGAGTAGTTTATCAGTTCGAACAGTTTTGACCATCCACACACACACACACACACACACACACACACACACCACACACAGACACACACAACAGACACAGACACACACACACACAACACACACACACACACACACAGACACACACACACGAGACACACACAACACACAGACACAGACACACGCACACACACGCAAGACACACACACACACACACGCACACACACGCAACACACACACAGACACAACACACAGACAACACACACACACAGACCAGACACGCACACACAGCACACACGCACACAGACACACACACACACGCACACACACAAGACACACACACAGACACAGACACACACACACACACACACAGACATACAGACACTCACACACACACAGAACACACCACACAGACACACCAACACACAGACACAACAGACACACGCACACACACTCGCGCACACACACAACACACACACACACACACACACACACAAACACAAACACACACACAACCACACACCACAAGGCTTCAAACTACACCCAGAAACCTTTTTTTTACCAGAATCTTCAAAGTTTACTTTGTCGATTGCATGGTTTACTTTTGAACCATTATTTCCTTCAGTGAAAACGATACCATTATCCGCCTCACAGGCCGGGGTTCAGAAAACACCGTCACTGCAGACACCAGGGGCAGCATTTCTTACAATTTGCAACTGACACGGAGTTCTTTTTCCAGAAGCCAGAAGGCTTGTTAGCGCGATCCGTAGCAATCTGAAGTCTTCTTCGGTTTATGGCACCCGATGAAAGGCTCCTACCCAGTAACCTATCTGCCAATTTGGCATTATACAGCCTGTTACGAATGGTTTGGGTGCTAACTTCAATCCTACTGGCATTTTCCACAACCGTACCAAGCGAAGCTCCTTGCATCTTTCCGTGGTTCTTTACAAGTGACTCATATACTTCCTGGTTCTAGTATTTGCTTCTCTTCAAGGGATCTTTCCAAACAGCATTAACCAAAGATCTCGCTTTTCTAAATTTATTTAAATCTATTGAACAGTTTTTTTTTTTTTTTTTTTTTTGGTTAAAGTAAAGGTTACATGCGTCTAAAGCTCCAGCTGATCGCAACTTCTTTTACTACAGTCCAGCGTTATGGGATTTGAAGAAGCTCCAATACATTGAGAATCCAGGTCCGGACCAAAACTCAAACCTGGTTGATTCAATGATAGAAAATAACGCTTTCGTTCGTTAAGCTGGCAGTGGTAGTTAAAGAGTATCTCGTTTTGAAATAATTTTAATGTCTTTAAGAGGTCTTCTATCTGAGATGCAGGAACTAACTTTAATTTAGCCAGTATACAGTAATCAGTCTTCTGTCGAAGATGATTGCTGGAATACTCAATAGCCGATAAAGAAAAGTGCCACCTTATGCTTTTAGTTGTAACAAAGACAGCAAGAATGGAACTCTCGCGAATATCTCCACTTCCATATGCAAATTATGCATTGGTCAGTGAAGATTGAAAACTGCTTTTAAATGAATATTCAATTAGATTTTGAATTAGTTCAAACTTAAACATGACTTAAAAATACATAGGCTATGCATTCTTTCATACAATAAATGCATGGAAATAACGACTAGTCTTTAAGAGCTTCAAAATCAGTGATTTCGATGATGAAGACTTTGGGATGTTTCAAGAGGAGAATGCAACATTGTAATTACCCAAGATAACAGTCCACATGATCTTTGTGAAGTTCAAAGCAATCGAAACATGATTAATGATCCTAGAAATGTTTTTTTTTTCCTGAATAAAGACAAGACAGAGAGAAAAATCTAAGATAAGGAGAATGGTAAAATTTTTTTTAAAAAGTGATCAAAACACTACTGCAAAGGTTTTCAAAGACTTGCGAAAGAGTGGAGATATTATTTGTCTGTCGAGAGCCATGCTGTATCTGGGATTAGATTGAAGAGTATTAAAAACCGGCATTAATCAGTAAAAGGAGTAGAGAAAGATGACGACAGTTTTTGAAGCAACAAGGCGTGGAGGGAGTTTAGGAATAATGCGAAAAAATTGTACCCGTTAGCATTAGCGAAAAAAAATTGATCGTACGAAGTTAATTTCTGGCAGGACAATGATCCCAGGCTCACCAGAACCTGTGTGAAGTCTAAGAAAACAGGGAGGGCACTGCAATGATTGGCATGGTGGACAAATCTAAACCCAGTTGGAAAGCTTAGAGTGAAGCGCTATGAAACCAAGTGGAACCTAGAGGAAACCTTGCGCCAACAATTTGGTTAAAAGCCAGAACCGTACTAAAAATGGTAAAAAGTCTAATAATATGAAAGTGTGATTGTGTGAATACTATTGCGCCAGTCAGATATTGCCATGCTGCAAAACAAGACACAAATTGAATCTACAACACTTCTTTTCTTTCTGTATCTGTTATACATGGAAACCTGCCACATACTTTTGACATACATGTATACGCACACTTCAGATAATTTTGTCACAAGACTTATTATATCTCAGGTAGCTTAATAGATTAATACTTCATTCTCGTAAATGTTAACGAAGAAAACTAATTATACAAAGATAAACTGAATTCGTAGACTAAAGTTTAATATTTTGTCAAATTCTGCATTACGACTTTTGTCTTAAGGCCTCTAGGCCCCCAAAATAATTTCAGTGAAAGTATAGTTAGTCAGAAAAAAAGTAAATAGGAATCAGTAGATATATAATCAGCTGGGCAATGTCTGCTGCTGGGGATAAAAAAAAGAAAGAAAGAACAGAAACAAAGCAACACGATGAGTAATACCTTCCCACCTGAAACTTTATTTATCATGAAATTGAAAGAAATCAGTTGGATTGAAGAATTTGATTAGGTCTAAATCTAGACACGAGCCAACTTTATAAAGCAACGATTGGACCTGCTGTGAATTGATTAAACTGCTAGCTGTGGGTCAAATTACTCGGTCTAAATGATACGAGAGTTGGATATTTCACAAGTAAAGCATTCTTATTTTCTAAATTATATTTTCTGCAGGGTTCCGACGAGAGATATTGGCTTATATTGCCAAGAAAGTTCAATGTATTGGTGGTAAATAATGTCGTTTTAACTATTGGTCTTGTCCAACTGTCAGCATGCTCCGTTGGCAACCGGACGGGTTTGTAGCAAGAGAATACCTCTGGTATTTTCTTTAGGATAAAAAATTTCCTAAAAAACAACCTTTTTTCCTTCCTATTTTTAAAAATTGACGTTACATTCCCCCCTCACGCCGAGTGGCAAGACGTCAAACTTAAATTTTATTCCAGAAAGATAAAAATATCCATGACAGTGGAATATGTCGTCGCTTGAATAGGTAATCTCACACCGATAAGCTTGCTATTGCTTTAATTTTAACAGTTGGCAAAGAACTAAAAGAAATTCTTTTTGTAGTATTTACAGGGCGTTTATTTATCTCTATATCGAGATTCGATCGTTGCTTCGTGATTAGCGAATCCCGGTTCCGATAGAAGCGGGGGGCGACTTGCGCGGAAGAGTCTTTAAGGAGAAGTCTCGGGGTCTCTCCATCTCGCGATCTCGTCCTAGAGACTCTCATCTCCGTGCCATCGATCTCATCAGGATCTCTCTCCTCTTCGGCCTCTCTCTCTCCGAGTCTCTCTCTCGAGCTCTCTCTCTCGTCGAGGGCTCTCTCTCTCTTTCTCTCGCTTCAGATCTCTCTCTCAGCCGAGAAACTCTCTCTTCCCTCTCTCTCCTCTCTCCTTCTCTCTATTCTCTCTCTCCTCTTCTCTCTCTATCTCTCTCTCTCTCTCTCCTCTCTTCTCTCTCTCTCTGTGCTGGCTTGCACTTTGACTACTTTTGGCAAACCTTGATGCAAGATCGTTGCTCCACACGTTTCGGTCATCACGGGCGAAATGAAAATGCGACAAGTGGTACAGCACCTCACACGCTGGCTGCCTGGCAGCGACTGACGCATCCGGCTAGCCCGCCAAGAACCACGCATGCGCACGAAGGCATGCGGCTCCACCATGCACACTTTTGCCTCCCTAACGTCATTACTTCCCACGGGAGAAAAATAAAGTCGGATACTTTTTCGACAGACCTCGTATTTCTTTTTCTTCCTGTCTTAGTTTAATTTTCATATTTCGGTTTCGTGTAAATCTTATATCTTTCGTTCTACATCTACCCTTCTTGGAGGTAATTAATCCTAAGAGAATTTCTTTGTTGTTGTTGTTTCATTAGCAATAAACCAGCCTCTCCTACGGGCCGAAAAGTCTACAACGGAAAGCTAGGGCGGTGGTGACCGGTTCATTCATCTTTCGCTGGAACCGGTAAAGGCCGGTTTATCCGCTTCCTGGTACTGGATGATAACCCGAAACATGAGGCAGCGCATTGGATGCACACAATGCACCGGGTCTTTTTTGTTGTTGTGGTTGTTTTTTTTGTTTTTTTTTTTAAATCGCGCAGCATAATTTTTAGTGGGATATTAAGTTTTACTGAAAATTTCATGTAGTTTCTTAGCTTGAAAGCGCAAAGCTCTGGTACGAATAAAAAAAACAACTGTTAGTGCCAGATTAGATATTTTAAAACAACAACAACAAAAAGAATAATGGTAACGCGAAACTTTCAAAGGAGGAGCGATGAACTCTTGGAGAGAGAGAGAGAGAGAGAGAAAAAACTGATTTAAAAAACAAATAACTACAAAGCCAAAGGCCCTGTAGGATCACGGAGCCACGGACAACCGTGTATTGCCACCGTCGGTTTTATTTGCAGCGATAATGAGGGATCCATCAGAGAGAAGCCGAAGCAACAACAATAACTCCAGAATGTTTCTGTTCATCATCGCATGGACACGATGTGCCCTACCATCGTTAACCCCCCAAAAAGAGAGAGATGCTCACGCGCAGTGAATAGAAATGCCATGTTTACCGACCGGGTAAAGCTATGTAAGGTTCACGATTACGCTATATTCACTACTTTCATGCCAAAACGTTACAAGCCATTTCGTATTCTAAGCTGTTGGCCAAATTACTGCAGTCGTCCACCCCGCCCCTTATCCAGTGTCTAATTTGCTGAGTTATTTTAGCCATTAAAACATCTAAAACTAAGATTTCAATGCGGCTATGGAAGGGGTGAGACGACAGTGGTTCGATCATTTATCAATAAGCATTAATCCATCCTTGACGTCTGAATCGAGTATTTAAACAGAAAATTCCAGGGGTTAATTATTCAATTGTTTTCTTATTTGAAAAAAAATCACAAACAATCAAACTAGAGTTGCCCCAGCGAATTTTTCATTTGCTTGCTTGTTTAGATTTCCAGAACTTGCGCCGTTATGTAAATTTACAAAACTAATTTAAAATCCTTCATCGAGTTTTATGTCTTTGCTTCAGGGAAACAAATTACAGGGGCGGGTTCTTTGGCGGCAGCAAAAAAACAGAAAAAGAAAAGCGTTCATGTGAGGCAACAGCTACTTCTCGAGCTGCCTCGATGGCTGACGAGCAACTAATCAGGTACTGGAACATCAGAAAATTCTCTTAAGTAGCATATTTTCCTTTAAAAAAAAACTAAAGGCGGAAAAGCAGTTTCAACAGTAGACTAAGATAAGTGGAGCGGCCCAAAGTACAATTCTTGCATTTTCGAGAGAAATCAATAATAATAATAATAATAATAATAATAATAATAATAATAATAATAATAATAATAATAATAATAATATAATAATAATAATAATAATAATAATAATAATTAATTAGATATTGTATATTAAATAACCATAGTTTTGCTGCGCAAGTTTACACGCAAATCTAAAGGCGGTAATGAGAGTACTGCCCGTTCATAATCGTGATAACTAGGAGCTTAACTTGGGTAATCATTTCACTTTGTTTTTTTAGTTAAAAAGTCATAACGAATTCATCGCCTTCTACTCTACGAACGAAACAACTAGATTACTATGGCTGCCTTTCTGCTCGTTTTCTATTATATGTTTGTTTTTTTTTTAAATAATTACTTTAAACAAAAGGATTATTCTATTATTTTTTTGTTAAAATTTAAGTCACAATCGTTTCCGGAAAAGGGCTTTAAACAATTGTTTCTGGTTTCAATAATCAGACATTCATTTGACAGAAGTAAACGAAGCACCGTAGACTGAAGCCATCCGTGTGATGTAGAGTTTGAGAAACTAATGATGAGAAAACTCCCTGGTGGGCTGTACGCATCTTGTCAGCCCGCCACACAGAAGACAGTCTACCCGGATGTGCAACTCAGAAAATCGATTCCCCAGTAACTCTATTTATCACGATGACAGGAGGATTCAAACATATTTTGTTCTGTGTATCAGCCGCACGGAAAGATCAATGCCTATTGTGTGTTTTTCATTGTGCTGCCGGTGATTCACTGTGAGTGTCAACCTGACACGCTTCTATCAACATACTTTCAATGTGTTTTTTTTTTTTTTTTTTTGCTTCCAAGTCTATTTTCAGAGACTTTTATTCTCCAGCCAGAACAGATTCGAGATCGAGGAAATCTGAGGGCATTGCGATCTTTTATCCATCACGGCCAACATGTCAAATGCCACTTTTAATTAGTTTGTTTTCTTCTTTAGAAGAATTCCTGTCTCATCCTTCTTTAATAAAACGAGCAGAGCCATTTATTTCGCTCAGCGCTCACATTTCCAAACCAAATACGCAGAATCCATTTGTCATTCTTTTCAACCTGGAAGTCTTTGCAAGTGCTATAAACCAGGCAAACCTATTGCATTTATATATTTGTTAAGTAGGCATTAATATATGTGTATACTCTGTGACAGGTGCCCAGGGCAAATTTAGTGATAGAAGGATATTTGCTCGGACACTTAGAAAACATGAGATTTTCTTGCGTTTAAGTAATTCTGAACTATTCAGAGTGATATTCCTTGCTCATCTGTGAACTCAGCAGCGCTTCGCAGGAGAACATACCTTCTCAGGAAGGACTTGGTTGTCGCTGTAGCGTTAGTGAAGCCTATTTATTATTGTAATAATATATAATAAAAATGGTTATACAGTTGATTTTTCTTTTTTGGCACACCGACGCCTACAAGGGAGGTAACGCATACGAAAGCGTAGTGCCGCGGTTTTCCGCTAGAAAATATTGTTAAGGCTGCATCATTGCAGCACTTCCGGCATAGAAACAGGGAAATCGGAGAGTCTGACGGACACCCACCACGCGGCCGGCTGCCGGGAACTCGACCACTGCGCAACCTCGTATAGTCGTGTTAACTGGTGGTTTATATGAAATAAAGGTGTTGTATTTTAAAAGGTGCAAAGGTTTTTAACGACTTTGCAATGAAAAAAAGAGATGTAGCTATCTTGAACGTAACTGTCCGGGTGCTTCAGGGATCATCTCTGCCACCTATTGTTTATCTGATATACGAAGATGATGCTGACACCGGGAGGTTTTCAAGTTAAAGAATTTGCATATGACAATAAGTTATATGGTAGACCTAGAAATTGAGGATACTTGTTAGGTCATTTTCTTCAATGGACTAACCATGGCTAATCTTTCCATGAGCATTGGCCATACTAATGCAATCTACCTGTATGAATCAGACACTCTGAAGTATACTAAATCGTGATGTACACATTACGATTTATGAATTTAGAACTTTGGGCCTCCTTGGTCCGCCTCAAAAATCGTTAATATCGCCTCGTTTTGATTATGCGGTCCAGCTACAGAAATAGTCCGTCTTACAGGTATACTTTGGAGATTTTATAAAAAGGAAGCTTATGAAAACTATTAGTAGTCGTGGTTTTAATCATAGGCGCTGCTTATTTATTATAATTATAATTACTCTCCTGCCATAAAATAATGATTAAGATGCATTACTTAATTAATAACTTTTCATACAGCTTAAAACAGCCACGCGAGGTGGATTGGTGTTCGGGGTCGTTAACAGCCGTCCAAAGACTGAACTTCGCGAGAAACTCCATATTTACACCGTAACCAGTCGACAGAGGTTGTGCGGATAAGATCCGGATAACATCAAAACGTGTCAGCTGACGATTAGCCAGCCTGCTGACGTACAGAATATAAATCGCTACGAACGACGCCGCCAAATAAAGGGGAGACAATCGATAGATCTCAGATGTCCATAAATTACTTCCTTTTCACGCGGTAATTCGTTTAAAAGTTTGAAACGACCCAGATTTAATAATAATTATTATTTAAAACCGAAGGAATAAGTAACGGCGCTGGGTGTTGTGCATTGCAGGTCTGACTTTTCACACTAATACAGCAAATTATTATTTCCCCTGTTGAAAGTTCTAATTGAAATATTTTACCGAATTTGTTAAAAGGAGAAAGAAAAGAAGCAGAAAAAAACGCATATATTTTTGTGTTTGTTGCTCTTTGTTTTAATTATTCCTTGTTAATATTGACTGCTGTAACCATTAAGTGATAAATAAAGAGCTATTTATGCAATGCGTTGTGGGTAATAAAGCGAAACTATATGCTTTTATTTAATTATAGTGTGTGTATGTATGTATATGTGTATTTGTCATAGAGAGTATCTCTTGGAAAAAATCAATCAGTACATCTTTCAGGAGAGTGAGTACGCTTCCTCCGAACAGCATAAAGTATCAGGTTTCCCAGCGGTGCGTAAACGGCTGGGAATAGTAGAAGGGATTTGTTTAACCGCGTGTGCTAACTCTGACCAGGAAATGTCGTGGTTGCGACCGTGGCCAGGAGCTAACAGCATCACGGATTAATAGATTTCAAGCGAGCACCGCCAGGAAGCGCTGCGGCACGACGCTGAAGCGACTGGAAATCTGTGTAGATCCAAGCATCTCTCCGTACGTGACACGGCCGCTTGCTCAGATCAGATTTATTCCTCTCTGGTTACTTTCTTTTGGCTAGCACTAACTTAATATTCCTTGAGCGTAGAAATTGCCACATGCTAGATTTCCAATTTGTTGACAACGGGAGATTTATTACGCCCTTGTCTGCGATCTTTAGGCCATTCTATTAGCACGAGGGAACATAATTAAATTAGGGGAAATCACGTTATTTGACCACCTTCCTGCTACCTTCGAAGTGTTGCTGTCATTTTTACCTGATATTTACAAAGTGATTTGACAACAACCTCCTTTTTTACGATGTATACACCAGAGGGGACAAATTCGCCTCTACGTTAACCATTAAAGATGAAATTAGAAACAAACAAATACCGTCTTTAAGATGTATTCACATGACGTTTAATATCTTTGTTCTTTATGCCGGTCATAAAGAATTTTTTTGTAAAGATGAATATTTGTAAATTACAAAACATTACTGATGTAAATACCATGAAAATGAAATATAAACTTAGAAAATTGGCCACGTGACTGATTTCAGAAACGAAATAGAATGAAATTAGAAAACCAATTAAATTAATACGCAACTCGAGTTAAATATTATCAGGGGAATGACAATGACGCACGACGACATCTACTTCGTTCTCTTGTTTGCGTGAAGAAGCTGGCAAACTATTAAAAATAAATCGTGTAACTGTCTTTGGTTCATTTCGGTTCGGCCTGGCTTACTCCATTTCTTATACCAACCGAATAAGAAAAATATAGCCCACCATACGAAACATATCTGCAACATTTTATCGATAATAAAATGCATTATCCCAGAAAAAAACTAATAATAATAATCTGATGAACCATGTATCCGAACATGTGAAACATATCTGGCAATGTTATGGCTACAAGATTTCTTGTATAATTCTGGAATCACAAAGTTATACTAATATTAGTAATTGTTAGCGCATACTATTCTTTTATATAGATACTAACTAATCATATTAGTGATTATTGCTATTGCCTTGTTTTGAATAGTAAAATGGCACCTAAAAGCGAAATTCTATATGAAAACAAGCCGTCTATTATTGGCTATCTTACAGCTGGCTGCTCCCAACGGAAGATTGTAGATGTGAGAATCACGTGGTAGTGTGCAAGCACAATTCATAGAATAAAGTCAGCTGACTCAGCCATGAACTTAAAGGTCTTGACAAGGAAAGAGGAAAGCTACGAACGGGAAGACAGTTTGCTGGTTCATTAATTAGAAGCTAACCCTTTCTTGACAGGCAGCCACTTAACTTCTGATCTCAAATTCCCGGCAACAGTAAAAAAAAAATCTCAAATTCTATCTCCAAGACACAGTTAAGAGAGGTTGGACTGATTGGCTGAGTATCAGCTAAAACTTTCGCTTAGACGTGATAACAAGAAAAGGAAACCTAACTGGATTGAACCAAAACTACGTCTCTGACCAATGGTACAATGGATTGAGGTATATGGAAGTAAGTTTGAACGATTTGGTTGTAAACGGACCTGGGGGGGTATTAGAACTGCTCTCGCAACTAGCCCGGTAGTGAAAATGTGAGAGTGTGTACTTCTGCTGCTTATTCAGCTGCACAGGATTCAAATTGAAAGAAAGATGCCAGAATGTTCTGCAATGCTACACAATTCCATTAGGGCGTCGTTTGGTAAATTATGAGTTTACACTGCAGCAAGAAAATTATCCCTATCACACTGCAAAGTCCAATACACAAAAATCTTCCCAGGAAAGGATCAGGACTTCTTAATACCATAGTTTGGCGCCACTTTTTTCAGACCTAAACTCCGGTGAATTTGCGTGATGTAGATCGAGGAGAAATAAATAGTCCAGCCAATGCCAATCACCTATGGAACTACTGATTGCAAGAGTAATATGGGTTACCTACGAAACAAAATACTGAATGTTACTGGACTGGATGCCCAAAATATATACAGCATTTATTCACGTGAAAGGACACGCCTATATTAATGGAAAATAGACTGAAATGATGGCAATCTTCAAACGGTGCAAAAGCCAGCCCGGATGCCGATGGTGGACATTTTGAACATTTACTGTAGTCAATCACGATTGAAGTATTTTATGTAAAAAGCAGCAATTCTATATTTCAGCCTTTCTTCGTTCGTCAGGTTTTATAGAAAATGTTTTTAACCATCTTTCTTGGTACCTTTTATGCACAGAAATAAGTCTAGTAAGCGATATCAATTTAATAAATACAAGACAAATACGAAAGCTCTAATAATAAATTCACAGTTAAATATTCCATTATTGGAGGTTGAATATTTCTTAGATTCGTTTCATCTCCGTGTGTTTCCAAACAAAATAATGATGGCGTACTTCGTGTTACAATATAGAAATTCACTTTTAATATAATAAACTCAAGTAAACGGAGATCGTTGATTACTGATTCTGGGCATAGGTTCCATAAACACTTTGTGTCAGTGAGGGATTGTTGTTTATGAAGAAACCATTTAAATTGTTCAGATAACATTAAGAAATTCCATGTTTGCCCCCCCCCCCTCCAGAGTCCAGGTTGTGACATCTTTGGAAATATTCATCACCACCGACGAAGTCATTTAGTTGAGTATATTATGTACACAGAACACGGGAACCGGGATATTTACCTTTTTTTTTTAAATTCAGTGGCAACGGTAAAAAAATATCAGAAAATTTAAGTTTCCATCTATTGAAATATTTAACTAGGAAAATATCTCTAAATGGTTTCTTTGCGAATAGAGTTGAGGGCATTCGGAGAGGATTGCCCCAATGACTATTATCGAGCGCTAAATACCGATTAGCCAAGTAACTTCCGGGCCCTATGGGTTGTTTTAGCAACGGACGGCAACGGATGCAGTCTGCTCAACGTGGGTGATTCGTGAGCAGTCGCGAGTGAACAAATCCACCGGTCGTTGCCTTAGTCACGGTCCGAGTATATCAACACCAAGCAAGCGGTCTGCCGGTCTCATCGCTTTGGTTCGTCGGGGGTTCTACGGCGAGAATAGCACCGCTGCCAGTAGCTGCTCTGGCCGGTGAAGCCGTCCCGTCTTGTAAGGCGAAAAAGAGGCTTTCCGAAGAACTCTCACCTCATCATCGGCCACTGCACTTCAAGGTATTCCCAGGAGATTATCGGCGAAACTGTGAACACATATTCGAGCTGAGGGATAAATATTCTCAAGCTAAATCGCATTTCTCTGGAATGGGATGATAATTAACCGCATCGACTGGTATAAACTCTCGAGTCTCTCCCCATTCCCACCACCCCTTCTTCGCTACTGTTGATGTTTCTTTGATGTAAGAGAGATGCGACGGAAGCCAGTTGTGTCTGTCGACCAGATGCGATTAGGCGAAAATCGAATAATAAATACCGATACCCGGAGACCAGTTATAGTGTAAAATCGGTCATTTGGCATTGGTAATCAGCAGCAGGATAGGGAACACAAGGTGTCTCAACGAAGAAAAGATGGGGAGCGGACAAAATGTGAAGACTATTTTTGACGGGCTGAATTCTAACTCGGATTACGAAAAGGTCAGGGTTTAAACAATTAGTTCCATTATTTTTTAAAAAAACTTTTAACTGCTTTTGTAAACTTCAAGATGTTAATTTAATTTTAAAAGTAAAGTGCGTGATCTAAAATCAAATCGGATCTTCCGAAGTAATTTCCATTTCGGGTTACACAGAGAAGTTGTGAATTATGACTCCATTAACCACCCGACGGCCAGGTAAAAAGGGTAGAGGAGAAATGACAGGTGAGATGAAAGAGTAGAGCAAAGGTAAGCCACACGTTAATGAACTTAAAGATCAAATACAGTTTTCAGATGAGAATCATAAAGGAACTCAACAGGAACGGATAATAATAGTGATAATAATAATAATATGTCCTCACCCCCCAAAAAAACAAAATACAACCTTTCAATGAGAGTGAAAATTATGTTTCGGTGCAGTGAGAAAAGAGAAAGTATTTAGCAATCAGCAAATCGAAAATCGTATTCAGCTTGTTAAGCGGGGAAGCAACAGATGAGCGAGATGAGGACATCTTCAGTCACCGGCTGCAGCTGTTTGATTTTTTTTTTTTTAAAAAAAAAAGAGAAAATGCCGAAAAGGAACTAAGACCATTGGCTCTTCGTGGGTGACCTATTCTGGCATCCAGCGGGTGTGACGCCCTTTAAGTTGTAACGGACTACTTCTGTGCTGCAGTCATAGAAACAAGACATCGTCCAGGGGCATTTAAAGCTGGGCTACGGGGAAAGCAGCCCTCTACAATGCCTGCTAGCCTCGGATCTCGGCGACCGTGATTAAAGCATCGTATCTTCTGGACAACGTTACATTTCTTTATTTAAATACCTGAGGGCATGATCGGTTGATAGAAGCAAAATGAAAAGTGGGAGGCGCAGTTTGTTAAATATTATTAAAGCATTGATTCCGGAAACCCAACTTTCTATCTGGAGCTAATATTTCAAATATTTTATAATTATCTAAGAAGCAAATATGAAAAACGAATAAGCAGATGAATCATTCCAAGTGAACGTGATTACAATGTTCAGATTGAAACATCTAATTTGACGTATCTAAAGACAACAAGAAATGTCAAAAACCTGTTATTAATATTATTATTATTATTATTATTATTATTATATCTTATTATTATTATTATTATTATTATTATTATTATTATTTCATAGCAAAATATAGCAATTAATGTATTGCCATGTTCCAAGTAACAAAATACATGTGATTCTAAAGGTATTGCATAGATTTAGAAAATGTTATGCTTTGAGTATAATGTTTTTGCTAGGCTGCCTAATAAGATGAATTCCGACCATTCTGTTCTAGCTATAGATTAGATTTATATCCTTTTTATCTTCATCATATTTGGCGAGCTCGTTGGCATGTTCTATCACTGATTCTTTCCTAAGGAGATATTATGTTAGCAGAGACTCAGCAGCCGGTTCTCGTCAATCATCAGTTGGATTCTTGAAGACTAAAAGTGCTCGAGGAGAAATTCCTAATTACCATGCAGATTTCAAAAAAAAAAAAAAACTGAATTCAAAGAATCTAATTATATATACACGAAAATTAAATTGAAAACGTAGACGATGGTTCAGTAAACTTAGTCATCCAATAGAGTTTAATACATTTCCAAGATTTTTGGAAAGTAATATTTAAAACAGAATACCACTATTGTGATTTCTGATACAATTTGTAATGATGATGTAATGTAGACTATAACATTAGCCACGAAATATAAAGTTTTATTCATTTAGTCGATTTTGTCAGAAATTAAATTTTGCATTTGGATATTTAAAATATAATATTATGCTAGATACTTACAGTATGAATTAAGCGTGAAGAAAATTTGCTTTACCATTTCAAAGAATAAAAATGATTATTTTAATTGAGTATTAGAAATTATTTTACAGGCATAAGCCTTTCTGAAAACTAAATCAGTTTTAAAAAAAAGAAAATGTTAGCTTGCTAACACACATTTTAGGCTGTTTTTAGGTCATTGTCGATAGCGAGTAAACATCGATTGTTTGAACGTTTTATAAATTTCACTGTAGGAGACCCCAGGGGCTGGCTGGCTGTTACAGCTTCATTAATTCCTAATTAAACGAATATAAAAAATAGTAGATGAACTGTAATGACGTCATATACTTTACCTTATAATGACGTCATATATTTCAACCATAAACGAGCTGTAAAGACATCATATATATTAGACCTTAGATGAGCTGTAATGACATCATATATATTAGACCTTAGATGAGCTGTAAAGACATTATATATATTAGACCTTAGATGAGCTGTAATGACATCATATATATTAGACCTTAGATGAGCTGTAATGACATTATATATATTAGACCTTATATGAGCTGTAATGACATCATATATATTAGACCTTAGATGAGCTGTAATGACGTCATATATATAGACCTTAAACGAGCTGTAATGACATTAATATTAGACCTTAGATTAGCTGTAATGACATCATATATATTAGACCTTAGATGAGCTGTAATGACGTCATATATATTAGACCTTAAACGAGCTGTAATGACATCATAATATTAGACCTTAGATTAGCTGTAATGACATCATATATATTAGACCTTAGATGAGCTGTAAAGACATCATATATATTAGACCTTAGATGAGCTGTAATGACGTCATATATATTAGACCTTAAACGAGCTGTAATGACATCATAATATTAGACCTTAGATTAGCTGTAATGACATCATATATATTAGACCTTAGATGAGCTGTAATGACATCATATATATTAGACCTTAGATTAGCTGTAATGACGTCATAATATTATACCTTAGATTAGCTGTAATGACATCATATATATTAGACCTTAGATGAGCTGTAATGACCGCATATATTTCAAATTTAAACGAGCTGTAATGACATCATATATATTGGACCTTAGATTAGCTGTAATGACCGCATATATTTCAAATTTAAACGAGCTGTAATGACATCATATATATTGGACCCTTAGATAGCTGTAATGACGTCATAATATTAACCTTAATTAGCTGTAATGACATCATATATATTGGACCTTAGATGAGCTGTAATGACCGCATATATTTCAAATTTAAACGAGCTGTAATGACATCATATATATTGGACCTTAGATTAGCTGTAATGACGTCATAATATTAGACCTTAGATTAGCTGTAATGACATCATATATATTAGACCTTAGATGAGCTGTAATGACCGCATATATTTCAACCTTAAACGAGCTGTAATGACATCATATATATTGGACCTTAGATGAGCTGTAATGACGTCATGCGCTTCAATCAGGAATGATTGATTACGGCTGTCATCTCCATTCCAGGAACGTCAGAAAGAACCTTTACCTTTCATCCATTAGAGTGCAGAAGGCAGAAGAAAATCATTAGGAAAACGAGTCGCTGCCCAGAGTTTGGGCTGACAAGCAGCTGGACGGCAGAGAACAGCTCGCTCGCTTTTGTCCCTCGAATCTCGGCGAAAACCAACCGCCCAGCGGGTTAACCAGGCGGGGCCGAGCGATTCAAACGGGAAGCGCTTTAGGTTCGAATCTTTAGAGATTTTACAGCGAGACCCCCGATTAAGCGGCGAACGACGACCCTCCGCCACCTCACCCCACGGAGAATAAGGGCACTGGGTGCGACACAGCCGCGGAGCCGTAGTTCGCGAGTCGCTCCCTCTCGGAATATCGATCTCTCTCCGGCTCCCGAACCCGTCTTTTCCTGTAAGCGGCTCACAATCCTAGAACCGATTATCCGCCAGTAATCTGTAGCTAGGAAGAAGAAGAAGAAGAAAAAAAAAACAACGACAACAGCAACAAGTGAAATTAACCACCTCACGTTTATACGAACAACGGATAGAAGTCCCATCATACAACCACAGGGCAGCCCCTCCCTCCCGCTGAATTTATTGCTTAAAAATACTGCGAGAAACCACTTTTATCAACTCAACTCGCAGGGATTCGCAGTCCCCTTTAAAAAAAAAAAACAAACAAAAAATCTGAGTTACTTTCGTTGTTTGTTTTCAACGACTTTCATTTTCTCTTTTTAAAATTAAGGCAACCGAAAGAGCTTATCCTTCTTCAAAGGCTCGAAAATACTCGGAGATGGAAATTCTACTGCTCATTACGGGATAACAGACGAAAACACGAAGATGTATTTCTGCCGCTTCCCCATCCCCTCAAAAAAAAAGGAGAGGAGGGAGGAATTTGTAACGCAACTCAGTAGTATTGGAGCGCGGACTCGTTCTGCTTGTCAGATAAGAGAACCTAACGTAGCAGAATAATATAATGATGATTTATTTCATGTATGCAGCAATGCGATTGGACCAGAGCCGAGCAATCTACGATACCTGTCCAGGGTGATACTACCTGTCTTGTGACTACTTCAGGGTCAGCGCTAACGGCAGGAACCATCAGTGGAGGAAGCGAAGGCCCCTTTCGACTTGGGCCGGGTGTTAATTACCTAGGGATCGCTTCCGGTGGTGATGCGAACTTTAAGTGTCTTCGACGGGCATTAGAACTCTTCACAGAATAGGGGTTTAGCTCATCGTTGCAAAGAATACGTTTCGGTAAGCCTGTGATTATACGTGGAGTATTTTTCGCAGAATCACATCAAAGTTTCCCAATCTCTACCTACTGGAGCTTTTTTTCCCCGATTTGGTACCAAGAAAACGTGTCTAGAATAATCCGGAACGCCAGTGTTCTTTGGGGATAGTGTAAGAAAAACCTCCCTTACTCCAGTTAACAGGGGCCATCAGCGTGAAGTTCCCATTTTTCGATACTTTAATGTCCGTTTGCAGACGTCTTATCGTACTACACCATAAATCCGTAGCTCAGATATTTACAAAGGCGATTACCAATGACATTTATTGTTGTATCGATTTAAGAGTCTTAGGTAAATGAGTTTTTTATAAAGACTTATTAAGGGCAATTATAGCAGCCACCGATGTATAATTACAACACCATTTTTGCAATTCTTTGGTAAATTGCCAGAAAATTCAAACTGTCCGCGACGTTAACCATTTTCTTTTTTGTAATATTCAACATCTGTTGATTTACCGAAAAGAACAAAGAGACAGGAAAACGCTCAGAAGGCCACAAAAATTTCAGGGTTCGCGGGGGAG